>PVJN01000655.1:63166-183257 GCA_004026805.1 Lasiurus borealis | reverse complement strand
CAGAAAGTGCTCAGATTGCATGCAAGCTCCAACTTCATTTCTAAAAAAAAAAAAAAAAAAAAAATAGGACTGACTCAAAGTGGACTTTTTAAAGAAAGCGATGATGTGGTGGCATATTTTAGGATAAAGCTAATGAACTAGACTTGAGCTATAATTGGACATTCTGGCTTCACAGGGACTTGAGCTCACGTCCTGGACTTGCGCTCCTCGCAGCAAAGCCTCCGTGTTTATGCTAGCTACTGCCTGGTAGAACCAACAGAGAGGACGTGGAAGAGAGGGGAGTCAGAGAAAGAGCGTTGAGCGCAGAGAGCGAGACCCATTCTTCTGCAGACCTGTCCCCACGTTGCCCCAGAGCAGTGGTTCTCAACCTTCCTAAGGCCGCGACCCTTGCATGCAGTTCCTCATGTGGTGGTGACCCCCAACCATGAAATTTGCTACTGTTATGCATCGTGATGTAAATATCTGCATTTTCTGATGGTCTTAGGTGACCCCTGTGAAAGGGTCGTTCAACCCTCAAAGGGGTCGTGACCCACAGGTTGAGAACCGTTGCCCCAGAGGAATCTCAGAAATTGGAATCTGATCATCTTCCTCTTGTCTGCTGGATTCCTCACAGGGGCTGCATCATGCTCTTAGCTCTCTGCCCTGTATCCTCGGGCCCCTGTGCCTCCCTCACGGGCCTGCCTCTTCCCTCGTGCCCCCGCCCCCTCTGCCCCAGGCACTTGGTTCTGCCTCCAGAGTGGCAGCATCCCCCACATTAGACACTTCAGCTCAGCACACAAGTTCCTTCCTCCGCCTGGAATGCCCATCCTCCCCACTTCTCCTGGTGACTCTTCTGATCCCTCCAATCCTGTCTCTGCATCAGGGACACGTGCAGGTCTCCCGGTCCCAGCTGAGCTCTCTGGTACCCAAATTCCATCTCTGAGCCTCCTGCTGAGCGTTAGCTCCCTGAGGGCAGTGATGTATGAGGGCAGCACTGGGACCGGAGGCACGTCATACTCGTGTCTCTCTGCTGCTTGGTATCTCTTCACACCACGTCTACAAGCCTCAGTGGCACACACTGTCATGAAGAACTGTCTGTCTGTCTGTGAAGGATTGTCCATCTTTTCTCTACATGTTTGTCTTAAAGCGCCCAATATAAATCCAAGTGAAACTGAACCAGCAAGGGTTTCTAATGTTATCTGATCAGACAACAATCTATAAGGCAATGAAATTGTTATATCAATTCAGACCAAGTCTTGAGAATGGAAGATAAGAATATATACTTGCCAGGGTTCTAGGATGAGATATACCAATAAGGAGGGCAAAAGGCAGAGAAAAATAACCCTTTTCAATATTTCACTTTAACGATTGCTCTGACACACTAGAGACGAGATGGCTACTTTAGTCACAGAGAACTGACCCACCTCAGGGAGCAGCATCTGTACACAGAGAATACAGATCCTTGCAGAACATGAGTTCGATAATCAAACTAACTGAGCCAGTGTCAATTTTTTCATTGGGCCTTTTCAAATAAACTTGGATATTTTCAGAAAAATAAACAAAAAAACATAATGACCAATTCCCCCATCTTTAAAAATGCTGAAACTAAAGTTTTCCAACTGCCAGGACGTGCAATGGGCTTCTTGTGAGAACCCAAAAATACACCGAGTGAGCAGATGGCTCCAGCCCCAGCACATCGCTGGCTCTCGCTGGCTGCCGGGCTGCCACTTTTCTGGAGTGTCTCTCTCTCTCTCTCTCTCTCTCTCTCTCTCTCTCTCTCTCTCTCTCTCTCTCTCTCTCTCTCCCTCCCTCCCTCCCTCCCTCTCTGTCTCTCCTCTTTAAAGAGTACACGAAGCAAACTGAACTTGTAAGCCCTGAGTTTGAAGAGCATGATTAAAGCAACTGAGAAATTTGTTACAGGAGGTATTTCCCACTCTGGATGCCGGTGGTTATTGAAAGCACTTTACTGAATGCTGTCTGTCTTGAAGGGCTGTTTCTCGTGAGCCAGCTAGATTATAAGCTTCCTGAAGGCAAGAACGATCTTCGCCCACTTTTGTGTTATCTGATCAGACAACAATCTATAAGGCAATAAAATTGTTATATTAATTCAAGTGTTGATAATGGTAGATAGGAATATATAGTTGCCAGGGGTCTAGGCTGAGATACACTAGTGAGGAGGGCACTTCTGTGACCAAATTAATTCTGGTGACAAAGGAACTAAAATTATTCATGCAAGGAAGCTATTTCCTTTGCAGAGGTGCTTTCTTACCCAACCAACACAGAGTCAGGGTTTTGTTACTAAGAAAAATAACATGGTTTCTACAAAGGAGGCCAATTTAACGTTCTGGGAATGGCCTGTTACAGCTGAATTCTGGCGTTCAGCACCAACCAGCAGCATCACAAAATTCTCCTGGTCTTTAAGTAGTTTTTGGTTAAATTAAATTATTGGTAAACTTCCAATAATGCCAAGATTGCTCTTAACTTTACCTGACTAGATGGATAATGCAACTTTAAGTATAGGCTGGTAATACTTTCCCTTTTAGTATGTCACACAGTAAAAAGAGGGCGTTCTGCTTATATAGTGGTACCTCGAGATACAAGTGCCCCTACATACGAGTTTTTTTGAGATACGAGCCATCGAGCAAGCGATATTTGCTTTGAAATACGAGCAACATTTGAGATAGGAGTAATCTCATGGATCAGCCGGCTACACACGACCCCACCAGTTTACCATGACTCGAACGTCTCATAGTTTCCCACACCTCAAGGTTACGGAACGAATTAAACTTGTATCTCGAGGCACCACTGTATGTAGGCTTTTCATTAAACAAAGTCACCGGTGAGATGAAAGTTGGAAACAGGCAGAGACCAACTGTTAGCAGGTGAAACGAGAGTGACGCAGCCACATTACTCCCAGCCCCTTCTGCCCCAGTGATCCTTGCACCGGGGCCCTTGGCGCAGGCAGAATTCCAGGATGAGGCCGCAGGAAACAGGGAAAAGGAAGCCCTGGTTGGGGTCGAGGGAGAGGCTGGGCCAAGATCCAGTTCCAGAGGTGAAAAGTCCCTTCCCACCCTTATTTCAGAAGCGAATGAGAAACGGGGAAGGAAGTAGGGTGGGTCCCAGACTTAACAAAAGAATTGAAGAAAGCGGGGAGAGAGGGGAGGGCACTAGGTGGGAGGGGAGGAGGGAGGGGACACAGACGGGTCCCTAGGGAAAGTGTCACCAGCATGGTTGACACGTACGTTACATAGATCCTCCTTTCTGCAACTTGGAGATCAGGAGTTTGGTTCAGGAGCTAGTTATTGTGGGTCTTTCCACTGTCCCAGTTCATGAATGCACTACCCAGCACAAGCGACACCTCAGGAAAGGCGGTTTCGGTTGTCTGCTAAATAGTGCAGTTGTGTTCCGGAAAAACGGACCCGTAGCTAAACGCATATTTTTACAGCTACTTCGCTGATAACATGTGAACAGTGTACAAACTCCTCCAATCTGAGTTGGGACTCTACCGAAGCAAGCACTTTGCATTCCTCTTCCTTTGGTCCTTCTCAGCCCCCTCCCACCCCCCACCTTTTCAGTAAGCTATCATTCTGTCTTTCCTGAAGAACTGTCTTCCAAATCGGCCCTCTTTCCCAGGACTATCAAGATTCTAATCCTCTTAGCTTCCATCCTCCCCTCAGTCCTCCCCCCAAAGGCTACTGCTGAGGCCATCAGACTGAGTTCAGCCCCGCTCTGCTCACTCGCTCAGCTGCCTCAGCTTCCTCATCTGTCAAACTGGAACAGAGCAACACCGGCTCAGACCGTGTGGGTCAGGGGAGCGCCCCTAAAGCCCCTAAAACAGTGAGTTCTGAGGAAGGCCTACACATCACTGTAGCAATGCCAGTCCTTGGCCACATAACCCAGTTTGTTCGGGGGCTCCCAGGGATTCTCGCCGCCTAAGGTTTTGTCACGGCGTCTGCTCTAAGAAGAAAGTGTCTGTGGTCCCCACGCTGTTAGCCAGAACCCCACCGAACCATTTGTTAGTGAGCTAAATATCCTCTGTCTTAGGAGACTTGCTGCAGGAAAACAAAGCAAGGTACATGTCTCATGCGTCTTTCCAGCAAAGGAGACCGACAATTCTGGCAACCAATGGAACATTCTCGTGTCTACCACGGTACCAAAAAACCTTCATACAAATTCAAAAATATGCTGACTATAAAATAACACATATGCATACACGCATCCCTTACCAGTCATCAGATTCTGCCAATTTCACCGCCTAAATCTTATTTCTCATCGTTCCCTCCCTGGTGTAGGCTTACATCTTTCAACTTGGCTCACTACAATAGCTTTCTAAGGGTTCCCTCCAAAACTTTCCTCTCCCTCACTCAATTTTTCCTCCAAAGAAAAGTGAGAGAGATCTGAAGACCACATCTAATTATGCCGCTTCCCATCTCTGATGGCTTTCTTTTGCCAGAAAAGCAAGTCTCAACTCTTTAGGTTGGCTTACTGGATCTTTCATAATTGAATCCTACCCTCTCCTCCATCCCACTGCCTTCCTTCCCCATGAATCACCCAGTGTTCAACTCATGTGTCTTCTTGCTGGTCCCTCTGCCTAAAGCATTCTTCCCCATGCTGCCCTTCAGTGGCCTTCAGTCATCCTTCAAGGTCAAGCTCAAACGTTCCCATTTGGTAACACATGCCCGCTCCTCTATTGATATAATCATAGAATTAAGACGAGGAAATAGGATGCCTATCTAAGAAGTAGCTTATTTAAAAAATGAATGGCCAAATGTTAATCTCATTATCACAATATTTAGCAGAAATAGTCATTTTCTGGCCCCTGCTTAAAGTCCTTACATAATTTTCAACACTTAGGAGCAAGTGCAGGGTAATTTTGCCTACAGCTAGTTCACAGAAAAGAGGAAAACCAGGTGCTTCCTGAGAAACTTGTGGTAATTATACATTTCACTCTTTTCATTTCAGAAACACCCTGGCAAAAGCTCAGAGTGCAGCTTTTCTCTAATGGCATGCGTTTATGATAATCACGGCAAAAATTAGAAATGTCTCCTCAGGAAGCTCTGAGCCCCTTCAATTTGCAACCAGACCTACCAGCAACCAAAGCTTTCTCCTAAGAAATTCACGTCTTTGTCTATGCAGTGCTACTTTAAAGTAGCTTTCTCATGTTGGCACATAGTTCTAAAAAGGGATGTGGCATTCCAGAACAGGGGAAGCAATGCAGTTTAGTAAAAAGAACGACTTGATAGGCAACTCGGATTCTAACTCAAATTTTATGGCTATCTCCTGAACCAGCTTTGGCCCAGGAATAGCAGATGAGGTAGATGAAGCATTTTATAAACATTGAAAAAGGAAATCGGTATGTCATTTCAGGCTTTGCTATTGTTATAACAAGGGGAGGAAACTGCAGACCTGGGTTTACATTAAGTAAACTAGTTTCCTCTGTACATGCTGTGTGCTGTAGCTGAGGTTTCATGAGTAAGAACAAATGACGGCTATTGAAAAGAAATCAAGGGCAGGAAAAATAAAAATGCTGCACCCACCACATGGACACTGTGAAGGCAACGTGCCAGTCCAGGGATTGATATACTGCATGCTGAAGACATAAGAGAGTCATATAACCGACCAGATGGTTTTATTACTAATAAACTGTTATGAAAAGGATAAGCATCCAGCATCAAATAATCCATTTAGTGGAGCACCCAATGACTATCAGCCTTGAATATGACAGCAACCTAAGGGCCCATCAATCGATGACTGGATAAAGAAGATGCGATACCTGTATATAATGGAGTATCACCTGGCCATAAAAAAGAATGAAATTTTACCATTTGCAATAGATTGGATGGACCTAGAGGGTATTACGCTAAATGAAATAAGTGAGATGGAGAAAGACAAGTACCATATGATTTCACTTATATGTGGTATTAAAGAACACTGTAAACAAACAAACAAAACAGTAACAGATTCAGAGATGCAGAGAGCAGACTGCTGGTTGCCAGAGGGGAAGGGAATTGGGAGATGAGGTGAAAGGGTGAAGGGATTAAGAAGTACAAATAGGAAGTTACAAAATAGTCATGAGGACATAAATTCCAGCTTCGGAATATGGTGAATAATATGGCGATAACTAGGTATGTGCCAGGTACATGATTGTCTGAGTGTGTACATTAGGTTCACACCTGAATCTAATATAAAATAGTCTTGAATGTCAACTGTGATTGAAAAATTAAAAATAAAAACATTTAACAATAAAGAAAAATAGCATTGAGAGCTGATTAGTTCAACTGGTGTCATCCTATAGGAAGGAGAGTGCAGAATGCCTCCGTTTATGTTCCCCACCAAGGAGAAAGCTCACCTTTCCTCGCTGTCAGCTTCCGTAGGAAAAGCCTACAGAGAAAAGGCCTAATTCCCATGTTTATTTAGATCCATCTTTGCTCCCAGGAGCACCAACACTTCAGCTGTTAGTGCATCCCTGTTATGGCATCATGTGAGAGGTAAAAAACAAAACAAAACAAAATAAAACACCTTTGTGTTCTATTTTATAATCTTAAAATGAAAGTGTGAAGATGACAGAGTAGATAACATAAGCAGAGTTGCAAACCTCCTACCAGTAAATTTCTATCTCAAATGAAAAATCTTTACTATTATTGGTACCAAATTCTTATTCCTACCATGACATATTTGGAGGGCATTATGCAAATATAAGTCATACACAACACAGGTACCTTTTAGATAAGCATAAAGTTGTTTGTGGCTTAAGGCTGATGATTTCTAACCTTGGTGAAATGGTACTCTACTGTTCGTTAGATTTTAAAAGATCTTGCCCTATGCTCAGGTATCACCATTCCATTGAATTGAATATGCAATGCCTTGTAAAAGATATCACTCATTTTAAGGGCCAGTTGGAAAGAAAAATGCCCACACCTAAACTGTAACATGTTTTTATGTCATCATTCATTAAGACTCAGCCTGGTTTCAGAGATGCTAACAGGTGGGAGAGATGGGCATCTTGAAATCAATGAAATATGGCATGTTTCATTAATTTCGAGATGATACCTATCTATAATGGAATATTACCTGGCCATAAAAAAGAATGAAATTTTGATAAAACCACCTGGTAGATTATATGACTCTTTTTTATGTCTTCAGTATATCAATCCCTGTACTTGCACATTGCATTCAGAGTGCTGCTCTTTCAATTAAAATTTATTAAAAGGAAGACTGTTTTTGAGAAATTTAAGCCAGGGGCTGGGATATTCAAATATGCTAAGGACATCGGAGGGGTTAGGAGTCCGTCTTTGATGCTGTCACCCTTCAGGACTCTTTTAACAACAGAAATAAGTCCCTCAACTTTTCAATGGTGCCCAGCAAAGTGAAGGCTCCGGGGACATCCATTTGTCAAGTCCAACAGTCACCCCTGAAACAGTTCAGCTACGAGGCTCGGAAACTGCGAGGTTTTCTGTCCCTGGCAACCCCAACTGCCCTGGTCTGCAGTGATGGCGTGGGAGGTGGGGTTACTGCTCTAACCAGTCTGCCACCCCGGATCATGCTCCTCGCCCGCTCAGCGAAAGCCTGGCCTGGGTACCAACGGCCTTGGAGTAGAAAAGGCATGAAGCGCTTTGCCCCCCTTGGAAAGGGCAGAAAACAAAATTCCAAGGAAAAACTAAAGTCAGAGAAAGACTGTCTGTAAGCACTGAGGAATTTTCCCTTCATGAGCAGCCCCGGCCGGCTCGGCACCCAGAGTGAAGGCTTACAAACAACGGCGAAAGTCAACGGACAACAATGAGCGGCAGAAGAAAGGGGCTCCTTTGTCTCCCGGCCGTGAGGGCAGTGGTCTCAGTTCTGGGGCGCAGTCTGAAAGGCCGCTTTCAGGGGAGCCCGGCCCGGCGGCCCTGCCTCCCATTTCACTACGTGCAAACAATATAACTCTTGTTTGAACACAAACATGCACAAGACCACTGGGAAAAGTCCCTGCTGCCTCTCCCGCTGGGTAAGAGCATCATCTGTCATGGGCTTCTTCTCATCTTGTCTGTTTCTAGGGACTTCGGATACCTCGGTTTGGTAAGTAGAACCACCCTGGTCCTGATCATAGAACGTACACGTCCTTTCCAAGTTCATATCCCACAAGCTTTCTGATGGGATGCGATTCCCAAAGTCAAACTTGAAAGCCATCCCATCGGGACCATACGTAGACATGCGATCCTAGCTGCTTACATGCGTTCTTACATGTCTACGTGGTGTACTTTGGAGAAGAGTTCTCTCATAAACCCAGTGTCATACACTCCTGGCCTGGAGCTGTCATTTTTACTAAGGAGGGTGTTATTATTATTATTTTTTTTGGGGGGGGGAGCAGAACATAAAAGCCAAATCTTAAGGAATTAAAAATAACAAGTTCTTTCCTTCTAGCATACAACCAGGCAGGAACATTTCCCACCCTTCCCGGCCTGCACCCCCAAAGGAAAAGGGCTTACGTGTTCCGATCTGTCCTGCTCCTTTCTGTCCGTCTGCAGGAACTGACAGTTCTCCCGCGCCAGCTTCTGGACCAGCTCGATGCGACCCATGTCCTCTCTCTCCTGAAGCTTGCACATCACCCCCGCCTTCAGAGTCGGAGAAAAGGCAAAGATGTACTTGAACCCGCAGTCCCAGGACATGACACGGCCGCACGGTTCACCCCTAATGCGCGCTCATCTTCTCTGTCGCCCGGACCCAGTCATGGTCGTGGTCAGAGAGTCGGCCTTTCCCAGACGGAAAATGTGCGATTTTTTAAAATCTAGGAACGCCGCTCCAAAGAGGGTCACAACGGAGAGCGTGGGTCAGTCTGCTCGCAGGGCAGAGCGGACTAAATCAGTCGCTGCTAACGTGTGCTCCTGATACGCCGCTGTTTGTTCCTGACAGCCTGTTTCCTGTTACATAAGCAACGCCTGGCGAGAAGGTTAGGAACTCATGGGAAAGTTAGCCAGGAGCCACTCCGGCGAAGAGGGCGAAGAGATACAGAGTTCTAAAAATAACAGGACGCGGTCTCCTCATGCTTTAGCTCCACCGGGTCATTCCCTGCCCGAGTACACAATTCACGACCTCGCAAGGCTTAAAAAAAAAAAAAAAAAATTCCATAACTGGAAAGTTACTACGGGTTATTATTAGCAGGAGATCGCCGATGTTGCATAAAATAGAGTGGAAAAGTTTATTAAAAATAAGCTGGAGCCCCGGCTTGTGTGGCTCAGGGGTTAGAGTGGGTTCGATCCCCAGCCCAGGTCGGGGCACATGTGGGAGGCAATCAATCGATGTTTCTCTCATATTGATGTCTCTCTCTCTCTCCCTCACTCCTTCCTATCCTCCTTTCCTCTCTAAAAATCAATGAGATTAACAAATAATTTTAAGGGCTTAAAATTTCATCAGGGTTTGGAAATGATTCCTAAAACATCATATTTTTTATTACGCCAAAGTACCTGAGTAATAATAATATGGAGAAGAATCTAGGACTTTGAGTAGACAAAACATGTTTGTTATAACACAGGTTACGAGCTGTTTCTGCTCAAATTCTTTAAGAAAAGCTTCATACTGACATACCAAGACATGATCTAATAAAGAAATCTAAAGTTCTCTTAGCAGGAACAGCCACAATTGGAATTTTTGTTTTACCCAACACAGGATTTAAATCAACTCAGCAACATAATATGGAAGAGGGGCCTGAACTGACCACAGAACTCTGGTCTTCACACTGAGTGATAAAGGTACCCATTGCGTGGAGTGGGCACCAGAGAAAGGAGACCACACCTGCCCAGCCATGGCTAAACCTCTTCCCCCCCCCCACCCCCGCAGGGACCAGGACATCTGCTTATCCAGCAGGTTCTCCGACAACTAGGAAGGAAACAAAAAAGTCCCTGAAGTGGCCTGAATCGCCAACTCCCAGAGGTCAGCAAGTGGAATTCCTTCACCCAAGTCAGAGGCTTATATTTACGACATCCTCCTAAGAGGTAGTCCACTTCCTGCCCGAGGTTGGACAGCCATCTGTTTATCTCAGGGCAGCCTGTGTACTTCGGAGAGGCAGAGCTCGTGGAAAGTCCCCTTCACACTGGACCAAATTCTTAAACCTCTGAACTGCCACCCATTGAAGCGACTGAAACTCTATTTCTTACTCAATATGACAATCTTTCAAATACTTAACTACCCATATTTATGATAGCCTCCTTTTAGCATTACACACACACACACACACACACACATACACACATTCATTGACTCATTCTTTTTTTAAATATATTTATTGATTTTTTAAAGAGAGGAAGGGAGAGAGATAGAAAGTCAGAAACATAGATGAGAGAGAGACATCGATCAGCCGCCTCCTGCACGCCCCACAGTGGAGATGTGCCCGCAACCAAGGTACATGCCCCCGACCAGAATCGAACCTGGGATCTTTCAGTCCGCAAGCCGACGCTCTATACACTGAGCCAAACCGGTCTCAGCCATTGACTCGTTCTTTCATTCACCCTTGCAATAGGTTTTATTTGAGCAACAATCATGTGCCAAGGTCAACCGAAGGTTCCTGGGATAGAGTAGTGAACAACAACTACTCAGAGACATTCCTCCACCAAAATGATGACCATTATTTAAATGCTTTGACATTTCAAGGAATACGTGTCTCTTATCTAGAAAGTTCATTTATGTTGGCCAGCTGTGATTTCTTCTCTCTCCACCCACGTCATCCTCCGTTGTAAATACTGTCCTGCCGGTGGAGAGAGCAGGCTGGTGGCCCTGCATCTCCGGCCCTGCGCCCCGGGTGTCTGTTCGGTAGAGTGAGGGGTTAGTTCTCATCCCTCTGCTCCTGGTGGTAAGAGACGGAAGGGCACAAGGGCACGTGTGGGGTTGAGGTAGGCGGGGGTGGTGCACAGGAGAATGCACCACAGAGCCATCTTCTCACCAGCACAGGCTCACCAGCCACTGGGGTCCGTTCCCTGAGACTACAAGCTGAAGAGCGAATCTTTTCTGCTGTGTGTGGGTCCCTCATAACATCATCAGTGGGAACAGGGTGGGACTGAGTGGAGGAAATTTAAGAAACCTTGACTGTTTTGGGGGGTTTCTGGGTCACAGGAGTTTTTAAGGAACTCGAACCATTCTTTGTATCATGTGCTGAGGATTCTAAGGAAATACATGTTTATTAGAATGGGATACTTGGGTATATTTCAAACAGGAAATGCTGTTACTTAAAAAAAAATGGGTTTCAGATTGACTTAATTATTTCATATTGATGATTAAATCATCTGACGATTTAAAAAGGAATGCTGTTGTCTTGATTTTTCTGGCTTCCACATCATTCCCAGTTGCATTTTCACAAGATCATCAGTTCTAAGGAATCCTTACATAACACTTATTATCAAAAGAGGCTTCTTCACTCCCCGGAGAACCTGTAGCCAGAGAGATGGCCGGTTATGCTCTGTCATTCTGTAAGGCGGTTCTCTTTGGAGGTCCCACACGGAACCAGATGCTTTCTAGAGCTCCCTTCCAAAAGTCCGTAATTTAGTGATCTGATTCCAAAAACCTGTGAATTTATTAATACCCTTTAGGAATGTTGCTCTGGCAGGAGAAGCAAGACAACTAACAGCTTTCGCTCTAGACTTTCACATGCCGGGACTACTTGACTTATTGATGTGAAATTAATTATAAACAGTTTACCTAACACGATTAGGCCAGCAGAAAAAATTAATGGGTAAGGGTCAGAAGAGTTATTGAAGAGCCTCATTTCAAGGTCTGCTTTGGAAAAACAAATCTGTGTCATGTATAATTAAAGCTACTCATGACTTTCAGTATTTGAGAAGAGAAATGTTATAAATGTAAATGAAAAGTCTGTTTCCTTTATAAATGGAGTCGTAAGAATGTTGGACTCATTTTTCAGCGGCAGAATGAAATTTGGACAGGATTCCCTTAGGAAAAGCTATGATGATAAATGAACAGCCTGTGTGACAAAAGGTGAAAGAGCGCAGTTCTATGTCTGAAACATGTTCTACATTATTGTACCTTTAAAAATCACTTAGAAAAAACAGCATGCGAAAACTGCCATCTAGCCCATTAACCGGTTTGGCTCAGTGGATAGAGCGTCAGCCTGCAGACTGAAAGATCCCAGGTTCGATTCCGGTCAAGGACATGTACCTTGGTTGGGAGCACATCCCCATTGGGGGGCATGCAGAAGGCAGCGGATCAATGTTTCTCTCTCGTGGATGTTTCTAACTCTCTCTTCCTCTCCCTTCCTTTCTGTAAAAAAAATCAATAAAATAATATTTTAAAAAAACAAAAATCAGGATGAAAGAGTCCATCTCCATGGAGCACATGAACAATTACAGAATTGATTCTTTCATCCTTAGTCCTGTAGACAGTGACAACATGGGAAGGGCCAAAAATGGCATGTGAGTATGTGAAGACACCATAACGGGAGACAGGGTGCTAGGCAGCCCAGCCACCGTAGACACCTTAACATTCAACCAAAGAGCAATGTGACCGACCATCATAAGGACAATGGCAACTCATGAGGCTCAGTTCTTTTGAGCGCTACGTGCCAGGCACCAACCTACTTACGTTCCCTATGCTCTGTTAACCTTCACAACAACTCAACCATTACCCCCACCGGACAGATGTGAGAAAGGCACCTTCGTACTGTGGTTAAAAGCAAGGGTGCCAGAGCCAGACGGCCCCCTTGCACGGCGGGGACGCTTTGGTGACAGTGACAATGATTTCCCAGCTCACCTGTGCGGTGGTGCTATTCACCTTACCTGCCTCAGAGGGTTTGCTCGGAGGTTTAGCTACATGAATAAAAACCAAGCTCCTAGCAGAGTGCTGGTGCACATGAAGCGCTAACTCCCAGTCCTAGCACAGCAAGGCGCCCGGGGCCCAGGAGAGTGGGGTCTCTGCCCTCGGCTGGGGAGGCAGAGCCACGTGGCCCTTGAGGAAGCGAGCGAGCTCTGAACCTCACAGATGCTGCCTGACAGTTACTGACACTCTGACCTGCCAGCACGGTGGTGGGCATAGTTTATATTTCTTCTTTATTTTTTTATTTTTATTTTTTGTTAATCCTCACCTGAGGACATTTTCCCATTGATCTTCTAGAGCAGTGGTTCTCAACCTGTGGGTCGTGGCCTGTTTTCTGATGGTCTTAGGCTCTACAGCAGTGACCCACAGGTTGAGAACCACTAGCAGGGTCGCCTAAGACCATCAGAAAACACAGATATTTACAATACGATTCACCACAACACGAGGAACTGTATTAAATGGTCGCAGCATTAGAAAGGTTGAGAACCACTGTTCTAGAGAGAGTGGAAGAGAGAGGGCAAGACTGAAGGAAACATCGATGTGAGAGAAACACATCGATTGGTTGCCTCCTGCATGCGCTCCACCAAGGACCAGGAGGAGCCTGCAACCAAGGTTTGTGCCCTCGACTGGAAATGAACCCAGGACCCTTTGGTCTGCAGGCCAGAGCTCTAGCCACCGAGCCAAACCAGCCAGGGCTAAGCTTCTTCTTTATAATGTCTCCACTTTACAGAGATGAGAACCAAGAGTGCTACTCGCTGCCTTGCACGCTGGGGACACTTTGGTGACAGTGACACAGATGCCACCACACAGGAACTCACAGGGTTAGAGCCATCAAGAGCTGGCCAATAGCCGAGACCGGTTTGGCTCAGTGGATTGAGTGTCGGCCTGCGGACTGAAAGGTCCCAGGTTCGATTCCCATCAAGGGCACGTACCTTGCTTGTGGGCAGAACTCCAGTGGGGGGCGTGCAGGAGGTGGCTGATAGAAGTCTCTCTCTCATTGATGTTTTTGACTTTCTATCCCTCTCCCTTCCTCTCTGTAAAAAATCAATAAAATATATTAAAAAAAAGAAAAGAGAACTGGCCAACGGGCACCAGCAAGGAGGAAGATGCGCTGGGAGGCAGACTCAACTCCGCATGCACCCTCCACTGGGCCCACGCCTCCCTGCACCCACACAGGGCGTTTCATAAGCGGAAGAGATTTCTAGTGAGAAAAGGAAGAGTGGAACCAACACATCAGGGCAGACCTGGAACTTTCTGGGAGGTGGGAAACCTCTGCACAAGGCCCCTTTCTCTGGAGGTACTGACGGCCTTACCCCTTCCTACACCCTCAGTTTCCAGCAGCCTTGGGGCATTGTTCCACCGTGACATCTCTCATCCCTTCTGGGGAAGGAATGAAAAGCCAGTTTCCACCGAACTTGTCTACAATGTGCTCTGGAGTGGAGATTGCAATTATAAAATCCCAGAGCCTGGCAGAGAGGTGGCTTGGCTAATCACATGTACACCCATCAAATGCCAAGTTAACAAACGTGTATACATGTGTACACACCCATAAGCACAGGCAGAATCTATTTCCAGTTCTGTGCAGATGGCTGATGGTGAAACTCGGGAAGTGTTCTTTTTTTATTTTTAAATATACTTTATCGATTTTTTTACAGAGAGGAAGGGAGAGGGATAGGGAGTCAGAAACATGGATGAGAGAGAGACATTGATCAGCCGTCTCCTGCACGCCCCTTACTGGGGATGTGCCCGCAACCAGGACACATGCCCTTGACCGGAATGGAACCTGGGACCTTTCAGTCTGCAGGCCGACGCTCTATCCACTGAGCCAAACCGGTTTTGGCCGGGAAGTGTTCCGTAAGCTCACCTTCCACACCCTGAATTACTGATAATTCTCCCCAGAACATTTTTGTTGATGGACCCCCAGAATCAAAACAAAGCAAACACCCCAGTGTGTCAGTGCAGCAAAGCTTGCTCAGTGCATCAGAGGAGGTGAGGGCAGCCACTTGCTTGCATCCGGTGAACTTAACTCATCACTTTCAAGCCTGAAAAAAACCTGTTCTGATCTAATGGCCAACGCGCTGGCTTCGGCACGTTCCTGATCTCATCTCCCTGTACGTCCTGTGCGACTCTGTCACTGCTGCTGAGGAAAACCCCCAAATCTCCCAGAGCGAGGTCTGTGTATCCTTCGGAGACACACAAAGAGACAAATGGGCACGAAGACAGACTTTTACCACAGAACGGGTTCAAGTCAGAAAAAGAATAACGATTTAAGTTCAGAAACATCTGTCCACTGAAAACTTAATGATTTAAGAAAACCTCAAGAAAGGAAGTTCTCCCAGGTTTGCTTGGAAGCCCGACATGCAGTTTCAGCGTGAACTTGTGCACTGCAGCGTTCTGAATGTTACCACAGCGAAAACGATCCCCAACCATCTCTGACGTGCCCTCACCATTCCAACCTGTGCAGTCCTGACCGAAAAACCTAAAGTGATTATTCTGCTTCCTTTTTTCTTTTCTTTTTTTTTTTACCTTCACCAGAGGATATTTTTTCCATTGTTTTTTTAGAGAAAGTGGAAGGGAGGAGTAGAGACAGAGAGAGAAACATTGATGTGAGAGAGAAGCACACTGACTGGTTGTGACCTGGGCTGGGGATCGAGCCTACAACCGAGGTACACGGCCTGGACTAGAATCAAAACCACAACCTTTCAGTCCACCGGCTGATGCTCTAACCACTGAGCAAATGGCTAGAGTTTTTTTTCCCTTTTTATTTTAGCTTTATTTAAGTATACTTAAGATACTAAAAGTTGCACATATGTAACATACACATTTTGGTGAGCTTGAACATATGTGACATTGAGACACCGCGGCCGCAATCCTCGAAGGCCATTTCTGCTGCGGGCAGAGCAGTTCCCTGCAGTGAGGGCTCACAATGGCTCTCGTGCTTGCAGAGTTTCTCCACCCCGTCTGCCTGAGTGCTGAGTCTGTCCCATTTTTCTACTGGGCAGACCAGCCCATTGCTCCGGACATGCCACAGAAGTAGATTCCCCATATTTGTGTTCTCATATATAATAAGACCCAACGGCTTATTTATTTTACATACTTTTCTCTTTAATACTCACAACTATCCTGTCAGGTAGGTTTATAGGTGCATAATCTAAAATTCAAAAGGGTTAAGACCCCAGCTTAAGGTAGCTAGCTGTTGAGCCATGTCACATAATGCTATAGCTGCGTGTTGAGGGCAGTGGAATTCAGGGGAGCAGATTTGAATTACTGGGGACTTGCAAAAACTGTCTTTATATTGTGGGCTTACAAAGCAGTCACCTGTTCTGCTTCTCTTCCCGCTCTTCCCACTAAAGCCCTTTACATGCCGCGCATTTCCATGAGGTTAACAGTTGACCACACTAAGTGTTTATGCTGCAATAGTATTTGGAGGTACGTTACTACCCAAGGCATATCCATGCCATGATCCTGAGGGCTGGCACAGACACTCTGGCAGGTATGGCATCACAGGGACCTGCCTGGCTGTGCCGTTAGCCATGGACCTGGGCCTCTCCGTGGGGTGGTCTGGCCCAGGGGCTCCTCTCTCCTGGCTCCTCACTACGTCCCTTGCCTTCTCTGGGAGGTGGAGAATGTCTCCCTATCTGTCTCACCCCACCACGAATAAAATTGTGAATGTGACTTACAGAGCCTTTTTATTTTTGGTGAAATGTCTTCTTATGAAAAGACATAATGTAATCATTTTTCCCAGGACCCAATACCTGCACTCTGTCACCTCTGTCAATCAAAGAAGGGGCCCTGAAGGGCTGTCCCAGGATTGGTCCTACCTGAGCATCTGGAGCACCGTCAGCTTCTGCCGCAGGTACGTGCTTGCCACCGCTCTCCTCGTCTTGTTCAATTGCTTAAAAAAAAAATAAAAAGAACAATATTAAGCACATTCAGCACCATCAGAAACCCGTGTCAAATCATTTCCTGGGTAGCAATTGGACAGGGAAAAAATGGTGGGTAGGTTCACAACATGCAAATATCAGTACTATTTCTTGCATAGAAAGTTAGGTCAGTGGAACTGGGCAGTTTTCACATACATCTCATTTTGTCAAATCAAGGGCAATGGGAAACTTTGATCTCATTCTCCTTTTCTCCAGAACCTAACAAGCAAGACATCATCATGTCAGTTTCATTCTTCACCCAAAGGGGATGGGGTGTAGATGAAGGCTTCTAGCAAATCCATGTGAGAACGTCATTTTAATGTGATTTTTTGGCTAAGAATTTAGTGTTATATAATAAAGCAGCACAATATTGTATATAGCGTTGCTCAATGCACTGTGACCACAAAATTCTGAACTGGGAAGCCTTGAGTCCACCTCGACTCCCACATTCCCCCAGCATCTCCCTATCCAAGTCCCCGTCTCCCTTTCTGTGCTGGTGGAATAACCTCCGACCACAAAGCGCCTGGTTCCACCTCTCCCTAAAACAACCCAGCGGGGGCATCCCTGCTAAAATAACCAATCTCCAAAAATGTAAAAGTGCCGTGTTTGGCCTATGCATTGCTTATCTGATTGAGTCTGAACTCTGTTCATCCTTGGAGGTCTACCTTGAACTCTCCAGCTTCCTCCTAATCTCCAACTTCACCCTGACATTCAACACCAAAACATATGGTACCCAACTCTGACGCAGGCACAGTGATTTCATTCTTTTTCTCCTTAGACAGCTTGCTCTTCCAGTTTAACCAACATTTATTGAGCATCTAGGATATGCCTGGCGCTGGTTTATCCCTGTGAACAAGACAGATACACCCCTGACCTCATGAAGTACACACACTAGCTGGGGAGACAGCCAATGAATGAACGACAACCACTACTACAACTAATAATAACAATAGCAACAATTGTAAAAATATATATATAATGGGATTAAAGATCATGATAAATGGGGAATGACAGAAAACCATGTGGGAGAGGTCATCTGGATAGGAGGCAGGAAGGAGGGGATGCTTCTCAAAAGAAGTGACATTTGGGCTGAGAGCTGAAGGCTGAGATGGAGCCACCCATGGCAGGCGAGAGTGATGTGATGAGACAATCCCGGAGAGAGTACAGACCACAGCAAATTCAGATTCTAGCCTGAGGGCATGGGGAAGCACTAAGACATTGAACATTGGGAATTGCATGATTTGACATATTCTTTCGAAAGTGCTTTCTGCCTTCTTTGTGAAGGACAGACTTACAAGAGTCAAGACAGGAGGCAGAGAGACCCGTTAGGTGACTGCTCCCATCCTGGCTGGAAAGGACATACACTCAGACCAGGGAGAGGGAAGGGGCTGAAGAAACACGGAGGATTCGAGTTGTATTTTTAGACAAAATGGACACGATTTGCCAATGATTTGATTATGGGAGTGTGGGGGGGAGGAAATCATGAAGGATGATTCTTAAGTAGAAGGAGTTATTGCTCATATCCATCATACCACTCATTCTTTTTGTCCTCTCCATCAAAAGCAGACCCCAAAAAAGCCTGCCCAGACCAAAAACATATCAACCCTGCTAAGTGAGGTCAAGGTCACCCCCCGAACTTCTGGACTCAGTCTTTGCATTGTTTTATATCCTTTTAAATACAATGCTTTCTACCCTGTATTTCTAAAAATATCATTTCATGTGTCTTTTGCTTTTGCATGCCTCTTATGCCCATCCAAACGCCATGAGCTCAGTCACCACTACTGGGATAACAATTCCTCCTCAAGTGACCAAAATGAGACATGGCTTGACTACACCTCCTTACATAAGTCCTGCCTTTCATACCTGTTTACGGAAAAAGAGGGGAGGGAAATTCTGTTAAACTCTGTGGATACCGAGGGTAACTCCGACCAGCTGAGCATCGAAAGGCGGGAACAGTGAACGTGGCAGAAGCTGTTCTGTTTCCAGCCAAAAGTTCCATTCGTGCTCATTCAAAGCCCCCCTGTTGCTACTGTGGTCTGATCAGGAGGAAACTTAAGAATAAAGAAAAACATGTTTCCTCTGCAAAGCTGCAGGGGAATAAAAAAGAACAATATACAATATAGAATAACATCCTAAAATCCGCTTAAAAATGCAATGGGCTGGAGAAGTAAGGAACTCCACCTAGTTGACTGAACTAATGTAAGAATTCTTTCCTCATCCCATAATGGGGAGCAATTCTCTCCGGGGGTGGGGAGGGGGGCAATCTGAGGCGATACCCCATGTGAGACAACGTCATCCACAGGAAGTGCCAAGAACACCTTGGCATTTAACTTATGCTTCATTTAAACTTTTGTTCCTTCAAGTTTAAGTGTCAATGAAAGTGAAGAAAATTAAATTTTGGATTTTTTTTGTAACCTATTAAGATTATGTTTTTAAAACAATGCTCTGGGGTAGAGGCATTTCTTTTCCTGACTTTATTATACGAAGAAATGGGGCTTGCAGAACAACGATAAGAACATCAGAACTGAGAGTTCAAAACACTGTCTTTTGAGTTTTAGGCAAAATTATTTATTTATTTTGTTAATCCTCACCTGAGGATATTTTTCCCATTGATTTTTTTTAGAGAGGGTGGCAGGGAGGGGAAAAGGGACAAGGGAAAGGGGGAGGGAGAAGAAGAGGGAGAGGAAGAGGGAGAGAGAGAGGAAGAGAGAGAACGAGAGGTGAGAGAAACACATGCACTGGTTGCCTCCTGCATGCACTCCAACTGGGGGCGGAAAGTGAGGAGTGAACCTGCAACCCAGGTATGTGATGTGCCCTTGATGGGGAATTGAATTCGTGACCGTTTGGTGCCCGGGCCAATGCTCTAACCACTGAGAACACCGGCCAGGGGCTAGGCCAAATTCTCAATACACGTAAAGAGAATCCAAGGGAGAGAGATTAGCACCAAAGCATATTTGGGAGGAAAATCCAGTCTTATAGTTCCAGCTTCTCCCCACTAACAGCACTGCATTCTTTTGGTCACATCTTTGAAGACCTCAATATCTGTTGCCCTGCGTTACTCTTTGGTTAACAGAGCAAAGATCAGACACACAGCAAGTTAAGTGAACTCAGCAATGGATGTCAATTAACATCATAGAGGGACTTTCCAAGGGCTGGTGGACTCTCACCACCCCCGTCACGAAGACAAGACCTCAGTCTCTTCCAACACCGAGGCAACATCATTTTCTTGGAAATACTGAAAAATTATGACTCCAAAGATGCATTTTAGATAGTGGTTCATATATACTAGTTGAGAACAAAAACTTAATTTATAGTGGCCCTTCTAAGGGTTTATGATTTCCCCCAGGAAGTCTCACGTACGAAATACCCAGTCAGCTAAAAGGGAGCGCTCTATGACCCTTTAGTGAGAAGATTAATGTCAGGGGATAACGACGGAGGCAGTTTCTCTCTCCATGTCTCCTCCTGGTGCGGCTCACGGGATGGGAGGGGGAGGAAGCAGTTGTTTAGATTCCCGAGCTGAGTTTTCTTCTTTTATCTGATCAGAGTGAGAGAGGGCTGGGAGAGATTTCCTCTGCAAATATTGATTCAGGGACAGTGCCCTCCAGGGTAACACGTCCACAGGAATGACAGCTCTTGGGACCAGGGTGGCTCGGAGCCCAGCTCTGCCAACACAAACCATTTCCTTATCTCCCAACACGCGGGGTCTAAAGGCAAGAAAAGGCCTTTGGAAACAACTCGCCACCACGAAAGTCACAAGCACAGGATCAGAAAGCACATACAGTCATTCTGAAGAGTGAATGTGAGAGCCCACATGAGAGCTAAGAGTGTCTGTGGACTAATCAGCTCTAATTCACAGAAGGGCACTGCGTTTAAACGCCCCTATTTGTAAGTCAGCCGATCACCCAATATCACTTTCTCGTTGCCTTGATGACAACAGGTATTTTCTCCCTTCCACTGACTAGAGCGCTACCTAAGAAAACGCTCCTAGTAACTCCACTAATAACATTATCTTAACGCAAAGGGGACCAATGTCCTTTCAAAATGATGCTTATTCAATTTCTGCTGATCAATTTTGTACAAGTAGGAGCCACACTGACAAGAGGCACACGATGACTATGAATCACTGGGGTGACTACAGTTGTCAACCATCGAAATTATTACTTTCAAAATCAACCGAAGCTATTATTTATTTTTAATTTACAAGCCAACCCCAAATTTCTCAACAGACAGACAGCATTTCGAGTCTCAATGTGAGAAATCAGCAAACACGGTCAAGGAAAATAACTGTTGAGTATTTTGTTCAAGAATTAAAGTTCTGTCAATACTTTAACGTCTATGCGGCATTTACAGGGAGAAAGCTCTTCCATCAGGGGTCTCATCTGAGGTTCCCGAATTGGGCAGGTAACACCCCCAGTCTGTAGATGAGACCCCGTCCCCCACAGAAAATGTGTGTGTATCTGTGGCAGTCAAGTCTGCCTGCTCCAGCACGGAGCACAACAATGCTGGTCAAGCTGCACATCCATTGGCGTGGACCTGCGTTTCTTTTTTCTTTGGTTAATCCTCCCCCGAGCATATCTCTTCGGTGGTTTTCAGAGAGAGTAGGAAGGAAGGGAGAGACACACCGAGAGAAACCATGATGTGAGAGGGGCACACTAATGGGTGGGGTGGAGCCTGCAACCGAGGTATGTGCCCTTAAACCTGGGAGAGACCCTTTGCTCCATGGGCTGACGCTCTCTCCAAACCAGTGAGGTGGGACCTGTTCATGTCTTTCATGAGAGAGAACAGAATGCAATAGGAAGAACATGAAACACTTTACAAACCAATGCCTCGCCGCTGGTGCGTCTCGCAAAGGTGTACGCGTCAGCTCTTCCGCCCTGTCCTGTGGTTGTGGACACAGCAGTGCCAGGAAAACACAGAGGTGTCTCTGGGCCACAGCGGCGGGACCCGGTTCCTCGCTGTCTAAACACCAGCTATTTGTTTGGGCCATTCCTGGAGAAGGGCCATAATATTTGTTTTAGGAAGTCCCTCCGCAACACCCCACCCACCACGTTCAGCAGGCGGTACCTCCCCTGTGGGATGACATAAAATCGAGCCGGCGGCAGGAAACGCTGATCGAGTGTAATCGATGTTGGTTACCAGGAATGTAACCACAAGCGCTTCAAAACGCTCACATACTTTCTGTTCTTTAAAACGTAAGGGAGCCCAAACCTGTTGGCTCACTGGATGAAGCATCTGCCTGCGGACTGAAGGGTCCTGGGTTCGATTCCGGTCAGGGGCATGTGCCTTGGTTGCGGGCACATCCCCAGTGGGGGGCATGCAGGAGGCAGCTGATTGATGCCTCATCAATGTTTCTGACTCTCTGTCTCTCTCCCTTCCTCCCTGTAAAAAAATCAATAAAATATATTTTTAAAAAAAGTAAGGAACCCTGGCTGGTGAGAGCATTGGCCCACCCACCAAAGGGTCCTGGGCTTGACTCCTGCTCAAGGGCAGAAACCTGGGTTGCAAGTTTGACCCCCAGCCCCTGTTGGGGCATGTGCAGGAGACAACCAATTGACATTTCTCTCTCACATAGATCTCTCTCTCTCCCTTCCTCTCTCTCCTCTCCCATCTCCCTCCCTTACGCTCTCTCTAAAAGTCAATGGAAAAAATATCCTTGAGTGAGAATTAGAAGAAAAAAAAGGGGGGGAAAACAGCAGTTGCAACCTTCACCTTAAGACTCTCTCTTAGTGTTAAAATCTGAAAAGCAGCGGCCCGCATTCCCCACGGAGATGAGCCACAGAGTATCAGAACCTGGCGCGCCCAGGGCCGTTGCACCTTCCTTTGAAAGCTGACCTCCAACCACGTTATCTCCGTCCCCACATCTTTCCTGGGCCCCAGTCTGTTCCAGCCTGTCAGCTGAACGTGAGACCGTTGTTTTTAAACTCTCTTTCCTGGGTCCTTATCATCGAGAACGGTCTAAAGACGCAAGCTTCCCGCAGGCTCTCTTTCCAGGCGATCTTATCGGCTCCGGGGGTGTCACCTTGCACCATTTGGGCGATGCCCAAATCTGCGTCTCCATCTCTTCCCTCTTCCCCGGTCCCTGGCGCACATCTCCAGTGACATGCTGAGTGTGTTCCTGTCGCAGCCCGGCCGTGGCTGCCGTGACGAGGCTGGGGTACAAGCCCTGTCCTCAGGAAAGAGCCACCTGTTTCACACCACGGCCTGGCATCCACGCAGCACCTGCGAGGCTGCCCACACGCCTCCTCCTCCTCTGGGCGTGGGTTTCAGGTGAGATTCCCCCCGGGCATGGCCAGTTTTTCCTCTTCCTCAGGCCTCGCATAAATCTCCCCCTAAACCCTGTCTCTCCCACCTTGGAGGTGTCTCATTCCCTTCCTCTCTGCCACAGGCTCAGCTCATGACCTCACCCTGTCACTGGCAAGCCTCTTGCTCAATCCATTCATTGTCCCCAGGTGCCCGGGCTCTGCCTCCAAAGGCCAGTCCAATGGTGGCACCCTCACCTCCAGACGGCGGTCTCTCCCCACTGAAGGAACCCGGCGTGCACACAGGGAGCCCGGCTGCTACAGGACGGACTCGCCCAGGGGTGCCCAACTTGAGCACCTCAACACAGGGGGTCCCCACTTTATTAAGAAACACTGGCCTCCACTCAGGCTGACGCTCAGCAGGCCTGGAAGGCAGGCCATCCGGGCTCAGACTCCATCCCCAGATGCCTCGAACAGGTATGGTCTTTGTTTCAGACAGAAATCAAGTTAAATGAGGTCATACACCTGTTATCCCCAAATGGATGTTTCCTTCCCAGTGATGTTTCAGGACAGGTGCATGGTTGGCCTTTTCCTTAGTCGTATTCCTAGTGCTATTGTGCTACCCTCATTTTACAGATGAGAACACGGCGGCGGAGGGATGTGAAATAGTTTGCCCAGGACGACACGAGAAGAGGAAGTCAGCAGAGGAGAGCACCAAACGCCTGGGTCTTATTCTTTATCTGCTCCAATATTCTATGAAATTTTTTAAAAATCCATTTTATTGATTTTTTACAGAAAGGAAGGGAGAGGGATAGAGAGCCAGAAACATCGATGAGAGAGAGACATCAATGAGCTGCCTCCTGCACGCCCTCTACTGGGGATGTGCCCGAAACCAAGGTACATGCCCTTGACCAGAATCAAACCTGGGACCCTTCAGTCCGCAGGCCAACATTCTATCCACTGAGCCAAACCGGTTTGGCATGCTATGAAAATTTAAACTAACTTCCGAGGGGAGGGGGGTGGGGATAGGAAGGAGGGGTGGGAAGAGTTTAATCGAAGAACATATATACTTACATGCATAACCCATGGACAGACAATAGGGTGGGGAAGGCCTGGAAAACAGGCGGGAACGGGGTGAAGGGGTGGGGGGGGTCAATGGGAAAAAAATAGGGACATCCGTAATACTTTCCAATAAAGATACATTTAAGAATAAATACATGGAACTGAACAGCACTGAGACTGAAAAGACAGACACCGGGAAGTTTGTTGCAAACAGTCTAAGAACTGACTTGAATTTCCTACTAGGCCTTCAGTCTCTTGGAAAATTAGAGCCACCCTGACCTACTCATCTTACACACCCCTTCCCCTTCCAATGCTCGCCCTGCTCCATAAAACATGGCGTAACAGAGCGAAAAGCAATGTCCGCTACACGAAAGAGACGTATTACTTTTATTAACATGTGAATACAGGTGTGCCGATGTTCTGAAGATTCACAGCACCCAGGCGACATAAAGAACCTGTCATGAGAAGACCAACATCAGAGGTAGCTGAAAAGCTGCCAAACACCCCCCTCCCCCCCACCAGATTCCCCACACCCTGCACACGTGGCTGGAGGCAGCTTGAGCCACTGAGAGCGGCCTGGCTGCCTTCCCCCAGCCGATGACCCACCGCAGGGTCCATGCCCCAGAGGCAGACAGAGTTCCATGTCTCTCTCTCTTATAGAGAACCCCCCAACCCCACCCCAGGCCAGCTCCCTTTCCTTCCAATTCTTTTTTTTTTTTTTAATATATTTTATTGATTTTTTTACAGAGAGGAAAGGAGAGGGATAAAGAGTTAGAAACATCGATGGGAGAGAGACATCGATGAGAAAGAAACATCGATCAGCTGCCTCCTGCACACCCCCTACTGGGGATGTGCCCTCAACCAAGGTACATGCCCTTGATAGGGATGGAACCTGGGACCTTTCAGTCTGCAGGCCGAAGCTCTATCCACTGAGCCAAACCGGTTTCGGCTCCTTCCACTTCTTAACAGGTTTTCACATCTAACACACGTCCAGTCCATGGAAGAGTTAGTCAACAGAGCACAGTGATAATGTGCATCCTGTGTCAATTCTTTTCATCAGACCAGAAATACGTGCTCCGCAGGCCAGCACAACAAAGAGCTAATCCGTACTTGTCCCAAACAGCCCATTTGTTTGCCCTTCTTATAAGGAAACGCACCAGAAAAACCCCCAGCAAGTTCCCTTTTAATGCAAACAGGGCTTGTACTTGATCCAACTCAAATAAAACCTCAATTAAAAAAAAATAATCAGGTTCAGCTTAGCTATCATTTTTCTTCAGTGTTTTTTACTAAGAAACAGAAAAGCTCTCGTCTTCTAAGTGCCTCTCCAGGATGTCCTGGCGACAGGGCAGGTTCAGGTCCGTCTGCTGGGGTCGCACAGTAAAGACGAGCAGCAGCGAAGCCCGCACCCCACAGGCCTGCATTTAAACTGGCCCCGGGTCTGCTGCTCCTCCAGATGCTGTCTCTCAGGAATCCGCATTTAAACAGTGTTAACTCAGGGGGTGGAGAGAAGTCATTTGTGACCCTAACTATATGTGCCAACTGAAACTGTATGCTCTCTGCCATCTCATTTAATGCTCCCAACCCCTCAACAGCCCCCGACCCCCTCAAAAAAACAAACAAGCCCCAAAGCTATATGCCATCAGCTCCGTTTGTGGTGTTGTTAATCCTCATCTGAGGATATTTTTCCCACTGATTTTTTTCCTGAGAGAGTGGAAGGAACTGGAGGGGAAGAGGGAAGAGGGAGAGGTGGGGGGGGAGGGGGGGAAGAGAGAGAGAGAGAGAATCATCAATGTGAAAGGGACACATGGATTTGTTACCTCCTGCATGTGTCCTGACTATTTCCTGGGGATCCAGTCTGCAACCCAGGAATGTGCCCTTGACCAAGAATCAAACCTGAGACCCTCTGGTGTACAGACCGATGGTCTAACCACTGAACGACTCCTGCCAGGGCCATCAGCTCTTTTGGTAGAATAAAAATGAGCCTCTGGAAGCAAGTGGCTATGGCAGAACTGAACCCAAGTCTGTGGATTTGGTTTTCACAGCTACACGAATCTGCCTCTGGGACTGCAAACCAGAAAACACAGCAGGTCAGGTCTGCACACAGCAGGTCAGGTCTGCACACAGCAGGTCAGGTCTACACATAGTAGGTCAGGTCTGCGCACAGCAGCTCAGGTCTGCGCATAGCAGGTCAGGTCTATATACAGCAGGTCAAGTCTGCACTGACCCCCTTATCAAGTAAGGTTTTATGGTAGGCAAGCATCTTCAGGTTTTTTGTTTGAATTTTCAGCAGTTCTACTGCTACATCTTCCCCTGACATGTCAGCGGGATTCCTGGCAGAGGAACCACCAAGAACTCCCTGAGAGGCCTTGTGTTTGCAACCACTAGCAAAGGATTGATTCATCAGTCAGTCAGTCAGTCAATCAATCAATGGAGGGGGCGGCCCAAGAGGAGAGCAGGAAAGATTTGAAAATTTCCCTGAACCCTCATCTAAAACCCACCTGCTAGACCGTAAAGGAACTTCCTTTTGTTACACATCTGGCATCCTTCCCTCCTTCCTACACTATTTCTAGTATCTGACCTTTGTCAGGTTACGTCAGCTCACCAAACTTCAACTTATTACTTGCCAGAGGGAGTGATGATAAGCCCTGGCCATGAATGTGCTCAGTCAAGGAGCAACTTTATGGTACGAAACACGGTGACGTGCTTCTTGCTTTTTACTTCTGCCTTTCATCTGTGCAGGGGAGCATCTTTCTAACCGGCCCACCTCCTCCTGGGGCCGGACGGAAGACAGGGGGTGTAAAAACAGTCATTACTATTTGTATTCCGTCACCCAAGGCAGAGCGTGGTAGCAAGACAGGCTTGAAAGGGCAAAAGCTGTCAATGACGTTCCTTCCCTCCGCACATCAGGAGCCAGTCTGGGAGGCTCCGATCTCTGTCCCGCTCTCCGGGGAGAGCTGAGCCAGGGTGTCCCCTCAGGAGGCAGTGGGGCAGCTCAAGGCGGGCCTCAGGTTGGACCTCAGGGGAGAGATGAGTAAAGAGGCAGCAGAGAGGGGAGGTCCGAGCCACGGACCCCATCTTCCCTGGCTGGGCTGGGCTCAGCTCTGAGCAGGTGAGGGCCCTGAGGCCAGGAGTGGAGGTTCAGGCCCAGACTGAGCCGTGGCACCCAGAGGAGACTGCCTGGAAGTCCGCCCCAGCTCCCCGGGGCGGGTTGGGGGTGGGGATGGGGGGATAGGGAGTGGGAGAGGGGGAATGAGGCTGCGCCAGCACATTCACAGCAGATCAGCAGTGAGCATGGTAAGGCGGGAGGAGGCCAGGGCAGCCGCTTTTTCCTGAGCTGCTTTTCTCTCCCAGGATGGGAAGTTTGCAAGGAATCAAGCATTGTGGGTTTTTTTGTTTGTTTGTTTGTTTTAATATTTTATTTATTTTTTTTACAGAGAGGAAGGGAGAGGGATAGAGAGTTAGAAACATCGATGAGAGAGAAACATCCATCAGCTGCCTCCTGCACATTCCTTATTGGGGATGTGCCCGCAGCCAAGGTACGTGCCCTTGACCAAAATCGAACCTGATACTCTTCAGTCCACAGGCTGATGCTCTATCCACTGAGCCAAACCGGTTAGGGCTCCAGCATTTTATTTTTACTTGCCCCGGAGACAAAGGCCAGCAAAGCAGCCAACTCTCACCAAGAGGGAGAGGCTGGCTGGAGCCTGTGACAGTTCACAACCCCAGTCAGAGGCAGTATGGGGAGGAGGAGGGGGCTGCTGGGAAGTCCCAGAGATCCTGACCCCCCGCCCCCCTGAGATGGGCCCTGGACCACACCCTGCAAGTCCTAAGGGGCAGCAGGGACTAGCACGGGCACCACCCCTGCAGAGCCCAGGGGAGCGCAGGCCACGGTGGGCTCCAGCGACCTCACGTGCCAGGGACGGGGAGATCCCGAAAGGAGGATTTAAACCAGGCCCAGGCCGGAGCCACGCGCCGAGCAGACCATCCTCCACCAGAGCAGTGAAAGTCAGGAGCGGCTAACCCGTTGCTCGCTGGCAGGGGGAGCAGCCGGGAGGACCACGGAGAGCCTGCTGCTGGGAATGAGGACCACACCATTCCCTTCTGCGCTGCAGGCGTGAATAACCCGAGGACCGGTCCCGAGGCCGTTTTTGAGTATCAGGCCAAGCACTGGAATGGCCCACGAGACAAAACAATCTGATACGATCGGCAGATAACGAGCTAAGCCAAACGCGTTTGGGGAAAAAGTTACGCCGCCACCCTGGCTCTCAGCCAAAGCTATTTCTCATCTCATCGCCCAAGGCTCTGAGCCGCTATTTCCGCTCACATCAGTGAAAGGACGTGTGTTTTGGATTTCCAGACGACATACCCCAAATGGAGGCTATGGTGGCCCTTTATCCGGGCTTTCTTCCTGAAATACCCAGGTACTAAAACTGTATTAGGGCAGGTCCCAGGGAAATGCCCTGGGAGGGGCCTGGACCATTCAAGTCAGTGGGATCTTTTGATGAGACTGTCCAGTTGGTTACAGGGCTAACCTGGAATTAGTCTGACTCGTGCAGGCCTGGCATTACCAGCCAAGTGAAGCAGCTTCAATAACTTGGATTTGGGTACAAATGCTACGTCTGAGTTTGACGTCCTCTGTTAATCTCAGTGACAGCGCTGAGAGGACAGGGGTCTGAGGTCCCAGGGGCTGAGCCCACAGCCTGTGTGTGCCTCTCCCGCCCCGTGAGGCCTGATGATGGAAGCTGCCCCTTCCCAGACCAGACAGGGCAGTTACACCACTTCCTGGGACCACAGGCTGCTGAGATGACGCCCGCCCCCTTCCCTCACCCATCTCCACTGTCAGCAAGAGGTTTCCGGGCCTGGGATTATCAGCACTCTCCCCTCCTGCTGCCTAAAGGAAGGATGGGGGAGCTTTCTTCCTTCCTTCCTTTCTTTCTCTTTCTTTCTTCCTTTCTTTCTTCCTTCCTTTCTTTCTTTCTTTCTTTCTTTCTTTCATGTTATTTACTTTTTTAAAAATATATCTTATTGATTTTTTACAGAGAGGAAGGGAGAGGGATAGAAACATTGGTTAGCTGCCTCCTGCACGCCCCCTACTGGGGGATGTGCCTGCAAGCAAGGTACATGCCCTTGACCAGAATCGAACCTGGGACCTTTCAGTCCGCAGGCCGACGCTCTATCCACTGAGCCAAACCTGTTGCGGCGGAGCTTGCTTTCTTACCAATTGTGAAAAGTTTGTGTTTGCTGCATACGGCACCCTTTAGACCAGTGGTTCTCAACCTTTCTAATGCTGCGACCCTTTAATACAGTTCCTCATGTTGCGGTGACCCCCAACCATACTTCATAACTGTAATGTTGCTATTGTTATGAATTATAATGTAAATACCTGTGTTTTCCGCTGGTCTTAGGCGATCCCTGTGAGAGTGTCGTTCGACCCCCAAAGGGGTCGCGACCCACAGGTTGAGAACCACTGCTCTAGACAGAGGAGAAGGTCCTGTACTTAGCTCCACCTTTGGAAATAAGATCTAGAAATGGGTCTTTTAAACACATGAAAACAAAACTGAAAATCCAAAGGAAGAAAACGAAAACATATGAAACTAAGTTGGCCATGGGACCTGCGGGCTTTGCTCCTCATTGCAGGGAGAGGGGAGGAAAACTGGCAGCATTTCTAAAAACCACCATCTGTTCCCGAGGTTACAAAGATAACCCCAATCTCAAACGTGTCAGTCCTGTCTTCTCCCCGAAAACAATAACAGGATAAGGTGTAGACTTCCTCAATCGATCTTAAAGTCTTAAAGCGAATGCTTCACTTTTATTAAATGTTTGCCTTTTCAATAAAGAGAAGCTAGCCGCTTCCTGGCAAAAAGAGAACCAGACAAGCCTTCAGTTCTATTGACTTGGATCTGTCCACAGTTTACAAGGAGATGGCTTCGTTCAGGTGCATTTATTTGGAGCCAGGATTGAAGTCACTTCCCTTTAACCTCCTACCCCCCTAATTTTAATACAGAAACCTCAGTGAGAATGTTCGCTTTCTTCCGTGTCTGCCCACCTAGTAAAACCTGGAAATAATTCTCTTCCTTTATAAAGCTTTTACTGTCAATGCTATGAGAATGCTGTAAAAATTCTGTGATCATAACCGTAGGAAAATCTCCTTTCAGGTAGAGAAACACTGAAAAGTTAGGCAGTTGTCCCATAAATGAGTAAATAGCAAAAGTATACTACTTTTCACTCCCCCTACTCTGCTTAGTTTATTAGCACCACACCCTTCATAAAACACCACGTGTGCCCAGCCGGTGTGGCTCCGTGGTTGAGCACTGACCCAGGAACCAAGAAGTCACTGGTTTGATTCCTGGTCAAGGCACTTGCTGGGGTTGCTGGCTTGATCCCCAGTAGGGGGCGTGCAGGAGGCAGCTTATTGTTGATTTCTGTCCCATCAGTGTTTCTATCTCTCTATCCTCCTCACTTCCTCTCTAAAGATCAATAAAAACATATTTAAAAAGACACACACACACATAAAACAACAACAACAAAAACACCAGCTGGCTCCCTGAGATTGCCAATCACACAGACCTTGGCATCTGTTGGTGAAAGTGGGCAGCTAAATCACACGGGGGTGAAGTGGTTATAATTCAGATGCCGGGGCCTCCATCCACACTTAATTGGGGGCGGGGAGGGAGCAGGACAGGGATTAGCACTACTAACAAGTACTGCAGGAAACTGCTTTGCAAATTTGACTTGGAGACCACTCTTTGGGAAATGCAGTTTTATTTAGTCAAGGAGGAGTTTTGATAGAGCTTTTAGAGAAGGAGAGCCAGGATTATTTTTAAGTGTATGTATCCATCTTCCTGATCTCCAAACAAAACACTTACGTCAAAAGGTACTGTTGACACAGAAGTTGTTCAATGCGAACCTTCTCTGGCTCCAGGGTCAAAATTTCTATCACCAATCTCATTCCCAAAAACAGATTGCAATCGCTGTATTAAAACTAAGTCTCTTTACAAGCCACCCGAAACACGCAAATCGCTAGAACCACACACAGTTTGCTTAGCCATCTTCAAGGAAAATGTCTGATTTAGAAACGATGGAATATTAAGCATTCATGGGTCCCTTACTGGAAAGACTAGTATTTGAAGTCAGTCTCACTTTTATGAAAACAGCATGGAGGCCCTCTGCAGAGTTTGGCTGAATCCAGAGGTGGGCCTGGTGTTATGGGTCAGGGAGCCTTAGTTACTTTGATCCACACACACTGTGTTCATGTCGTGCTCAGTTTTATTGAGAACGGCTCCACTTTCGTGGCTGTGTATACAAGTAGACTTTTAATGTGACGAATGATGGACAATAGCGGGGTCATATGGCCGAGACAAAGATTTCCCCCGATAGCTCTTACCCCTCGATATGAAGGGCAGCAGAAACGTTCCCAGGGGTGTGTGTGTGTGTGTGTGTGTGTGTGTGTGTGTGTGTGAGGGGGCGGGGGCTCTGTGTGGGAGAAGAAGGACTTTGGCAGACTTTTACTTGGGAAAAACGTCCATGAAATGAAAACAGCTCAGAAAGCACATTACACGAACAGCAGCTACTATTCCTAGCTGCGTATTGAACAGGCAGAGATGATTGGTGTGGAGGACCGAGCCTGGCCTCTTCCTTTTATTAAAAACATGGGAACAGGACGAGGGAAGCCAGCGACTTTCCAGAGGGAGCACAGGCCGGCCTGGGAGTCAGATTCCCGACTCCACCAGCCCAGGACGCCGGGTTCAGGTGGGAGACGGGGCTCCGCAGAGGGCAGAATTGGCAGAATTTCCTAACTTTATAAAAACAGCCTGTGGCCAGGATTCTTCTTCAGGAACCGAGAACCTCTGAGCCAGCGGCCTCAGAGGGGAAGCTGCCCCATCCGCAGGGTGTTAATGACGCCCATTCATTGCCTCAATCAGCTCATCCGCTCAACCAATGCAAAACCTACATCATGACAGAAAGGGCCCCTGGTGGCACTGCTGGCTTCTGGTGTGGTGCCACCTAGCCAGCAGGGCGGGGACAGAGGAGCTCCAGGGTTCATGGAGCCCCGTGCACGCCGGGGAGCTGGGATGGGAAGGGACTTAATTTGTTAGGGAAGGCGAGCCCTGCCAGGAAGTTTCGCTGTGGGGAAGGGGGTACCTGGGAGAGCTCTGTGTTTATGCTTTGAAACTTAAATCAATTTAAATAGAAATTGCTCTCCTTTCCTGTCATTAGGAGAAGGAAGTAGAACGTGGGTTTCAGATCTCTGGTGTGCAAATGGTCATTAACTTCCATCTGACCTTGGGTGCGGAGCTGAGATTGCACTGACGCACCGGGTACGCTCACGACTCTCATTTCGTTTCCTCACAGAAAACAGGTTCCCAGGAGCTGCGATGCAAGATAGAAGCCGCTCTTCCCGGGAAGAGAAACCGTGATCCTCCCCTTCACGCTTTTCTCCAGCCTCACCCCCACCCCCTGCTCCACACCCCGGGAAACCCGTCCTCCAGATGGCCACGCCCATAAAACAGGCAATGAGAGGTCAGAGTCTGGATGATGTAGAGCCACTGTCCTGGACCACACAGACCCTGGCCTGGGAGCCTCTCCTCCTGACCCCCCAAACCCTAGGTTCAGAGGCTTTCAGTGCTCATTCTCCTTCGCAGCATCTGATTCTCTAAAACAGAAGCAAACTCCCACTTTGAGCAATAATCACCTTCGTCTAATCAGCAGGGCATCTACCCACCGAAATGCCCTGCAGCACAGCTTTGAAACTGTTCATTCTGGAGAACACTCCTCTGTGGATATCATTCTTCACCTCCTTGGCACACCAGATTCAGTGACTATCTTCGTAGCCACAACCACATGGAAGGATGAAAAAGACCGTCATCTCGCGTTGCTGTCTAATTCCCTAAATTCCGAACGACCCTCAGGGTCACAGGAGGCCACCTGACTCCCTGTACGTGACGCTCTCAGCCCGCTTGCTGCCCAGGAGCCACCGGGGCAAAGGGCTGTTCTCTCATAGCACGCCGCCACCGCATGGTTATTTATCATTTCGACTTAACAGCTCTAATTACAAAAGACCGCGTCCGGGGATTTTTTTTTTAAAGGCAATTTTCTTTGTATCCCAGTGGGAGAGTTAGGAAAAATTGACAGAGCATCTGCTGCGTGCATTTTCCATTGTTCCTGGCCTTTACGGATGCTGCTATTTTCTCGGTTGTAGGAGGTTTTTTTTACATTTTCAAGCGTTACTGAAGTTTACACGGCACCGGGAATTATAGCTCCAAGACGCCTGTGATGGTCTTAGGCATTTAAAATAAAAAAGGAAGATACAACCTTTCAACCACTGAATTGATTGCCGGTCATTAAGCAGCAGCCGTGGATGGGATGTTAGCAAGCAGGGGAAGAGCGGTCTCGGGAAATGTTAGAACAAGAGGTTATTATGGCACCAGAGAAGGAGGGATGTTACAGGCTTCGACAATAGGCCTGGTGTCAGACAGAGCCCTCTCTGCCAGCGGAGACCGTCGACCCACCGGGAAGACCAGAACGCGGCTGACGATTTTAGGAGAGAACACTTGCTACTTCTTTGCTCTCGGTTAGCAAACGCTAAATGCCGCATTCAGTGCGGTGACAAGGCGATCAGTACAGGTCCCTGCTGACCACACTGGGAGTGGTGGCCGCTGGCCAGCCCAGCGCCCAGGAGCTGGCAACGGAGAAGAAAAGGCAGAAACCAAACCACGTGGAAATATCAGAGAGAACAACGTTAAGTGGTTGTGAAAGGAAATGAACTCTCCTCCATCTTGTCCTGTAGGGCTGGGCCCCCTGCCTAAACCCCCTCCCTTTTCTGGAAGGGGCCACAGGTGTGCCAGCAATGTCCTAGCTTCCCCGACCACCCGAATGGACCAATGAAGCTCCAGGAACAGAGCAAAGGTCCTAATTATGCTAAACCTCAGAAAGACCCTAATTCAAGTGACCAATCTCTGTAACCCTCGTCACTTTCCTAAGCCCCTTAATTATCCTACCCCATATAACTCATTGTCCCCCCCCCACACACCCCCGGCTCGCTCTCTCGCCTCACTGCTGCGCCAGAAAGAGGCTGGGAGCCAAACCCGGGTTTGAATAAAGACTCTTTGCTTTTGCCTCGGAAAAGGCTCCTTAGTGGTTGATTATTGGGGACCCCAAACTCTGGGCATAACAGTTGAAAGTATCACACTAAAAATTAAGCACAATATCTTAATTCCTTAAAATAGAGCTAAAGACATTTGCCATGTTAAGCTAATATATTTTTTTAGCTCAACCATTCATGATACGAACACTCAAAGATTAGAATTATAAAAATAGCTTTTAAGAGCATTTACATTTTTTTTTCAATAAAAAGTTATCACAGACAGCCAAAGGGTAGGAGGAGTTTGAGATAGCAATGACTGTACTAGCATATGGTTTTATTATTAACATCCACTCTAAAGTCCCATTATATTGTGCAGTCCTCTACATTTGAGGGATGTGTTTCCAAAAGCGTAAGGGTCAAGTCCAACACAGTGCAAATGAAAAGAAGAATCTGTCAACTAAGAATAAAAATTTAAACTGATAGGAACAGATGCCTATCCTGGATCTTAGTCAAGAACCGATAAAACTAAAAAAACCTGAGCACCATAAAAACCAGAGCAATTCCATACATTCGATGTTTATTTTTTTCCTTCTACATGTGCAAAACAAAAGGCCTTATTTTTCTACTGTTAAAAATAACCAGCCGATCTATTTCATTTCTCATGAGGAAGACACACAAAAATCTTCCCTTTGGAATGCTTCTGCCCTGAAGGAGAATCTCTCTTGTCAATCATGTCAGATCTCAAACTTTAGACAGGGCTTCTGGTCAGCATTCCCTCATCTGACATACACGTAAGAAGGGGGCTTACCGTGGCTAAAATCTCCTATTGGTGACCAGTGACTGCTACTAGCGGTGGACCTTAAAAGCTGGGAGTTTCAGCAGAAAACCAGGGTCATCAAAGATGCTCCACTTGCCTGGTGCGCCCACCATGAAGGCCAGACCCAGGGACAGCCTCCCTGAACGTGCGACACCCAGAGTTCAATGTGTGCAAACAGCAGTCACCCGGTTGTTGAAATCCCACAAACATTCAAACGCCTCGCTAAGCTTGAATATAGGATTCCGGCCAAGGTGATGACACAAGAGGATGTCTGAGGCTAGGAGACACTGAATGCCCCCTTATCCTTTCTTGCCCATTACAAAGAGCATTTCGCCCATTAAAAGTGACACGTAGAGCCTGGCCGGAGTGCCTCCGTTGGCTGAGTGTCATCCTGTGCACGGAAAGCTGCTGGTTGGATTCCTGGCCAGGTCACCTATCTGGGTTATAGGTTTGATCTGTAGTCCGGGAGCTTATGGAAGTCAACCAATGAATGTTTCTCTCTCAAATCAATGATCTCCTTCCTTCCCTCCCTCCCTCTCTCTCTCATCATGTCCTCAGGTGAGGACTAAAAAGAAGAAATACATAACATTTATAAAAAGCCAAAACTAAGTGCAACAGATAAACCACTTTATACTTTTTTATGTTATATATATTAATATGTCAAAGAAACAATGACATATATTGGTGCCAATCAATCCCTTCTCTGGTTTCCAGCTTTCCTATCATTTGCACCTCAAAGAGTCCTGTGTAAAATATTCGTAGGGTTGTAACTGCATTAAAAATAATGAAGGTACCGAGACCGGTTTGGCTCAGTGGATAGAGCATCGGCTGGTGGACTGAAAGGTCCTGGATTCGATTCCAGTCAAGGGCATGTATCCTGGTTGCGGGCACATCCCCAGTAGGGGCGTGCAGGAGGCGGCTGATCTATGTTTCTCTCTCTCTCTCATCGATGTTTCTAACTCTCTAGCTCTCTCCCTTCCTCTCTGTAAAAAAAAAATCAATAAAATATATTTTTAAAAAAAGAATAATGAAGGTAATGCATAAAAATATTCATTGTTATGATGAAATGTTAGAGCTAGAAGGAATCTCTAAGGTTAGCATATCCTATACAACTCTTCCCTACTCCCACCCTTACCCCCCAAGACACAAACTGGAATCACTCTGCTAAGGTTCCAGAGGCATTTAAGGGCATAAACGAAGAAAACCTTTCTTTCTTTTCTAAACATCAATGGCCTAGGTATGTAGTTATAAAACATCCAAATAGCCATGGGCTAAGCAGAGAGAGGAAAATAAAAAAACTGCCGAAGAGATTTACCAACACGAGGTCTCAGGTTCTCCAGAGGTAGAAGCCCACTATACACAGGTTCCCGTGACCTAAAGATAACAGAGCTAAAGTGCTGTGGCTGGGAATTAATTCCCTGGAAAAGGGAAGAAACATATCTCCCAAGATTCGAATTAGCCAACATTAGCAGTAGAATTAGCAAACCAGTGAGGAGAAAGACAAACAAGGATATCTGGACTAATTTATTAAAAAAAAAAAAAATCTTGTGATGCCTTAAAACGCTATTCACATTCACTAGTTAGCAGTTAGAGGAGAAACTGTTTAAAGGCACAGCCTAATGGTCTCTAAGAAGATTACAATCAAATGGATTTTTTACTAAGCTGGAGCCTTGAATCATTTACATAATTTATTGATTGGCTGTTACTTTCACTTTTGTTTGTATGGTGAGCAGAAACAAAACAAAAACAAAAAACAAAAACAAAACTCAACTTTTTCTTTATACGAATTCTTATTTTATTAACCCGTCTCAGTAAGACATACATCTGGCAGGACCACCTGGGCCCTAATGGGTAGTTTTACTGCAAGATGTAACATATTAGGGTAATCAATTCCTTCTGTCAAGCCACAGATGTACCAACTATGAGTTTAAGACATTTTATTAGATGTTTATCAGCTTTTTTCTTCTTCTTTAGAGAAATAGCTTTAAAAAACAATAACAAGCACACACAGAAAGTGCCCCTCTGCAGCTGGTGTGCTTTAATCTTTAAACGAGGTTATGCTTAGAGAGAGGGAGAGAGAGAGAAACATTGATGTCAGTTGACTTCCATATGTTCTGGGGAAGGAACCCAAAACCTGGGGATCTGCATATCATTAATATGTGATAATACAATATCTACAAATGAATAAAGAGATGTCTGAAAATATATGCAAGGCAAGAGTAATAGTGGGGAAAACTCACAGACACAGATAATAGTGTGCATTACCAGAGAGAAATGGGGTTTGGGGGAGGTAGAAAAGGATAAAGGAGTGATAAATGGCTATGAAAGGAGACTTGACTTGGGGTGGTGAACACATAATACAATATACAGATGATGCATTATAGAACTGTACAACTAAAAATCTATATAATTGTATTAACCAATGTCACCCAATAAATGCAATAAAAGTGAAATTAAATTAATAGTGGTTATCTTTGTTGGTGACATGATGGATGATTTTTCAATTTCCTCATACATTCAGGCATTACCCAAAATCTTTTCAATGGGCATGCTATCCTATAATTGTAAAAAAAATAATAAAACTATTTTATTATGAAAAAGAGAAGTAATACATGCTTATTGAATATATTTTTTTTCCCACTGAACAGTTTACCACATTAATTCTTCAAAATATAACTTGGAAAGCTGTTCAACATTCCATTACACTGATCTCCCAATTTTACCATTTCTCTAGTAGGGAGGCTTAAGGATTGTTTCTAGTTTCTTAGTGTTAAAAACAACAGTGCAATAGATTCCTTCTATCTGAATCTTTACATGCCCTTCTGGTTATGCCTAAGAGCTAGAACTGCAGTTATGGAGTTACTGGATAAAAGACTCAGGGATTCTAGAATACCGAAAAATTGCTGTCCTGGGACACTATGAATTCACGTCTCCATCCCTGGCGTATGTGTGAGGATCATTTCACTCTGTCCCTGAGAATTTGCCAAAGCGGCGTGTGCATGCCAAGCTCCATAAATCAAACAAGTAACAAAGCAGGCTAACTTCATGTAGCAACACATCAAGGCACAACCAAGCTGCCTTCACACCAGCCTTCGACTTTGCACAGTTGAACATGTGTGGGCCTCACTCTTCATTTCCCTTCACCTCCTGTCCATCACAACCTACCTCTCCTCACCTTGTTCATGTGGCTCCAGCCACTCTTGCCTCCTTGCTGCTCCTCAAACACATTTCGCACCCTCTGCCCAAACACTCTTGTCTGGATCCACAGGGCTCACCCTCTCACCGACTTCCGCTCTTTGCTCAAAAGTCCCCACTCCCCACCGACGCTGCGCGAACTAGCATCCTCCTTCTCCAGCCTCCCTGTCTATAGATTTGCTCTGTTTTTCTCCAGCATTGACACACTGTGATTTTTTTTATTATTTTCCCAACATTTCCGGAAATTAAAAAAAAAAATCCTCCAAGGCACTGCCATCCCAATTCGTCTGTCTCCTTATCATTACAGGAACCAAGATCAGCACAACTTATTTCTAAGTCCTCCCTCCTGCAGTTGTTATACTGAAGTCTTCTCCATGTTGGCCTCTGCCCAGGGGAATACCCACAGTGCAATGCTGCTCACCGAGGAGCTCCGCCCACTCTGCCCTCTCTGTGCAATAACCTTCCCGCCAAGACTGCTGCTCTCTGCATCCTCCTTCCCACCCTCATAGCACCCAGGCTCCGTGTCCTCGCCGGCAGCCAAATCAACCAAGACAAGTATAAATATAGTCAGATAATTCCTGCTAAAATGTGTGTGACTCAGTGAGTAACTGTGAGAAAAGCCAATTCTTAGAGTTTCTAACTGGGAAAAAAAAAAGAAAGATATAAAAATCAATGTATGGCTTGTGTTCTTAAGACATTTCCATCCCACTTATTTCTTCAAATTTTGTCATCTCTTTTCTTTTGGCTTAGTCTTTCCACCTGAAACGTTTTATTATAGTTTGCCATTATCTAAGAAGCATCTAACGCCCGTGTGTTTGTCATTCCATTCAGCACTGACCTCCTCCCCCTGAACAGCAAAGGATGCCTCCTTCTGACACTCCTCCTCCCAAAGTGTGTGTTTTTCTACCTCGATGAGTCTCCATTTCATATTAAATTTCAGCCTCTCCTTCAAAATGAAGTTGAAAGCTGCCTTTCCACATCACTCCCACCGCTTGTTTCCTACAAGCACTCGGCATCAGATCCCTGCCCTCGGTCCTACGTAAAACGCTGGCTTTTATATGTCATTACCCCCTTATTTTCAAGAGTAACTACTTGGAGATAGAAAATATCTTTTTTTAAAAAGACAACCTGGATGTCATGTATTCTCCTCTCTCATTATAATAAGCAATGCAACGTGTTTGCTTTCTTGTGTTGTATATAGACATCTTCATGGCTGCAATGAACTAAACACATCTTTCATTTCATTTTTCCTGGAAATGTAAAATAAAGACAGCGGATTTTTAAAGAACCATACGTAACAATCTATGCTATTTTGATGGTGGGATAGATTCTTTTTTAAAAAAACCAATGATACTTTTCTGAATTCTAGGGTAAAACTTCCTGAGGTGCACTCAGTGGCCCACTGCCATGTGACATATGAAATATTCCCTCAGAATGAAAACCTTCCTTAGGTCCATGAAAGACTACTCACCAGACTTCTTTGCTTTCAAAGCAATGACAGCTGCTAGCTCTCTCTGCACCTAATAAAATATTAAGAAAAAAATCCATTAGAGTAAGAAAAACATAGGTATCAAAAGCGGTACTTTGTTTTTATATATATGCAACCCAAATTCAGAGCGATAGCAACCAGAGCTAAATATGCTGCCACTTTTTGGATTTTTGTTTGATTTTAGTAATATGGAAAAACCTCTGCATAGAAATTTTAAGCTACAAGCTGAAAGAATCATAGTGATTTACTTTAAAAGAAATTAGATGGTTGCCAGAATGTATGTATCATGAAACATTGGTATTTTTGCTATACAGTAGTACCTGGAGATACGAGTGCCCTAACATACGAGATTTTTGAGATACGAGCTGTCGAGCGAGCGATTTTTGCTTTGAAATACGAGCAACATTTAAGATAGGAGTAATCGCGAGGATCGGCTGGCTGCACACGACCCACCAGTTTACGTCAACTCGAGTGTCTCATAGTTTCCCACGCCTCAAGGTTATGGAACGAATTAAACTCGTATCTCAAGGTACCACTGTATTTACTATGGGAAGAACTTCAAAAATATAATTATCAAACACCCAGAAATAATTCAAATAACAAATGATTAAAACATGCATGTATGTTGGCAAAGACAGAACTATTATTTATCTCTCAAAGATTCTAGCTTATACGGAAATTCTACATCAGTTAAGATGGGTGACCCTGGTTTCACTGGACCTCTGTCCAAACACAATAAACGTTTATTTGAAATCTGACAGGTTTCCAGCAAGCAGTTCAGAAAATATGCCACATTAAAGCAAATGCTACCAAGTCACAGGATAAGTGAAAAGGGTATAGACAAGACAAACTTAAGAATCCTAAGTACTGTCAAACTCCCCTTATTTTTCCAGATTTTTGCTTTCTCATTCTCTGTCTCTCACCCCACATATTTGAGTGCCTAAATCCTTTCCTAAAAGCCTTCCGGAAGAGACAATAAAAAAAGTTAACAACCATCACTTTCAAAGAAAAAAAAAAGTAACCAAGATTAACTTTGGGAAATCTGTGTTGGACAGCATTAAATATTCCATCACAAGAAAGCGCATGCCCCTACAGGACACAGTCTTTGGAGCTTAGAAGCGTGTGTCTTCAGGTGCATGGAGGTAGAGGAGGAAGTGGTAGTGGTGGTGGCGGGGTGGTGAGTTTGGAAGGGTCCTGATGATGAATTTTAAAGGGAGAACATGGAAATTCAAGGTTAAAGAAGATCTGCTGTTGAGATTAATTTAATCTGTGTTTATTTACTTGTAGGCAAAAGTAGCACAATATGCTAGACACTGGGACTCCACCTAGGGACCAGGTTCCTGGTGGCCAGGGCATCCGCACCCGGAAGACAGCAGCTTCTGGGGCACTGCTCTGTGGCCTTGCTTTCCCTGGCTGGTGAGTCCCATGCCATTCAAAAGGGCATGCTCTTTATCATGCTGAGCGAAATAAGTCAGTCAGAGAAAGACAGGTATCACATGATGCACTCACATGTGGCATCTAAGCAACAAAATAAATGGATGAACAGAGTGGAGCCAGAGGCATGGAAGCACGGAACAGAGTGCAGAATCTCAGAGATGGGTGGATGGGAGATAATCAACCAAAGACCTTGTATGCATATATGCATAACCCAGAGACACAGACAACAGAGGGCTGAAGGCCGAGGGTGAGGGTGGGCTAGAGGGGGTAAATAAGGGAAAGAGGAGGACATATGTAATACTTTCAACAATAAAGATTTTTTTTTTAAAAGGATATATTCTTGATTTAGCTGATTCTTTGATGCCTTAAAACTCTTTCTAGAAACTTATACTGTAACTAGAGGCCTGGTGCAGGAAAATCATGCATAGGTAGGGTTCTTAGGCCTGGCTGGTGATCGGGGCTGATCAGGTCTCCTGCCTCCCCACCTCATCCTTCCCTCGCCCCCTCAGTGCCCTGCCACTGCCGCTGGTCACCAATCATATTCTGTGCCTTCCCATGATGTCAGTGCATGTCATAGCTAGCGAGCAAGTAAACTCCTGGTCTCCTGGTCAAACTCCCGAGAGGACACTTGGAATGTTAGCCTGGAAGTGTGAAGTCTAAAAATCTCACGGTAGGAAAATGGGCAGTTCAAGACCGTCCAGGGGAAAGAGGGCTGGGGGAGACAAGCAATGCGCAGCCAGAGGAAAACCTTCGCAGAAACTTGTGCAGGTTGTCAAATAAAAAACAACTCAACCAAACGTCCATTATTGCAGAGTTTATATTGTAAAGTTGTTAATAAGTTTTATTATAGTGTCAGCATCTCTTTTCAGGATTGTGGCCCTTCACAGCGCCACACATATGTGGGGGTGAGGCCAAAATATGGACCATCAACTTTCACCGGGACCTTGTCAGGGCTGAACGACTTTATGACCTCTCCAGGAAGACCCCACCGTGGCTCAGTGACGGAAGGGAAGCAGGGGCGGAAAACGATGCTTGTGGACCGCTGCATTTGCTTACAAAGGACCAAATTCCATGCCTGACGTTCTCTTCCTTAGATCTCAGCTTTTCTTTCTCTGGCTGCAACTAAGGCGCGAAATAGAAGTAGCTCAGAAAAGGAAAGTATTATATTCCTACCACTGGATGATGTGACATCTTTTCTCGGATTTGGTGGAAAAGAAAGGGCGAGTGGGAACAAGAAGCCGATCTAGCATTTGAGGGGAAACTGGAAGGTGATGAGAGGGGACAGTGAGAACGGACTGCACGGGTCAATTTAGAAGGAATCTACTCTTCTCTTTCTCCTTCTTCTTTTTCTTCTAGACACTGAATGCCCTGCATGTCCACAGTCTGGGAGGATTGAAGAGTGTTTTTTTTTCCAGGTCAGGGTGTAGACTAGCTTCTACTACCCCAGGATGAAAAAGGTTTCTAGACAAAACCTCAAAGGTTAGTTATTCTTCAGATAAAACAAACCACCTGGTACTGATGAAGCAAAGTCACCAGTGAACGAAGGTCCCACTATGAGCTCCTATAGCTTCTTCACAGCACGTCCTTTCCTTTTCTAGCTACTGGCCATCATCCCATCATTTCCAACTGGATGACGAAGGCCTGTCTTCTGGATGGTAGGGACCTGCTTGTCCTTTTATGGTGTAACCAGGGCAATCAACACTCATTCCCTGACCCTCAGGAGGCCACGCACAGGCAGCCTTAAAAGGACAGAGGAAGGATGCGGGGGAGAGAAAAAGCGGTACCAGGGAGGACAATGAAAATCAAATGAGAAGGCACATCTTTTCCTCCTCACTAATAAGCTCCTCTCAACAGGAGTCTTCAGGACGTATATATTCACGCTCAAGACCTCCTTTGCAAAGAAACTGTTAGGTTGATATTAAAAAACTAAAACTTTGAGCAACTGCAGAAGTAGAGACTAGAATTTTCCCTTCTTTTAAAAAAAATATTTTTATTGATTTCAGGGAGGAAGGGAGAAGGAGAGAAAGACAGAAACATCAATGATGAGAGAGAATCATTGATGGGCTGCCTCCTGCATGTATATACATATATGTGTGTGTGTGTGTGTGTGTATATATATATATATATGTATATATATAATATATACATATATATATATATATTAAAAAAATTGACTTTTTACAGAGAGGAAGGGAGAGAGATAGTCAGAAACATCGATGAGAGAGAGACATCGATCAGCTGCCTCCTGCACAACCTCCAATGGGGATGTGCCCACAAGCAAGGTATTTGCCCCTGACTGGAATCGAACCCGGGACCTTCCAAACCATAGGTCGATGCTCTATCCACTGAGCCAAACCAGTTTTTGGCACCTGCACACCTCTTACTGGGGATTGAGTTTACAACCCAGGCATGTGCCCTGACTGGGAATTGAACTATGATCTCCTGGTTCATAGGTCAATGTTCAACCACTGAGCCACACCTACTGGACATAAAGTACTAATAAAGAACCTGTTAGATTAAAAAATAAATGCCATGCATATTCCAGCACCAGCCAAGCCTTCAGAGGACTGACATCTGCTCCCATATTTTGACAGCCTCCTGAGAAACTGTGAGCAAAAACCGTCCAGCTAGGAGATGCTCCTAAATCCCTGACTTTCAGAAACTGTACGAAATAATAGATATATGCTGTTTTAGACCATTACATTGGGGGTTGCTGGTCATGCTGAAGAGTCCTTTGTAGGACAATGGTGATTTTCTACGTGATCTACTTGGTGTCGTTGGTTCATCTGAGCTTCTTTCTCCGTGACTGAAACGGAACCCTGTTCTCAGCTCAGGCTTACGGACACATGTAGAGTTAAGAGCCACATCTGAAGTTGGCCGTTGTTTTTATTTAATGCCGGCGCTGACCTGCTGCCTGGGTGATTCGGAGAAAGGCATTCTTAATCCAACAGAAAGACTTTATTACCTCGGCTTCCCTGTCACCATCCTTCCCTACAGTGATCTGAAACCCCTGGGGCCAGATGGACTTCAAAATTCAAACTTTTATACGTTTCAGAAAGGCACTCTACTCACCTCACACCCTCAGCGAGGTCTGGGGCAGCAACTTGTGGTCAGACTCATTAGTATTTACGCAATAAAGTGTATGGTTATTCCTACCAAATGGGATAAAGGAAGACTAGGAAAAGCTTTAGGATTTTCCACAAAATATGTTCAGAAGGTTAGATTTTTCTCTTTCCAGAGCTTTTATATTTCAGAACTGAATCCTAGGTTGTAACCCTCTACTAATTTTACACTGAGCCTTCCTCTCCCTCATCTTTGTCTCATGTTTCCTCTTGTCAGATAGCTATGTAGTCTCTACTTAAGTCTACTAAGAAACGCTTTCTTTAAATAGCGGGGAGTTTCATCTACCTCTCCGCGGTTCCCGAGCTTGGCTGCATATTTGAGTCAATTGGGGGCTTTAAAAAACTCAGTGGTACCTGGAGATACGAGTTTAATTCGTTCCGTAACCTTGAGGCGTGGGAAACTATGAGACGCTTGAGTTGCAGTAAATTGGTGGGTCGTGTGCAGCCAGCCGATCCACGCAATTACTCCTATCTCAAATGTTGCTCGTATTTCAAAGCAAAAATCGCTCGCTCGACGGCTCGTATCTCAAAAATCTCATATGTTAGGGCACTCATATCTCGAGGTACCACTGTACTTATACTTGGTCCCCTGCTAAATCAGATCCTCTGCGGGGAGGTCCAGGCATCAATATTTGCTGCTGCTGCTGTTTCAAAGCTTCCTAAGTGCTGCTAGGCTGTATCCTGGGTAGAGAATAATTCCTCTCTTCAATAAGATATCTTAATTTTCCCAAGACTCAACCTCTTTATCTTATGACCATTTCAACTGACAACCGCTCTTTACTTTTTATTTTGGTCTCTTCTAACTTAATTAACCTATAAAGGAGCATGGCCCTCCCTGTGTTCTAGGCATTAAATGATGCTATAACTCAACCCAATGATAAGATTCAGTTACTACAACAGTTTGACAGACACCATCTACTCAAATGCCACGAAAGTTGCAGGGATGGTTTTTAAGAAATTAAACTTTAATTTAAAATGCAGTTCATTCGATATAAAAAGTACATAAATCAAAACGCATCTGTTTTCAGGTATGTTTGCTCTGGCAAATATCTGTATAGTGGATAACTAAAGGACTAGTCAGAAAACTCCCTTCTTCCCCGGTAACCCATCAGAAACATATTGAATTATTTGGATTTTCCATCTTCCATAACCAGCAGGGCTGTTCACAAAATAGTCCTGAAACTTAACAGGCATAAGAACCTATCTTAGTTCTAGCATTCTGTCTTCTCTTCTCCCTGGTACTTCGATAATGCCTCCAACCTCTACACCTGAAAGCCCACAAAACGGTTCTGCATTAACACCAAGACTCAAGATGCAACAGAAAGAGGCAAATGCAGACTCTGGGTGCCAGGGAGCACCTCGGTGGGAAAGGCCAACTGAGAAGACACGAGCAGGCCTCATGGAGCAAGAGCCCCTAGAAATCCAAGTGAGAGGCTGGAGAGAATGCAGGTCATCTGGGGGAGGACAGACCAATAGTGGCAAATGTCTCAGCTAACCGAAGCACTGTCCTTACAAATCAGTTTGGAATAGAATCACCAATTCACACATTCCCTAAAGGTTTTTAGTAAATCTATTAACTTTGTAAACATTTGCATTTTTGGTACCATGATAGAAATGGTACCAAAAATAGAACTTATTTGCTAATTTCCTACATTAAATATAAGAAGGAACACAACCCAGTATTATTCCCCATTTTATTCTCAAATAGACTTACTCTTAAACCTCTATAAGATTTTAAGTTAGTACGGACTTTAACCACTCTAGGGAAAGCACACAGATAAATATGCTTCTTAAAGTCATCAGCGCACTCGCAGATAAGATACAAACTGAGCAGTGTGCCGCTTAGACTCTTGTCCTATGAATGCCCATCGGCCACGCAGCGGTGTTCTTTGTTCTGCAAAAGCCTGTTTTCCTATCTCCAAGTTCATTACTTGGCTGAAGCGCTAATGTTGCCACAAATCTGACACACAGATAATGCCGCAATACCTGTTCGTGTCAACCAATAATTGGAAAATTAAGGAAGATATATAAATATCTGTCTAGACACCACTGTTCTCCACCTACTAGTTTATTTAACAAATTGCTGTTTCCCCAGTAATTGCTGTCACCACGTCAAAGACGTGTTTGTTTAGCATGCCGAGAAGACAAAATATGCTTACGCTTACGCTAATATATCAAGACTAGGGATATTTTAAAAGCCTTTTTATTAACTTTACTTTTACTGTTGTCACTGTTAAAACCTTTTATATAGCCGAAACCGGTTTGGCTCAGTGGATAGAGCTTTGGCCTGCAGACTGAAAGGTCCCAAGTTCGATTCCAGTCAAGGGCATGTATCTTGGTTGCAAGCATGCAGGAGGCGGCTGATCAATGTCTCTCTCATCGATGTTTCTAACTCTCTATCCCTCTTCCTTCCTCTCTGTGAAAAATCAATAAAATATATTAAAAAAATACCTTTTATATAAACTTGTTTTGAATACATACAGATATGCCTATTAATTCTGCTAAAAACATGGTTGTCTATTCTAAGTAATCCAGTTTCCATTGTTAACTCACACTGTGCTTGTGATCATCTGCAAACTATCAGATCCTTTTACTGTGAACCTCTGTCCAAGCAGATGCATGTCCCTGTAGCTGACTTACATAAGGAACTTAACCTAAGAGCAGGGTTTTATTCCCACTCACTGAGCTTTTTGGAGGGAGGTGTCTCAACGATAGCCTTATTATAACCAGCACCCTAGTCAGGGCCCAGGCATCTCAGGGATGGCCTATGTAGGGGTCTCCTACCTGTAGGGGGTTAAACTCCTATAGAAGCATAAAGGGATGTTACATTTGAAACGCTGGATGGCGATGAATCCAGATCAAATAAGACCTGTGCCAACTAGAAAGTCTAGCTATAAAAATCGCTAACACGGGAGCAATTCCTAGGAGAACAAGATTCAGAACTCAAGATTCAAAGGCCTAAAACAGGCAAGGGAAATGTCCGTTTATTTTATGCCAACCTGGAAAGTAGTTCTAGGATTCCAGCGTCACCTGGAACTTGCCTGAACTCCCAGAGGCCTCTCTGGTCACTGCAGTGGGCTCTCCTCCTCTGAGCCAGCAATGCTGTGTTTAATCTTCTCATGCTTGGGTTTTGTTTTTTTTTTAACCTTCTCTTCTGCCATTTCTCTTTGACTTTTGCCAGAGTAAGTTCTTAGCTTTTAAAGGTTCATGGGACTCGAATGGGTGCATGCAGACAACCCAGGTCTGCGGCCTTAATTATCTCTGATGGTCCCCTTTACCCTCTAATGTAATATGTGCAGATGCTAATGAGGGTATTCATCTTTGGGGGACAGTCTACCAAACATGAAATGGTAACACAGATCCTCAGAGCCTTCCTGAAAAACGATTCCTCAACACCTCCTTAGGGTCTTACAGGAACTTGCTAATAGAGTCTAGTTCTGGAAAATGATTTGTTTGTTATAAAATCTTCACCAGAGTCTGCACGCTCCGGAGTTCACATAATGAAGCCAGAAACCCTCAGAAGCAGTCTGAATGACTTTTCAATTGCTAAACCACGCATCCGTGTTTACCAGAATTTAATGACTCCTGACCATTTAGAAATTAAAATGTTATTTACTGTAACTTGTCAAGTCTTATTTCATAAAATTCTTCCAAAAAATCCTATAATCTAATCCCAAATCCCATTTGCTGAGACCTATTCAGTAACTAAAATGTGTTAAGTGAAGATGATGTGGAAAATTGTTTTAAGAATCCTAAATTGTTATTTTTAATTAAAGTGGACTCTCTCTTTTTTTAAAAATCATCACTCGAGGATAATTTTTCCACTAACTTCCAGACAGAGTGGAAGGGAGGGAAAAGATAGGAAGAAAAAGAGAGAGGAACATCGATGTGAGAAAGCCACATCGACTGGTTGCCTCAAGCATGCACCCTGACTGCCCTGACAGGGGCTGGGGATCCAATCTGAGATATATGCCTTGACCAGGAATCGAACCCACCACCCTTTGATCCATGGGCTGACCTCTAACTATTGAACCAAACTGGCCAGGACAAAGTGGACTCTCAGTTACTACTTCTGTCTAAAAAGCTCCATCTCACCGAGACCAGTTTTGCTCCGTGGATAGAGCGTCGGCCTGCGGACTGAAAGGTCTGGGTTCGATTCCGGTCAGGGGCATGTATCTTGCTTGCAGGCACATCTCCAGTGTGGGCTGTGCAGGAGGTGGCTGATGGATGTCTCTCTCTCATCGATGTTTCTGACTTTCTATCCCTCTCCCTTCCTCTCTGTGAAAAATCAATAATATATATATATATATATATATATTTTAAAAAGCTCCATCTCCTCACTGTGATGATAATGCACTCTGCTGAGTGAGCCTGAAATCGATGGTGCATGAAAAGCATTAGCAGAACGCCCGCACAAGGCAAAAACTCCAGATATCAGTCATTCTTAGCCTCTACCGCTTCTCAGGTGGTCTTCCGAAATCAGCAGGTTAATACACTAACATCTTCCCCTCTTTACCCACAGAAAAAGTCATCTCTGTGCTGTTTATAAGAGAAGATTAAAAATAAGCATAATATTCAAAAGCAGGGGAAATGGTAAATCATGAAACGGGATGCGACAGATCCACTATAAACGTCACAGGAGGTCCTTTCAGCACTGAAAACTTATTAAGTGACAAGTACAGAGCACAAAATAAAAGGGTCATTTTTAAAAATAAAAAATATACACTTAAGAAAAGTAACCTAGGAAGCAATAAGCACCAGGAATGTTAAGGAGTTACTTATGAATGGTTTCATTATGAGCATTTTTCTAGTCAGGGATTTTTAAAAATTGGAAAAGCCTCTAAGTCTAAGTGAAACAATCCAAGTGTCAGGTAAATAAGAAGAAAACTGCAGACTTGAATCCACAGTGAAGACAGCTCACCACCAGGTTTACCACCATCTGACACTTTCAAATAGAGGAATAGGTTTCACACTATTTCTACCCAGTAGTCACATGAAATTTCATTATATTCTAATGTTTACAACAAAGCAAAAAGACAGAAACATTTAAAAATCTACCTTATTTCATCACCACCAAAAAAATTCAAGTAATTTTTTACTTTTTTATATGCCTCCTGATCCTTTTGCAATATGAATACACGCTATATAAAGCTATGACACTGACTTAAGAATGCAAAATTCCATTTCATTGAAGTAGCCGTAAGAAGTTGTATTTTAAACAAAAGCACAGAGAAGCAGCCCAATATGAGATATTCATGGATCATTCTTCTAAAGCTCCTTTAACATCCCTCAGACAGAATTTCACAGTAACACCTCACAAACGCATGACTGTCAATATACCGACTGACAGCTGAGTAGTATGTTTCTATTCAATAAAAAATGTCTATGCTTTCTATGTGTACTGCATGTCAAAATAATTTTCATATTGGGAATAGATATCCAAATATCATTGTACACATATATATGTATGTGTATATGTGTATATATATATATATATATATATATACACACACACACACACACACACACACGTACACATACACACAACACACACACCATACAACACACACACACACACACACAGTCTTCCTCTTTTCACAAGAGATGTGTTGAGACACGTTTGATTCTTGAACAGGTTCTACACACTTACAGTGCCCGGAACAGATGCTTTTAAATAAATGTCCCCCCAGTGGGTTCGTTTCAGTAGGCAAACAGCATGTAGTATACTATACACGCTGCCTATTTTACTATACATGCTGTTTGCCTACTAAATTTTTAAGGCTGGAGTTAAATTAGATTGCTGCATAATCGGGGAAGCAGAGATGATAACTGAGTAATTGATTTTAAAAAGTGGTGTGTGTATATCTATATTCTTGGAATCTGAGGTCTATTTCCAAGATGAAGAAAATCATTCTGATGTGCAACCGACATAGAACATATATGCATTTTTTTTCAATCGACAAAGGATAGAAATATTCCATTCAGCTGTCTGTTCGGGTATTGATAATCATCGGTTTGGAAGTGTTATGTATGATCCCCCGGGGTCGGGGGCGGGGGGGAGAGCACTCCAACCGGCCCAGAGACCTACACTCCACAGCCCAAGGCCCTCTGGACACCAATGAGCCCCATGACTTCTCATGAAAAACAAGAACAAGGAATCCGACGCCAGCGACGTGCCTCAATTCCGCTGGTGCTTTGTAAATGCTCCTTGAAACCAGATCTCTCTGCTAGGGTCTCACTTGACACTTTCTCTAAAAACTCAATCCTCCTGGCCCTTCTCCAAATCACAGAGAAGCTCTTAAGCCACTGGCAGAGCTGGAGCCAGGCGCAGGATTCCAAGCAGGAATTTTATGTTCCCTACAGATAAGAAATATAAGGTAACAAGATGTTCACGATCCTGTGGCAGCCAGACAGAAGTTAGTCATTCCCCGGGGGAGGAACTTACTTTTATTCTCTGAACAAACATGCTCGCTCAGGTCTGTGACAGGCGAAGAAAAGGGAGATTAACTACACCCCGTTCCCCCGTTCCCCAGAAAGGAAGAGGCAGACGGCCAGGAAAAAGGTGCGTGTTTTAAAAACACATCTTTCTGTATGCGCTGAAAAGCATCCATCCCCGGGTTGTGCTCATCCTGTATTAAATGTGACAGATTCTCCCCCACGTTGACTCACCTAAGATTATTTCTAGACCTTGCTAACTTGGCACGCAGCTCTCCGAAGCAAGTCTCTAAAAGCCTCACTTTTTGAGATTCATCAAAACCCCAATCCCACGCTCTTTCTGCTCGCTGAATCAGTACCAACTGGAAAGCTTCCGATTGAAAAAGCTGTCACTGTTATCTTCAGATACTACTGTTGAAAAAAAAAAGAAATTCTCCAGTGAATCAAATCCAACTTGCAGATTCATCGAGAAAGTACACACGACAGAAATCCTGGACACGCTGTGTGCTTCCTGGACGCAGAAAAGGTATAAATAGCAGACTGTGACAGAGACATCCTTCAAGAACATAGCTGACGTTTCAGGTGAAAGAGTAGACACGGCAAGGGAGAGGGGCTTCAAATGGGTGAAAGCAAACTCTGAGAACTGGCAACGTCACAGGAAGGGGATGGAGGACAAGAGGGAAAAATCTTGAAAAGTCGACGTCTTTGATTCTCACAGCGTCATGCCCTCAGCGATTCACAACAACGGGCTGTTCAATAGACCCGGTTCCTTGTTTCCCAAGAGAACTAACTGTAAGGAAAAGACGACTTGGGAGAAAAATCAAAGGTCCAAGGTAAGGGCAGGTCTTAGTGAATGAAAGTGAAATCAGATCCGTTTTATGGGTCAAGCAGGTTCCAAATGAGGAGGTGTGGGGGGAGGGAGTGAGCACAAGACCTTAACTAGAAGGAATGCTAGGATCATGAGAGGACAAGGTCACGGCAGACGTGAACACAGAGAGTGTTACATCACGATTTCTGGACATGGAGCAGGGGAAAATGTTTCTGTGAAGTTGACAATATGCAGAGCCAGTAATAATCACCTCTCTCTTGTTTTCCTCCTAGAGAAACACAGAAAGAAATCCTGTAGCAGGTTTCTTTTTTTTCTAACCCTTTCACCAAAAACATGGCTTACTTGCTTCCTAGGGCTTCATTTGCTTCACGGTCTTCTAGAACTTACAACAGGCACCTTCATTTGTAACTTGGGTTTGATTGGCAAGTAGGATTTTTTAGCTCAGCGGTATTTCTCAGAGAACTGGTAATGCACCCAAAGACTCCATGAGAAGGAATTTAGAAAATGCCCTTGAAAGCATTGGAAGCTTGGACTCTACCTTCAAATGGGATGAACCAGAGAACATGAGTGAGGGGACAGAGCAGAAAGATACTGAGAAATGGAAGAGATGAAAATCATGAACTAAATCTGTTCTGAGAAGCAATGGGAAGGTGTAAGAGTATCTAGTTACATGGTCCCAGAGTACTGGAATTTTCTCTCATTCCCAGTGACCTCTCTTCCAAATTCTGAATACTTGACTTGTAATTTTAAATCATCTCTCAAGCCAAAACCGGTTTGGCTCAGTGGATAGAGTGACGGCCTGTGGACTGAAAGGTCTCAGGTTCGATTACAGTCAAGCGCATGTACCTTAGTTGGGGGCACAGCCCCAATAGGGGTGTGTGTAGGAGGCTGCTGATTGATGTTTCTAACTCTCTATACCTCTCCCTTCCTCTCGGTAAGAAACTAATAAAATATATTAAAAAAATAAATAATCTCTCAAGAGTTGGCCCCAAACTCTACACCACTATCACCCCAACTTAGCACTGTATTGTAGACACTCCACATTGTTTTCTTTCACCATCCAAGTCAGCGGTTCTCAACCTGTGGGTCCTGGGTCACTCAAGACCATCAGAAAACACAGATATTTACATTATAATACATAACAGTAGCAAAATTACAGTTATGGAGTAGCAACGAAAAGAATTTTATGGTTGGGGGTCACCACAACATGAGGAACTGTATTAAAGGGTCACGGCATTACGAAGGTTGAGAACCACTGATCCAAGTGATGGCTCATTTCACAGGACCATACAGCACAAAGTACTACACCACATGCCCTCTAGCCTTTCATACATACCACCAAACAGGCATCTGACACATGAAATTCACATCTTCGCCTAACTCACATCGGCTCGGTGGTTTGACAATCGAACAAAATCCACCAATTTTACTCAAGTCCAGATAAGAAGTTTGTGTTTTCTTATCCCTAACAATCTCCATCATGAAAATTTAGCCAAAAGAAAGAGAAATAGTTGTAATAGCGATTGTTGGGGAGGTTGTTTTTAAAGAAGCAGGAGACGGAAGTCTAGAATCAGTTTTTATCTCCTTTTAAAGATATCTATGTCTCTACTTCCTGTCTTTGGATGCTTCCCAAGTACTCTCAGTTCTTTGCGAAGCCTCAACGTTTGACATATTTCCTAAATCTACATCCTAAGAATTATGGCTTTGGAAGTACCACTTAATTCATTGTAAATTCTTCCCTATGTTTTGCATTGCAATACAAATACATAAAAGTCATATCATCAATTCTGAATACTACTCTTTTTGTCATGAACACTGGGAGGGAGGCGTGGTTAAACATAAAACCATGCTCAGACCTTCAAGAGTGGGAACTGAGAGGCTATGTCCTCCAAGGGCCCATCTCAGCCCCCCAGCTTTACCAGACCAACAGAGACTCGTCGTAAATGAAAAAGAGAACGTTTTCAAGGTAACACAATTCGTAGGGTCCGAAGAAATTAGAAATGAAGCTGAGGTGCTAAGGCAGAAACTATATCTAACAGAGAAACGGTTTCCAGATAATAATGTCCAGCGTGTTGCTGTAGGCGTTCTATAATGGAAGGATTCTATTACATCCGTCATTTTTTCACGAGCTGAAAACTTCTTAGAGAGTTTTATTGTTTAGGTTTGCAGACATCAGGCACCTGGGAGGGTGGCTCTTTGCTGAAAACCACCAGAGACATGATTGGACCATTTCCACTGGTCATGTTTGAATAAATTCAACAACTGTAAATCTGGCTCAATTATAAAGACATTTTTACTCGTATTTCTAAACATGTACTGTCTTCGTATGTTCCTTTACTATGAAAACTCACTTTTCTTCCAGGGTAGAGTTTCAGGAATTTTTTTATGAACCTAAACTGGGACTAAGAAATAAACAATTGGGGCTTAAAGAACGCGGATTTTTTTTTAAAAAAAGACAGCCACTTATAGAGCTCCCAAGTTTGAATACAAAGAGGTGACTGTAAAAGACAGTATAGTGAATGGCATTGCTGGGAGAACATGATTGGGAAGTAGAAAAGTCTGTGTTTAGATCCTGGCTCTGTTTCAGCCTAGATGGGTGATCTTGGGCAAATTAAAGTCACAAGCTTTCATATCTATGAGACAGATACCCCACCTATTTCATAGTGCTGTGGTGGGTGCCATTTTAATGACTGGTAACACATGAGGCACTCTTCTTTGGTCCACATTTTAAAATGCTAGGAAAGGTTTCTAGAAAATAAAGGCCTTGGATAAAGATTTTGTGTGAAGGGTTGCTAGAGCCCTATCAAAGATGACTTCCAGAATGGCCCGTGGGTTTGCAAGAAGATGCTCAACATTATTCATCATCAGAGAAATGCAAATCAAAAGCACAATGAAATATCATTGCATAACATCTTGTTAGAATGTCTATTATAAAAAAGACAGGAAATAATACATGTGTTGGCAAGGATGGGGAGAAAAGGGAACCCTTGGGCACTGTTGGTGGGGATGTAAATTGGTGCAATCACTATGGAAAACAGAATGGAGGCTCCTCAAAAAAATTAAAAATTGAACTACTGTGTGATTTATCATTTCCACACGTAGGTAATTTATCCAAAGAAAAGTAAAACACTAACTAGAAAAGACATCTGCATCCCCATGTTCACTGCAACATTATTTACAAGATATGTAAACAACTGAAGTGTCCATCAACAGATAAATGGATAAAGAAAATGTGATTTTGTATCTATACTAGAGGCCTAGTGCATGAAATTCATGCACGGGTAGGGTCCCTAGACATGGCGGGTGATCAGGGCCTATGGGAGCTGTCTAGCCCAGTCCTGAGTGGGAGGTTGGCTGTGACAGCACACTGTTCAAGAAGGGACAGCTTCCATGTTGAGTGTCCGCCCCCTGGTGGCCAGTGCATGTCATAGTGACTAGTGGATCGGTTGTTCTGTTTGTTCAGTTGTAATAGTCATGTAGGCTTTTATATATCTACTAGAGGCCCAGTGCACAAAATTCGTGTATGGGGGGGGGGGGTTCCTCAGCCCAGCCTGCACCCTCTCCAATCTGGGACCCCTCGAGGGATGTCCAACTGCCCATTTAGGCCTGATCCCAGTAGGACATCCCTCTCACAATCTAGGACTGCTGTCTCCCAACTGCTTGCCTGCCTGACTTTCTGATTGCCCTTAACCGCTTCTGCCTACCACCTGATCACCCCCTATGCACTCCCCTGACAGTCTGATTGATGCCTAACTGCTCCCCTGCCAGCCTGATTGCCCCTAACCATCCTCCCCTGCAGGCCTGGTCACCCCTAATTGCCCTCCCCTGCATGCCTAGTCCCCCCTGAACTTCTCTCCCCTGCATGCCTGGTCCCCCCAACTTCTCTCCCCTGCAGGCCTTGGTCCCCCCCAACTGCCCTTCCCTGCAGGCCCGGTTGCCCCACTTCCCTCCTCTATCGGCCTGGTCACCATTAACTGCCTTCCCTTGCAGGCCTGATCGCCCTCAACTGCTCTTCCTTGCAGGCCTGGTCCCTCCCAACTGCCTTCCCCTGCTGGCCATCTTGTGGCTGGCCTTTTGACTAAATAGATTTAGCCATCTTTGACCACATGGGGGCAGTCATCTTGTGAGCTGGAGTGATGGTCAATTTGCATATTACTCTTTTATTAGATAAGAGGCCTGGTGCATAAGTGGGGGCGGCTGGTTTACCCTGAAGGGTGTCCTGGATCAGAGTGGGGGTTTTATATATATATATATATATATCCATCCATCCAGAAGCAGGGGTGGGCAAAATGGGTGAAGGGAGTCAAAGGTACAACTTCCAATTATAAAATAAATAAGTCATGGGAATGTACTGTATGGCATGGTAACTTTAGTGAATAATACTGTACTACACAGTTGAAACTTGCTAAAAGAATAAAACTTAAAAATTCACATCACAAGAAAAAAAATTCTGTATGGTGACAAATGTCTGGACTTATTGTGGTGAACATTTCACAATATATGTAAATATTGAATCATTATGTTGAAACGAATATAATGATGTGTGTTAATTATACTTTAATATAAAAGATAGCCGGGACTGGTTTGGCTCAGTGGATAGAGCAACGGCCTGCGGACTGTGAGGTCCCGGGTTCGATTCCGGTCAGGGGCACGTACATTGATTGCGGGCACATTCCCAGTGGGGGGCGTGCAGGAGGTGGCTGATCAATGTCTCTCTCTCATCTATGTTTCTGACTTTCTATCCCTCTCCCTTCCTCTCTGTGAAAAATCAATAAAATATGTTTAAAAAATATATATATATATAAAAGATAAATGGTGGGGGAGGGGTTGGGGTGGTGAAAGAGGGCATAGAAGGAATAAATGGTGATGAAAAAATAAAATAAATAAAATAACATATATAAAAATAAAAGTAAGCTGCAAAGGTCATGCTAAATAGTTTTTCTTAATATTGCTGTCAAAATTCCATTTCACATGAAGTTTCATACCACCGATCACTGTATTTAGCCAAAAGTTACTTTTCTAAGCTATGTTTAAGAAGCGTAGGAAAGGCTACTTGTAACTTTCACGCTATGCCCAGACACCCACCTGGTGCGTAAAACTGTACAAGATTAGTTTCAACCACATATGTAACCTAATCCGGCATGATTTTCAGCAATTACAATAATAACTTCCAATAATAGGCTTAAAGCAGAATTAAAGAAGCGTGGGTGAGGCTAGAAAGCCAAGCCAGTGGGTGAAGATTGTGTGTGGAGGATTGCAGACCCTTCAAAACGGCAGCCCCGTGGCCAGTGACCACGCTAGCTTTCTCTCGGAAGGTGGGCATAAACGTTTCTTCAACCACCAAGCCAAGTTCCAATTCTGATTCTTGGCATAAAAAAACACAATGAAAATGTTGCATTCTAGTGCATTAAAAACCAGTAAGCTGGCCTTTTGTTGGCTGTGGTAATTATTTTTTTCCTAATGAAACACAGTCCTTTCTCCTTTGTGCAGCAGGTCACAACTTCCCCTAGATTGAGTCATGCCTGATTTTAAAAAATCAGATTTTATGCCTCCCCGGGGTGCCAGGAATCTTCCGCCAGGAATATCTATGGTGAACAGGCTGCACCAAGTAGAGCGAGTCCATGCCGGGCCTCCTTCCGCCTTGACTGGGGCCTCCAACAATGATGAGCAGCCACAGGGCAAATGTCCCTGCATCCCTGCCACATGCCTCCCTCAAAAGCCCTGGGTTCCTTATTTCCGCCTTACCGCAGACGTTAGACGCGCAAGAATTTCATCACTGCTCTCTTCCGAGTCTTCGATTTTCCGATGAGACCTTTGAAAAACAAAGAATGGATTACCCTTCAGCTCTGGTCACTGCAATTCATCTACCAAGTTATGGGGAATGACATGGCATTCCCACTGATTGTCTAATTATTCTTGTTTAATACATTAGTGCAGTGGTTCTAATGCTGCGACCCTTTAAGACAGCTCCTCATGTGATGGTGACACCCAACCATAAAATGATTTCCGTTGCTACTTCATCACGGTAATTTTGCTACTGCTATCAACTGTAATGTAAATATCTGATACAGGATGTATTTTCATTGTTACAAATTGAACATAATTAAAGCATAGGGATGAATCACAAAAACAATATGTAATTATATATTGTGAAATATTTATTTCTAATTACAAATAAATGAAATTTTGTCTTGAATCATGGTGTAGCATGGGTAACAGTCTTCATATAACAACAGTAAACTACATTGCTACACTTTGCTACACTGAGGAGTGGTGTGTTGGTTCCTAAGACCATGGGAAATAGGTGTTTTCTGATGGTCTTAGGCGATCCCTGTGAAAGGGTCGTTTGACCCCTAAAGGGGTCGCGACCCACAGGTTGAGAACCACTAAATTAGTGGAAGTCCCCAAGCAAATAACATGCTGTGGAAACTCAGTTGTTACAGCCCAAATGTCCTTTCAAATTCGGTCAGCAAGAACCTCTTCTCAAAACACCAGCTACATCCTGAAGATGGAGTGCGGTTCTCCAAGTGATTTCACCACATAATCCCGGCGCATGGGACTTACAGAGACAGGCACACGCAAAGCGTAAGTGGCTGTGAATATGTGCTGGTGAAGCACTAACATTCCCTCTGGACTAAAGGAAACCCAGATTTTGAAAATATGAATCATGAGTTTTCCACTACATCTGAGTTCCAGCCAAAACAGATGTATTCTGAAATGGGCTATTATAGACCTAACACTAGGATAGGATTTATGCAGAAAACAATAGTAGAAGAAGCCCTTTGTTCTTTTTTAAGAGAGACAGCCCAGCTGAAAAGCCAAAAAAAAAAAAAAAAAAGCGTATGCATAAGTTGAATCACTACAGACACATAGATTACACAGTATAAGCTCAGTTTGTTTAGGAAAATCACCTTTCTAATGCAATTCATGAAAAAATGTTCACTGCACAAATGCATGTACTAACGTACAAAATGATCTACTTTTTATTTTATTTATTTATTTTTAAATCTATTTTATTGATTTTTTTACAGAGAGGAAGGGAGGAGGATAGAGAGCTAGAAACATCGATGAGAGAGAAACATCAATCAGCTGCCTCCTGTACACCCTCCAATGGGGATGTGCCCGAAACCAAGGTACATGCCCTTGACCGGAATCAAACTTGGGACCTTTCAGTCCGCAGGCTGACGCTCTATCCACTGAGCCAAACTGGTTTTGGCTGATCTACTTTTTAGAACAAACCTTATAGAACTGCATTCTTTTTTCTGGGTTTGGCCAAAGAAAAAAAATTAACTCGGGCCGCTGAATATATAAGTTGTCTCCCAGGTCCCTATTTTCACAAGCAATCCCTTCTCCCCTGTGGAACTGGAGGGGCGTGGCAACCGCCCTGTGGAGCGGCATTATCGGGATGGCAGTCCGGTGACTGATGTCAATCACGCCCAGGGCAGTGGGCCGGCTGAGGTGCTAGCCTGAGGGGCAGGAGGGCGGCTCCCAGCTCACAGGGGAGCGAAGAAGCTCTTTGAGAAAAGAGACGCTGGTCAGATCAATTCTGACCCTGGCTTCCTGTTCTGTACATGTTAGTAAACCTTTTTCTACAGAAAACAAGCCATACCCTTTCCGAGCAGTGATTTACAGACCACTCCCTTTATAAGAACTGCATATGCAGGTATGAAACTGCATATGCAGGTATGAAACAGTGACAGCTTAATTACTTATGCAGCAGAGTGTCTGAAACATTACCTAATGGCCTACCCCATAAAAACACTGGGAACTGAGCATGGTAATTTACCCTATTCCCCAAAAATCAAGTTACACTGATGATGAATATTTCAAACAATGAGCTTTATTATTCAAATGACCTATTCACCATGTTTCCCTGCCCAGGCAATATGGCTTTGTGATTGAGAGTCGATCCAGAAACCAGGAGGTCACAGTTCAATTCCCAGTCAAGGCACATGCCTGGATTTGGGGCTCGATCTCCAGTAGGGGGCATGCAGGAGGCAGCTGACCAATGATTCTCTCTCATCATTGATGTGTCTATCTCTCCTTCTCCCTTCCTCTCTTTGAAATAAATAAAAGCATTTAAAAAAAAAAAGGCCTTAAAAAGGTTTTCCTATACATGAAGTCATACTAAGGAGAGATTTGCAACCTTTTATAACCTCAGCTGCCAAACCCAATTCAGATGATGAAGCTGAGGTGACTGACGGATCTGTCAGGAAATGAAGCACCACACGCACCAGGACACCAGGGCACATCGCAAGGGCTTCGATGCTCCGCCTGGGTCCACAGAGAAGCGCGGCCGGTCCTGCGGTCCCCTGCCTCTCAGACCCTGCAGACGCCCGGGTGAGGTGATGGGATGACAGATCCTGTCACGAATGCCATTTCAACCGACTTCTGAGAGAAACTCAAAATTCCAAGGGGAGCCCTAGTGTTTGGGACTGATAATGACTCTCTCATGAGTGATGGCTGAGCAGTTGCTGGTTCAGTGGCAAGTAATTCAGTCCCTGCTCAGAAGCAAAACTATCTGTCATCATTCTCCCAGCCCAGAACATGCCTCGGCACCAGCGTTTCTAAGGGAAATATCCCCCGGGAAAGCCGGTGATGATCTCCAGAGAGCTGCCCGCAGCCCACGCCCCACTTTTATCACCTCCATCAGCACCGTCTTCTGTGCTGGGACCTCCCAAAGCTTTCTCCGGCCTCGCGCTCCCCTTGTTTTTCCATCCGCCTTCACTGCGGCTCCGGGTGGCAATTCCAGGAATTTTCACCCACGTGGGGAACCTTTAGGCTCTTGGAACTCAGCGTAACTTACACTGAACTCCTCTTCCTCCCGCCTGTGCCCCTCACAGCTCAGCTCCATGGTCGCCCTGTGGCCATCCCCTTCCTCCCGCCTGGCCAGACACCAGACGCTCTCACTTCCCTTCCTTGGGCTCTGCTTTCCTGCAGTCCCTCACGGCCACGGTCAAGCCTCGCTGACAGCTGAGGTCTGCACCTTCTCTTGCTCAAATTTTCTTAACCACCCTATCAACTTCTTGGCCCCTGGCTTCTCCCCTTGTGCTCAATCTCCTGCAGACACAAGAGTTACCTTTCTAAGAGCCAGATCTCGTCCTGCAGTTCTCCAGCCTCCAAACCAGCCAGGGCCATCTATCCCCCTGCCTGCTGAGAGCTCTGGAATTCAGAAACAGCCTTTCTTTCCTGCCAATGTGTCCCTGCCCCGGGCACGAGCAGGCACCTGCGCCTCACCAGCTGGGAAGGAGAGTCTTGGGAGCGGAACTGGTGGGAATGGGCAAACAGCAGAAGCTTGAAAAGGGGAAGGGAAGAGAGAAGGCGAACCCTCAACCACTTGTCTTCCTCACCACTTGGGTCCCGCCTCGGCTCAATGCCAAAATGCCCGGAAACACCAGCAAATCTATTTTCCTAAAATGTAGATGAATTCTGATTATTTTATGTATGCAAATACACATCAGTGCAGTGCAGTGAAGACAACGTTGTCATATATCAGATCATATATGTGTCATATATGCAAATACACATCAGTGCAGTGCAGTGAAGACAACGTTGTCAGATATCAGATCATATATGTGTCATATATGCAAATACACATCAGTGCAGTGCAGTGAAGACAACGTTGTCATATATCAGATCAAAACAGGTAACCGAACAGGTGGGGCCAAGGAGAGTAAAGCAAAGAATCGATTACAATTCTTGCGTGTTTCCCAGGTATTGCTCAGTGGGAAAGAGAGGAAGAGAGAAGTTCCGAGAGTGGCTAGGGAAGGGAAACCAGAAACCCGGGCTGGAATCCCCGGGTACTGGCAACGACAAGTTGACTTTAAGACGGAAAAGGAGTGACCCCAGGAAGAAAGACCCATCCCTGAGGGTTTGTGCCAGCAGGAAGCTCCCACCCAGTGGGCACACCCCTTGAAGCATGTTCATGGTTGCTTCTCAGTGTCCCTGCTTAACAATAGCCCAAGCCAGAACCCAAGTCCTAGTGCTGCGGGCAGACGTCTTTATACGTTGGAGAGGTTAATATCTAAGGCAGTGGTTCTCAACCTTCCTAATGCCGCGACCCTTTAATACAGTTCCTCAAGTTGTTGTGACCCCCTTCCATAAATTATTTTCATTGCTACTTCACAACTGTAATTTGGCTACTGTTATGAGTTGTAATGTACATATCTGTGTTTTCCGATGGTCTTAGGTGATCCTGCTAGTGGTTCTCAACCTGTGGGTCACAACCTAGCAGGGTTGCCTAAGACCATCGGAAAACACAGATACTTCCATTACAATTCATAACAGTAGCAAAATTACAGTTATGAAGTAGCAACGAAAATAATTTTATGGCTGGGGGTCACCACAACAGGAGGAACTATATTAAAGGGTCACGGCATTAGAAAGGTTGAGAACCACTGCTCTAAAGGTAGTTGAGAGGACACAGGAGTGGCAAAAGCTTGTGGTCCTCTGCCCTGGTCCCCATAACCACCAAACTGGACATATTATCATTCTACCCAGCTCCCACCAAAACACCAACAGAAATCCTCCCCTCCCCTCAGTCTTCCGACCTTAACTAATAGCAAGTCCATCCTCCCAGGTGCTCGCCAGCCTTGTTTTTCTCTCTCCTCCCCCCAAGCACAGCCACCCACCCACAATCCACACTGCATCCACCCTGGAATCCTGCTGGCTTCCAGGTGTCTCTCTTATTTGACCACTTCTTACCACTGCTGCTCCCACTGTGGTCCGGCCACAGAATCTCTAACTTGGACCCAGGGGCCAGGGTGGACTTATGAATATGCAAGTTAGGTCATGCCCCTCCTTTGCTCAGAAGCCTCAAATGACTCTCCCTCTCCTTCTGCATAAAATCAGTCTTTCCGAAGCCCTTGGGATCTGGCCTCCTGGTGGTTTGCTCATTGCTCCCTCCTTATCTCCTCCAGCCACACTTGCTGTGTTTTCGATGCTTCGACCTTGAGCCTCTGCACGGCTGTCCTCTCGACCTGGAACGCCGGCCTCAGAGACCGCCATTGATCCTCTCCTGACATCCTGCAAGTCTCTGACAACTTCCCACAGAGGCCTTCCCTGGCCCATGCCCACAGCCCTCATTTCCCACTTTATTTTTCTTGTAATGGTTTCCACCTTTAACCAACATAAATCCGTTCATTTATGAAATTCTACCCTCCCCTATAGATTGTAGGCTCTGTAGGGAATAGAGATTTCTATGTGTTTTGTTCATTGTTGCACTCCCAACGCTTAGAACACAAACTGGTGTGAGAGGCATTCAATAACTATTTGTTGAAGACAGGTCGGGGCAAACTGTAGGTTTATAGCTGTGGGTACATGAAGCACAGAATTTATCCTTGGATTATTATTCACCGCATTATTTTCCACATGAACTACTGTAGACCTGCTTTTGCCCCACCCTGCATATTTACTGAGTACCTTAACTTCAAGGAATGCTCTGCTATGAACTACCATCACAGGAGTATTGCTGCACAAGATATTAACTAGTTACTAATCAAGTCAACTGGAAGATCCTGCTTATACTCAAGAACTATTCCCTCTAGCTATTCAAACATTCTCCTAGATCCCTACAGCAGGTCTTCCTTCAATGACCTTTTTGTCACTAAAATCCAACAAGATTGACTTTCTTATACTTAATACCAAAGATCTGGTAACTTTGGGAAAATATATTAAATAACAACAGTATAATTACCACCCTCACTGCCTGATCTGTTTTCTAGGAAATAATTAGCATAGAATTAATGTCAATACCCTACCTAGGCAACTGTTTGACAATCATTTATGCCATTCATAACGTAAAAGGAAAGAAAGAGAAGTTCCTCACCCAAAAATGTCTTTCAACACAAACTCTCAGCTCAACGTGGTTGAGTTCCAATAAAGAGCGTTGGGAGTGCTGAGACCGGTTTGGCTCAGTGGATAGAGCATCAGCTTGTGGACTGAAAGGTCCCAGGTTTGATTCCGGTTGGGGACATGTACCTTGCTTGCGGGCACATCTCCACTGTGGGGTGTGCAGGAGGCGGCTGATCGATGTCTCTCTCTCATTGATGTTTCTGACATTCTTTCTCTCTCCCTTCCTCTCTGTAAAAAATCAATAAAATATATTAACAACAACAACAAAAAAAAAGAGCGTTGGGAGGCAGCACGCAGGAACCAAGATCTGGGCAATGGTTTCCTACCAGCCAGTCCCAGCAGCATCTCCAGCAACTTGGATTTAACTGGCTTTCTGCAGAGCTTCCCAGAATCCTCTTTGTGAAAATGTCTTCAGGAGAATTAGTATAATGGGTTGGAGATTATCATTCCAATGAAGTTTTCACAAAGAAAACTTATTGTAATTTAATACATTTGCTAGAACATTCTTTAATCAAAACATTTATGCCTCAAAATTCAAGGTGGATTTGATGTCCTGGTATTCCATGGTGGAAACATGATTATCACTGTACCTTTGTATGTGATCTAATTTTTAAAATTCACTAGTTCTGTCTGTCTATGTCTCAATACTGAACAGCAAATGGGGGCTGCCAAGGGCTACCACGACATATACCATTGTTCCTACAGGAAAAAAAATGTGTTAAAGGCATCCCAACTACCACAAAATAGACAAACATGTGGAGTCAAGTTGCTCGGGAGATAGAGACTGTGCCTAACTGGCACATGCCCGTCCCGCTCAGATGTCACTCATGACCTCCCAGGCCTGCTGAGCCAGCACTGCTGGGCCTGGCGGTGCTGCTGATGCTGCACCTGACGGACACGTCTAACGCATGAGATGTGGCCTCAGTCAGCCTTGATGTAAAATGCTCCTCCTGTCATCTCAGGGGCTTTCCTTTGTTTCTGAGTGTGCCATATATATATAGGACACATTAACCTGTGGGTTAAACAGATATTCTGGACTGGGACCGATGAGGGCGGGTAACACACCTGTCTTCCAATCGAATTCTTACAGAAAAAAGGATGTCAGACAGGCCTATCCACCACCTCCCACTGACACTCCCCCCCCCCCCCCCCCCCCCCCCCCCCCCCCCCCCCCCCCCCCCCCCCCCCCCACAGCCAGGTCAATGTTGACCTGTCCCGGTCTGCTTGGTTTGAATGAACTTGAGAGAAACATGATTTTTAGGATGGACTTCAGACGACTCCTGCCAGGGGCTAATGAAATTCCAGGACACCGACACTGTTAGAGCCCAGATAGGAATCTTTCAAACATGACCCCAGGACAAACAGGAGATATACAGCACACAAATATGTGGGGAAAAAATCACAATATGCAGTAGATTTAGCAAAACCTATCGTTAGGATACACTGCAAAACAAATGAAAGTCACTTAGCACGATCTGTGATTGTCAGAGGTGTCTTGGGAGAAGTGAGTTTCTGATGGAGAAGTATGGCCCTGGAACTGCGGCAGGGTGACCCGGACACGCAAGTGGAAAAATGGCCAGACGTAAAGCCAAGGCCAGCCCAGTCAGGCTCCATCGGTTATTGCTAAAGAATCTGTGTTTTTAGGCTGAGAGCCATGAACTTTGGCTATAAAGCAAAGGAGATGGATGAAGAAGTAGCTAGAAGACATAAAACCAAAGGTGTGTTTGCTTTGTTATTATGATGGAGAGAACCATTTGGTCCCGAAGAATAAGAGCCAACAAAGAGAGAGAGCGAGGAAGCCGGGGAAAAGAACGAGTCTTGAGCAGGAGGAGGAGGGCTCTTCTATCAAGCTGAGAAGGAAATGGCACAATTCATATTCTCCTGGGACAACCCAGAATCCATTTCACGCCTGCTGATTGTCAGGCAAAGAAAGGTATTCTGGGACTTTTTCTTTCAGAAACATTTCCTGGGCCAGATATGAGCATTTTTTTCTCTAAGAAATCATTGCCAGCAAGTCCTCAAGAGAACATTCCTCAAGGAGCACAGACTCAGTCTCTACCATATCCAGTACCTACTGACCCCAAGTGGGTGAGAGGGACCTCAGACCTAGCACTCAAGTACTGTCCAACTGTACCTCCCATAACACCTACATCCTGGACAGGCCTGCTTTTCTGAACAGAGCAAATGCTATGACAAAAGGAAAAACTGGGGTGGTAGGAAAATGAGAATTGGGGTTTTCTTGAGATGTTCAATATGATGAATAGAAACACTTCTTAAACCTTCTTAAGGGAAGATACTTCTTCATAGCATAAGGCTACTAGTTTTGCTTCTAAAAGAAAGTACTCAACCAGTAGTAAATTGTGAATGTGACAGGTTTCATTAGAGTCCGGGATATACAGTTACATATTCATCTAAAACTGCATAAAATTAGTTATTACTGATATCTCCTTGGTATATTTTACAGTAAGGATTTTAGCATCAATCCTGAATATTTAAACAGCTACAATTCAAAAGCTAGCACCACCGGGCCTAAAAGTTCATTTTTTATTAAAATGCCTGCACTACCCTTAAACACTGACGCACTCTGACGAAGATAAGCGACCTGTGACCACACCTGCAATAAGCCTTGCCTGTAAACAATGGAAATCTGGGAGGATTTGGTCTTTTCTTGGGAGAAGGGGTGATGAGTCATAGCAAAGATTACCGGCAGCTGACTTCAGAGTCATTTTTGTATAAACAATTTCAAGTGATAAATGGACGCTTTCTTCACCTTTGATCCCAACACAAAACTTATGCCAAATTCCATCATGAAAAACATTTTTGCAAAACACTAAAAAAAAAAAAAAAAAAAATGTTTGTTTACTCGCACGTATTTCCTCCTGTCCGAAGACCATAAAATGAAGATCTAATTAGGAAAGTCAAGCCGAGACCGGTTTGGCTCAGTGGATAGAGCATCGGTCTGCGGACTGAAAGGTTCTGGGTTTGATTCCGGTCAAGGGCATGTACCTTAGTTGCGGGCATATCCCCAGTAGGGGGCGTGCAAGAGGCAGCTGATCAATGTCTCTCTCTCATCGATGTTTCTACCTCTCTATCCCTCTCCTCTTTCCTCTCTATAAAAAATCAATAAAAATATATTTAAAAAAAAAACTACAAAGGGTGGGTTTGAGATGCACAAATGGCCCACTTGAGGTTGACCTCCTCAATTCGGAAGGATGCTGATGGATTTCTCACATTGTTTCTACCTGTGTGGTGGACATGGAAAGTCAGGGAAGACAAGGAGAATGAGGGGAGCGGAGGTGACAGGACAGTGGGAGGTGCCAGTGTAGAGAGGGTGTTAAGGGGACATGGGAACATAGAGTTGGAGGTCATCATTGTGGAGTTGGTATCAAATACAAGGCTGGGTGAGGGCACATCCCAATGAGAGAGACAAAGTCTGAAGAATGAGCTCTGGGACACTCCTGCTTAGAGGTCAATGTTCCCAAAGGTAGGTTTTGTTATGAACAGGGATGGTGAGGCCAATGATCAGGAGGCAGCGGCCATTGGAAAGATCGGTCAGTTTGGGGAGAATTAACACCCTCTTAATACCGAGTCCTCCAATCTATGAACGTGGATGCATCCTCCACTTCTCTGTCTTATTTCATTTAGCTTTTGAAACGTTTGGCCGGCATCTTTTGCACACACTTTCTTACATTTACACCTAAGTGATTCATAGTGGGTTTTATTTTTTTGTCCTAACACACAGAAATACAATTGAATTTTGTAAATTGACCTTGTATCCTGTGACTGTGCTAAATCCACTTATTAATTCTGGTAAGTTTTTTTTGTAGACTCTAGAGGATTGTCTATGTATATAATTGTGTTATCTGCAAAGATAGACAGCTTTCGTTTTTTCTTCTCATCTGTATACCTTTTTACTTCTCTTTTCTTGCTTACTGCACTGGCCAGTACTGGAACGAAGCGATAAGAAGAGAAGTATTAGTCTTGTTCCCAGTCTCAATAGGGAAAGACCATTCTTTCTCACTAAGCATCATGTAAATGATAGATCTTATCTGGCTGAGGAAGTTGCCTTATATTCCTAGCTATCTGAGGATATTTTTTATCATGAATGAATTTTGATTTTTCTCAAAAAAGCGTTATCTGCATTTATGGAGTTTATCATGTACCTTTTATTCTTAGACTGTGAATACAGTGAATTGCACTGGTTTTTGAATGCTGACCCATCCTTGTATTTTGGGGATAAACTCCCCTTTTTCCCGATGTTTGATCATCTTTGTACATTGCTGGATTCTATCTACTGGTATTGGTTGAGAAAGATTCTTGTGCTTATATACATGAGTTGTAGTGGTCTGTTTTCTTTTTCTGTAAACACTGTTGTCACTGACAGGGCAGATGGGCAAAACGACTAAGTCGGTTGCTCTCCATTTGCCAAGTAGGGGAACTCCTTGAACATACAATCCGATCACAGACCATAAACTCTGCATGTCGGTGAAGCAGACACAAGACAAAATGTTACTGTGAATTCAGATAACAAATTATTATCTTTCTTCGGCAGGACCTGTACACAGTTCAGTCATTCTCTTTATTCAATGTAAAGGCAATGCGTGGTCTCCCTGGGGATTTGCAGACCCTGAAACCAATCTGAGCCTCGCTTCCTGGCCTCTGCTGGGTGCAGCCCCCTGCTCTGTCACACCGTGCACCTTGCACTGCCCCAACATGCCACCCGTCTTCCCAGCCTCCTGCCCACACTGTTCCCTCCGCCTCAATGTCCTCTGCTTCTCCCTCTCCAGCATGGAATCATGAATGCCAGAAATCCGCCCCAACCCACTGGCCAAACGTCGCCCCCTAGAGTCAGTTAGTGAGGGGTCTGAACGCTAGCACACGCGTCAACTAAGTGCACTGCTCCAGTGCAGCAACAACAATGAATGGGAAGGATTTCTTAAAACGCAGGGACAATCAGGCAAAGCCGGGTTGGGAGGCAATGAGAGGGGCTGTCTCGGCAGAGGCCGAGCGGCTGAATGCAACATGGTGGAAGCTCCCGCTCAGGAGCAGGAGCAATGCCAGCTGGCACCCAGAGGGCAGAGCAGCCAGGCAGGACCTAGGCACTGGGCAAGCTGGGACCGAAAGACCCACTGACACCAGCCGCAGGCTCGACGGCAGGGGCAGCAGAGCACCCAGGGTCACCTCAGGGTCACTAGGAAACTGGCTGCCCACCCACGAGGCCTCTCGAGGTCTGGGGCCCAGGCCACTCACCATACGAGCCGGAGACGGCCCGGAGAGGCAGCCTTTTCACCACCACATGCCAACCGCTAACTACAGGGACCTTTCAATGTACTTGAGGAGGATGACTTTACTGAGCAGATCAACAATACGGGCTTTTTTCCCTTCAGTCTGGCTGTCCATCAGGATGCGGGCTCATTGGGGAGCAGACAGACTGCTCGGAGAAAACCAAGAAGCTACATTCTTCTTTATATGTGTCTGAGCGTGGCATGAGTCTGATTTTAGCAATCCTTTGCTGCTCTTTTACAAACAGCATCGATGCTGACAGTGCTGTCATTGGGAGAGTTTAGTTGGATGTACTCGTATCACTAAGGTCAGCAGAAGGACCAGGGGACAGGGTTTTGGCTCCTGAGTGGTCAACCTCGATCAGTGAACCAATCAGGCATTAGAGGGCATTGGGTAGAATGGACAGAAGCAAAGGGTAATGGCTGAATGGACAGAACTAAGATGACAGAGAAATGGCAAAAGACCATGATACAAACAGCAAGAACAGTAAGTCACTAAGACAGACAGACAGACAGGGACTGGAGACATCCTGGGAGTTGTGCAGTGAAAGTAGGACTTGGGCTCCCCCTGGAGGCGTGGGTGGAATCTGACAGGACAAGAAAGAAGCTGAGGAGAGAGCACAGCAACCGCTGGCCTGGGGGAACCGTGGGGCAGGGCCGAATGAAGGAGGATCACGGGTTAGAGCAGGAGTTATGACAGGGTCGCATGCATGACACCACAGGAAGGGCTGTGACAACTGAAAGAGGGCCATGTCTCTAGGCACCTTCTTTTCTGACTGTGTTTTAAGTCTGGATAACCTTTATTCTCAGACTGGCCTTTCCAAAGTTTGGCCGAAAAACATCCTACCATAGCTTAGCAGTTAGCGTACAGCTCTACTATAGGAAAAAAAAATGCATGTCCTCTCTCTCCAGAAGAGACTAGCAGTGGTTCAGTAATTTTAACTGTTTACAGTTAGGACTTACGATGTGGAACAGGCAGACCCATAGCTTCCTAATGACCCAGTTTTCCCAGAGAAATTCCTACTCCCAAATGCGCCCGTTCACACCAGCATAAAAAATTGGCTGGTAGACAAGGCACGCTATGGGGATTCTCAACTCTAGAGGCGTGACACTTGTATTCAGGGACCAGTGTGACGTAAGCCTGAAAGTAACCTGGAATAAATATTAAGCCCCCACTTTTGAAAACACTTTCCTTTTCAGCACTTATAATAGACCTAGGACTTCCCTCTATGCAAAGCCGCCTCATCCACTGGCATGCCAGTCTGCTGAGTGAGGAGAAGGGACTGGAGCTGCAGCATGAGGCCTGCTTTCGAGCTGAGTTCAGTTGCCCCGGTGCCCCTGGTCAGCTGGGTGGGCCTGTGGGGATGGACCCAGTTCCATCTTGCCCTCAGGACAGGGAACGGTGAAGAGCTGCTAACGTGGGCCAGAGCCAGAGCAAGGCACAGCCACCTCTGGCTTAACGCGCAGGCTACTCCTTCTTAGAAAGCGTGTCCAAGTTGATTGAAATGCTCCCCGGCTTTTCTCAGGAAGCTTCTGACCCCTGTGAAAAGCACACTGCACCACAGAACACTTTCTGTGCAGAGACAGCTGAGCGGGGAGTAAATGCCTGAAGGTCGCTTTCCCCTTGCAAGGTCCTCTGTAAACAGTGGTGGTGAATTCACAACCATTAGTCTAACATTTTTACAGCTTCCATTTGTAACGTCTCAGAAAGGGAAGCTGGGATGACCCCATTCCACCTCGGAACCCGGGAGCAGGTGCTAAAAGCATGGGCATTAGAGCCAGATAGTCATGCACTCAACTCCTAAACCCTCCATGCACTTGTATGTCCCTGGACAGGTTTTATCTGACTCTGTGCTTCAGTTTCCACGCTTATAAAATAAGAAAAACAGTAGTAACTGTCTCATGGAATTCATCTGAAGATAAAATAATACATGTAGAGCAGTGGTTCCCAACATAGGGCACGTGCCCCAACAGGGGGACAACGTGATTTTCAAGGGGCACAATTCTAGAATGAGTTATTATCAGTGATTTTTTTTGTATTTTTTATGGTTCTAGGAGACTCATGCACAATATATATGTTGTGACATATTTATGCATTTCAGTACTCCAGTATATGTTTTGAAACTTTATTTGCTGGTTGTTTTTTTTCATATCACTTCATATCATTATTTTTAAAAATAATTTCTCAGTTATTTCTTCCTCAGTACTTCAATTGTCCTTTCGTTCTTTTATTTTTCTCTTTTTTGGATGCCATGTCCTTTGGAAGCTTGTTTAGACCAAGTTCATGGCCTTTGAGGCTTCCTCCCCATGAACAGGAGTTCATTTTTTGAATAATAAGAATTATATGTCACAGGGGGCATCAGGACTTTAGAGATGCTTAGGTGGAGAATAGCCGAAAAAAGGTTGGGAACCGCTGATACAGAGAATTTAGTATAGCTCCTAATATAAAATGTGTTCTCTACAATCAAACTTTCCGTTAGCCCAGTGTCTCATTAGTATTCTGACACTTCTTCTTCTAAAAGCCTAATTAACTGTTCAGTGTTGTATTTTTTCTCATTTTGTTAATTCTCACCAGGAGGATATTTTCTCCACTGATTTTGAGAGAGAATGGAGGGGAGGAAGAAGGAGAAGAAGAAGAGAAATTTATCCATGTGAGAGAGACACATTGATTGGTTGCCTCCACATGTGCGGCAACCTGGGCTAAGGATCGAACATGCAACCCCGGTATGTGTCCTTGATTGGGAATGGAACATGAGACCCCTCAGTGCTGGGGCCAAGCCTTTAACCACTGAGCCACAGCAGTCAGGGCTTCCTGTCCTTTATTTATTTATTTTTCTTGCCGAAATAAGGCCACCAAAAATTTTGGTTGCCTCCAAAAAAAAAAAAAAAAAAAAAAAAAAAAAAACTTGGGAGAGAAAGAGATATCCCTGTCCTTTTTAACAAGGGTAACTTACCTTTGTTATGGGTGTCGGTTAAGAGAACCTGCATTCTTACCCATGAGATGAAGATAATACCACTTGCCTTGCTAACTGAAAGAGTCAACAGTTTGGTAATGTATTCTAAAAACTAACTATGTAAAAGTTACTAACTGAAATTTTTAGTCTGCGATACACTATAGTTAAGTAAGCTTGTCATTAATGGTGTGGACAGTTTTGAGTTGCACCTGCAGTATGCAGAGAGGAAAAGAATTTTTGTGGATGTCCTTGTTTTTTGTCTCCTCATGATGCCTCCATGTCACAATGCCATATCATGACACGTCTTTTTTCCCAAACCTTCTCTAAAATGAATTAATTTTAATTCATTTTAATGATACTGTATAGTGACCCAGTATCTTCATGTGTTTTATGTTTTAATATCACGCAAGGATATTTTTTCCATTGATTTTTAGAAAGAGTAGAAGGGAGGAAGGGAGAGAAGGAGGAAGGGAAAGAGGGAGAGTGAAAACATTTGGATGTGAGAGAGACACATCAATTGGTAGCCTCCCACATGCACCCCAAACCGGGGCTGGGGATTGAACCTGCAACCCAGGTACGTGCCCTTGACTGGAAATAGAACCCGAGACCCTTTGGTGCACAAGCTGATGTTCTAACCACTGAACACACCAACTAGGGCTATGACTGGTGTTTTAGTTTGCTAAATGTTGCTTCTAGATTATTTTATTAAATGTCTGTTGAGCTCTTTCTTAGGAAAGTCACGACTTAGGTAAATGAATAAGATATGAGTTACTATTTTATTTTCAACTCAAGCCAAATCAAGTTTATTTCTAATTTAGATCATCTACTCATATAGCAATAATTAGATTAGTGCAGCATGGTGTAGCTGGCAAGACAGGGACTTCTGAGATTTGAATGTTAAGTCAGTCACTTAATAGCGGATTTCATTTTAAGCTATTTGTTTTACCTTTCTGAACTTGCACCTGAGAAATAGGACTAGAACAATTACTTTTGAAAGGAGATGGTCATCTTAAAGAGCAAAGGACAGTCCCCAGACACAGTAAGTGTTCTTAATGTGAGAATAATTTAACAACAGAACAAAACAGCACCCACTTACAGTTCACAGATGCCAGCTCGGGTGCGAATGACAGGCACAAGCTGCAGTAGCATTTTGACACCATTTTGCCACTCTTCTTCTCGTTCGAATTCACAGTACAAGTAGCTGCATTCATCCGATGAAAACTGATAGAAAACATAGGTGTCCTGAAAGTATAAATGCTGGTCCACTGTTGGAAAGAAAAAAGGTGTGGATCAGTTTTTTTAAAGTATATTATTTAGAGAGTCGTAAACCAAATACTAAGCTGAAAGCAAAACTGAGTACCATTCGCCAGGGATGGGACTATAATCACACAGGCTATTCCTGTTCACAATTCCTGTTCACAATTCAAGTGATCAATCTGTTTTTATTATTTGAAGCTTTGACCAGCATATTCACACATATTTTATCACTTTTCTGCTTTAGGGACAGGTAAAATCTATAGTTATTCAAAGACAGTGAGGAGGTATTTCTTTAGTGTCCCAAAACAGACTGATACATGTAATTACTTTAGTGGAACACAAGTACAACATGGTGGCAAGTTCTAGATCAGTGGTTCTCAACAAGGGTGATTGTGCCCTCCCCAGGGAACACTTGGCAATCTCTAGAGATGTTCTTGGTTGTCACAGCTAGGGGGTGCTACTGACGTCTGGTGGGTGGAAGAAAGAGATGCTACTATAATTCTACAAGGTACGGGTCAGCCCCTTACAATTAAGAACTATCTAGCCCAAAATGTTAACACTATCAAGGTTGGTAAACACCATTTTAGAGGAATCGGGACTGGGAACTTTTCCAAAAAATATTAACACAAAATGTTTTGTGGAATCTCTCAAGCAAGCTGATAACATTGCTCAAAGGTAGCTAAATGGTCTACACTAATAAAAGAGAAACATGCAAATTGACCATCACTTCAGTTCATCCACCAGCCAATCAGGAATATGTATGTAAATTAAGATGGTGATGGCCCTGCCCCTCAGCTACTCTAGCTGGATGGGGCAGGAAGCCTGCTATGAGGGGGAGAGGGAAAAGAGAGAGGTGGAGGAAGATACAGGAGCGGTGCTCCACCTGAAGAGAAGACTGAAGGTGGCACAGAGCAAAGGCTAGGATCCCGGGTGCTGGAGGAAAACCAGTGCCTGCAGTCAGGGGAAGGAAGGCCTATTGCATAAATCCCTTCATGCAATTGGCCTCTCCTTTTCTAAATAGGAAAATCAGTTGTTAGTTATTATTAACTCACTAAGATTATACCCCTAACCCCATCTGAACCACTCTTCCACCATGGGACTTAGGTTATGCCTTTCTGAACTTTACTATGTTCTCTGGCCCTCAATATTTATTACCTAGAGTAAAAAAGAAAAGGGGGGGACCAACATTGACCAACCAGCATCTCTGCAAAAGAGCTAAAATATATATATATATATATATATATATATATATATATATATCTCAGATTGTATCACTCCTATTCTCCAAAACCCTGGGCTCAACAAAGAAAAGAGATATCAACTATCTTTTTAGTTTCTAGTTAACAGCAAGTTTATGTTCTGTTTAAACAGCTAATTTTTATAGGTCATATGTCTAACTGTTCATGATTACTTAGTCGATCAAAATGGCATACACATTCCACTCATAAAATCAGTCTCTGATGATAATTCTAAGTACAGCAAGATAAATCACACATTTAGGGCAACTAAAAATGTCACTGATTAAAAAAAAATCGTGAGCAGCATTTTGAGTAGAGAAGATGGGGGTAGAGGGTACGCGAACAACTCTTATAGGCAGATGTCTATGAATCAGCAGGTACCTAATTATTTTTACAAAAAGTATGAAAGAAATAATCAAAAGATGACCTATCACTTTTATTTATAAAGTAAGAGAGAATGCAAATATTTATCTGCAAACCCAATGTCCATCCAGGTAACTAGAATATCAAGTATATTTTGGTCTGGCCACTGAATAAAATAATGAGTCTGTGCCTTCCAAACATGTCCTACTAACCTGATGACAGAATCCCCATGTCCAGTAGGAGCTGCCAGACGCCTATGGCCGTGGATCTGCACTGGACGAAAGGACAGTGTTCCAGAAGCCAGTCGACCAGTTCTGAGCCAACACAGCTTCGCCTGCATAAAACAAAGCCGTTCCCATGAGACACCGTGGCCACTCATTTGCCAAAAAATTGGTATTTAACAGCATCCCTCTCATGTGCTTGCTTTTGAAAACAATTGACTCAAGAATACATGACATGTTACCTCTGATTCATTCCTCTTTCAGATTTTAGCTCAAATATCACTTCCTTAGAGAGACTTGGAAATCAAATTCTCTTATACTTTCTCTTCAAGTCACCTAACATTTAATAATGATATGTCTTTCTTATTGAATAATATCTGCTTTCTTCACTTAAGAGTAAGTCTCAGGAGACCAAGGACTATGTAGTATAACTCACTATTATATGCCGACAACTAAGACAGTCCGGGTACACAGTAAGTTCTCATAATACGTAAGTTTGCATAAATGAAAAAATGAATTTAGCATCTTTTCTACAATTTTCTATAAATTCTACAACTTTATAGAAAGATAACACTTCTGCCTTGGCAAGGCAGGTACCTCAAGCTGGTGGTGATGGGTTTTGGTTCCACCATTTACAGATTTTTATCTAGTCTCTTTTTCCCCCCAAATGCAATATTTAATATGAGGCAGATTATCAAGCTATATTTACTGTTTACAGTAGTAAAGGACAACAAAGAATGTACAAATTGTGAACAAACAGCAGAGCCAGCAGACACCACGTTCACACCCCAACAGCAAAACACAAAGGAGCTCCAACTGGTTTGGCTCAGTGGATAGAGTATCAGCCTGCGGACTGGAAGGTCCCAGGTTCAGTTCCAGTCTAGGGCATGTACCTTGGTTGCGGGCACATCCCCGGTGGGAGGTGTGCAGGAAGCAGCTGATCAATGTTTCTCTCTCATCCATGTTTCTAACTTTCTATCTTCCCCCTTCCTCTCTGTAAAAAAATCAATAAAATATATATATATATTTAAAAAACAACACAAAGGAAAGGCAAGACTCTGAGCAAGCAAGAGATAATGGTCCAGCTCGCACTGTCCAGGTTCCAGGACAAGGCAGAGCAGGGCCATCAGGCAGAGGGGCTCCATACAAAAGGGCAGGAGGAGAACTGAACGTTTACTAGGTACCGGCTCCTAACTGTTCACAGAAATTAAACCACACTAACGCCAGGAAACAGCGAGCACAGTCTGTGAGAACAACAAGTCATCTTTGCACGGGGCCATTGGTAACCACACTCTGAAGTAGCTCTTTGACACAAGAACATCAGCAGTACTTAATCGTACTTTTTTATGAAAAGACCACAACTATTCATCAGAAGCAAATACCGGAAGAAATCTGAGACCACAATACTACTGCCAAGTGAGAAATACGGGAATTGCTTTCCTCTGTATTAAAAGGGGATACCAGCAACTAATACAAAATCATATTGAATATAAACTGGAATTGAGAACTTTTTTAGAAAAAGAAGGGGGAAAGCCAGTATCTGCTGCACCCTGTTTTGCCCATGCATTGTCAGGGGTCCTGGGCCTGGCCCTACGGCAGGGGACATGAGGGACCCAGGTATTATTCTTTCATCTTTTAGAGAGCATTCCAGTGTTCTCCCTCCAACTTTACCATATCCTCACAAACGTGCAGTATTTAGCATTGAAGAAACCTACAGGACAGTAAGTGGACCTACAAGAAACAGCTAAGTGAGAGTTTGTCTCCCCACAATGCTCCCAGAACTTGCCCACAGAAGCACCCCCACTTTGGTGAGGTGAGCGCTCTACAATGGAATAAGCAGGGGGATTAAGATCCCCCTCTAAAATCAAAAAGGACATTCACACAACAAGCTTCCGGGAAATGTTGTAAGAGAGGGAAAGACAAACCTGAGAGCAAAAACCAACCCCCAAAACCTTGCAACTCATTTTCCTAAACAGACATGACACTGGCTGACCAGTTCCAGGGGAGGACTCGCCCCTGCAGACAGTTTTGAGTGGCACCGCAGTATGTCACAGAGGAAAGGAATTTTTGTGGATGTCCTTGGTTCCTGCAGGCTCCCTGGTGATTGGCATGGTCACGTGTTCACTTTCGACAGCAAATGCTAGGGCGGTGACAAAGTGGGCTGGCCCCTCTACAGACCACACCCCAAGAGTCAGCCAGCTGCCCCTGAGCCTCCCTCGGCTGCTGGAACACGTCCATGGTGTCTTCATCCTCCATGTCCGATGGGACCGGGGTGCCTGCTTCATTAAATGGCTGCCATCGAACCGGAATCTAATCTATCTCCTGGGCCAGCCCTGCCGCTCGCAGTAGGCTTCATCAGCTTGCTCAGTGGGGTGTGTCTCTTTCTCTTGAACTGGACCACTGAGCCATCCTGCCCAGACTGATGTGGTCATTCTGTCTTCACTCCCTCCTTGGGCTTCGCTGTGGACACAGCTGCACACCATTGCGGGGCAGTGGGGCAATCATGCTCTTGACCAGTGGTTTGCAACCTTCCTAATGCCGCAAACCTTTAGTCTTCAGGTTGTGGTGATCCCCAACCATAAAATTATTTTCGTTGCTATTTCATCATTGTAATTTTGCTACCGTTATGAATCGTAATGTAAATTTCTGTATTTTCTGATGGTCTTAGGTGACCCTGCTAGTGGTTCTCAACCTGTGGGTCACCTAAGACCACCGGAAAACACAGATATTTACATTACGATTCATAACGGTAGCAAAATTACAGTTATGAAATAACAACGAAAATGATTTTATGGTTGGGGGTTACCACCACATGAGAAACTAACTGTACTAAAGGGTCGTGGCATTAGAAAGGTTGAGAACCACTGCTCTACCCACCACTCTCCCACCACAACTGCTCACGGGGCCGCGCCTTCTCCCCCAAATCCTGGCGCACCTGTGGGCCATTGTGAGGTCAGGTGACAAACACATGTGCAGAACACACGTGTCCTGGCCATCGAGCGCACACCTAGTTGGGCTGAGGTTCCGGCTCTAATCTCTTTAAAAAACAGTTAATTGATTTGGGGGGAGAGGAATGGAAAATGAGAGAGAAACATCTATGTGAAAGAAAAATTGATCGGCTGCCTCCTGCAAGCCCCTACGTGGACACCCCTACTTGGGATTGTGTGCACAATCTGGGCGTGTACCCTGACCTGGAATCGAACCAGTGACCTTCTAGCGCATGGGATGACGCCCAGCCAGCTGAGCCATACCGGCTAGGGCTTATCTAGTCTCCTTAATAAGAACAAAATAATTCCAAGCAGGTCAGGCAAAGTTGGAACACAGTGAGTGATAGAAAATTTTGTTTGCTTCTTTTCAGAGATTAAATCTTAGAGTTTGTCTCAAAGGGCAATCCATTTGACCGTGAATCTCTTTAATATGATCTAAGCAACCTAACTAGGAACCTAGATCATAACACCCACAAATGCAGATGTGTGTGAAGAATTCCACTAACCACACACACACACACACACACACACACACACACACAATATTCTCTGTAATCTGTCCTAAAATATACAACTATATATTCAAAGACTGTCCAATCTTGGTGTTACAAGAAGTATCTCATGCCTACTTTTCCTTCTTTATGAGCCTGTGATGAGAAACCCAAAGAAGAAAGCTTGCTGGAATGTAGATTTTCATTTGAAGAAATTTCATTGAATCCCACTCTTTCTTATGAGAAACTGTCACCAAAATGATTTTTTTTAAAAAATGACGGATCATGTAAATGGCTATGTTCAATCTATATTTGGTATTTAAGGACCAAAAGATGTAAACTTTATTTGTATTCCTAACACAGAAACATACTGCCTATCTCCTGTGATGGGCATGGGCACAAATAGCTAGAAATCACAGTAACCAACAATACAAAGATATGCCATGAGGCGCTACATTTTCTCGAGTGAAGAAAAAAATAAGCTTTTTCTGTGGAGAGATCTGATCAAACATCCTAGCTTTTGATAATGCATCACAGTTTTTTGGTACAGGGCTACTGTGTGTAAGATGCTCTAAGGCAATTAAGGCAATACCGGACATGTTTAATTGCAGGTTAGCATTAAGACATTAAGCCGATTAACAGTCAAATATATGGATGTGTTTGTTTTTAAACAAAATGAGAAAACAGATCACAACAAAACAGTCAATTAGACCAATATTAACTCCTAATTGGATAGGACACCTATCCTGTGAAAGGCTCCAAGTGTTAATTAATTCCGCAACACCTCTGTCAATTAGCCAGCACCTTCACACTAATTGCTCGAAGCACAGTTATCACCGGGATTAAACACCGTATAGTTTGTAATCCTTCTTCTCAGAACAGTCCGGTTCCTCAACCTTCTGTGTGGAATAGGAGAGGATGCGATGGAACAGTTACTGAATGAACCAAACTGTTCAATTGCAAAAAGGTGGCTGCAGGGGTGGGCGTGCATGTTTGTTCACAGGTGATGTTGGAGCAATTTCTCTGATTGAGGCTCCTCAAAATCATGGTTAAGCATTACCGGAGAGATCTGGCTAACCTGCAGATTCCGAGGCAGGATGGCCTGGTGAGACCCGAGAGTCCTCAGTTCTAACCGGCTCCCTGGTGATGCTGGCAACCAAAGCCCCAACCCCCAGCTCCGCCTTGTCATTGGGAGGAGGTCCCTCTGTTAGGGGGTCAGGCTGAGTCACCCTGGGAAAACACAGCACTGCCCTGACAGCGGTTTGCAGGGAGGTGAGCTGCCTCTGCATTTACCTCATCCTCCCCTGACTTCTGACCAGGCCCTCAACAATCCAGTTAAAATCCCAAATCCTCGGGATTTAAGGAGAGCGGTGAGGGGGAAACAGAGACGGTGAGAAGGCAGCAATCTAAATATGGACAGCAGCTCTTATTTCCGGTGTATTTTCGGCATTGCACTGAACACAGACTGTTCTGAAGATGTGCAGACCTGAGCACAGAGACAGTTCCGAGGACATGCACATCTGACCACAGAGACTGTTCCAAGGACATGCAGACCTGACCATAGTCGCGCATTAGGGAGGAACTCTGTGATACGGAGGTGGTGACTAGGGACAAGGCCACGTGATTGCTATAACAAAGCTTTCTTTTAACCATCTCTGGAGATGAACATTTGCTATCTTTCAGTTTCCTTCTGTTACATTTTTAGCCATTATTTCACGGTAGTGCAGACACAACTTTAATCTCGAATGTAAATGGGGCGATGCTATTCGGAGACGAGCTCTGAAAGTAATTCTCACGTGGTGCAGAGGGAACACTTCCCCTTAATGCACTCCCAGACACGTGAAAATGACCCTTTCTGCGCCACCATACTGGCACTTTGTCTTTACGCCCAGAACATGCATCAGGCCTTAGATTTCAAAGGAAGGGAGGGAGGTTCTGGCCTGACCATTGATTGGGAATCTGAAATAGCAAAACACATGCTCTTTCCTCATTTTCATCCCACCAGTATGTTCTAACTTGGATGGATGGTTCCTTCCCTGAACCAAACTAATGTCTATCTCTCCATTCTTTTTTCAATCTATCTCCATGGAGACCACATAAAGAAACAAAACAGAACAATGACAGACATTACACGCAGCCTTACGTGTAGTGAAAATGAATCCCATGAACCCCGCTGGAGAGCTCAGTTGGTTAGAGCATCATCCCGATACCCAGGTTGTGAGATCGCTCTCCAGTCAGTGCTCATACAAGACTCAAACAGTGACTGCATAAATAATGGAACAATCAATTTCTCTCCCTCCCTCCCTCCTTCTCTCTCTCTCTCAATAAAAATTTTTTTAATGAATCTTATGAGCTCACTCACAACTAAACCCAAAGACTTTGTACAGTTCTTCTTTGTTTGTTTTTTTAAAAAAAAAAAAAAAATCAGACATGTCTACGTTTAGTTAAAGAAATGACCTTTATCCTGGGAATTTTTCCTACTTTTTTTTTTTTTTTTGCTGTCATTTATTCTGAGTTTTCTTCCCATTCTTTATGGTATTATGATTTCATTTCTATAAAAAAAAATAATGAAAATCAACGATAGGTTTTTTTTCCTTTTGTAGTTTTCTTCTGGTATTGTTTGGTATAGTTTAATATCTTTACTTAACATAAAAATATGGAAGACTAATAAAAAAAAACTTTTGGTCCTAGCTGATTTGTCTTGGTGGATGGAGCATCGGCCTATGGATTGAAGGGTCAAGGGCACATGCCCGGGTTGTGGGCTTGATCCCCACTGGGGGGCGTGCAGGAGGCAGCCAATCAACGATTCTCTCTCATCAATGATGTTTCTATCTCTCTCTCTCTCTCTCTTCCTTCCTCTCTGAAATGAATAAAAATATATTTTTAAAAAACTTTTGTGTTTTTTTTAACCTCCAGAAAATGAAAATATGGGCTCCAAACTTTCCCAGTGACTACTCTCTTGGTCCAGCTGTACTTTAAAGCAGCCTCTAACCCGCCCATTGACTCCAGCGCCTCTGCCCTTATTCACTAGCCAAGACGGAGAAATGCTATCCCCATGCCAACCTGCCCCTCCCGCTCTTCACAGCACCCACGGGGATTCCCACTCCCACCTGGCAAGCTGAGCAACGGTTCTCTCAGCCCATGGACCTGAGAGTCCTCTCAGAGCCTCGCTAAGGTCCCTGAAGGGAGACTTATTTCGATTGACGTCGCCGTGTAGGACACGCCCGGTCAAATTCTGCTAACCTATCCCAGCTCAGAGGAAGCAGCGGCTCTCACAGGAACCCATCCACACCTGGGATGCTAGACCCTAATTCAGAACCAGGAGTCCAACAGTCAGCAAACACTTAGCTAAGTTGAAAGAAGAGACAAGTCATCACCAGTGACCCAAAAGGACGCTTCACACAAACTGACCAACCCCTCCTGCTCCTGCACAGACTGTCCCTGTGACCAAGCTTAAGATTTTAACACTTTTTGTTTCATAAGGAGAGTTTCTGACAAGGCGTTGGAAAACTGTGTTACCTGTAAAATCCCTTGAGGTTCACTCTGTCCTTGATCAGATCGGCTGCCTGGACGATAATGATATTCCTCAGTGCTCTTCCTGCACAAGAAGAGTTCTCCCCATAAATCTAAGTGGAAAAAGCAAACATGCCCTGTAAATGTAGAACCACCATGCCATAATTTGTGAGCATACTATACATTTTTTAAAAATGATGACCAAATCCATAAGCTTAAGACACTTACGTAGCTACAAACACAGCTACCTATTTGATTTTATTTTTGCTGTTGGTTCATTTATGCCATGAAATTCTAACAGCTATTTAAACGGCTTTAACTATAATTACAAATAACATATTTTACGTAAGTTTTTTGTGTAAAATACCAACTGTTTTTACTAGTAAGAACATGATTTTTCTATCAACAGGGCAAATCAAAGACTATTTTTATTATGCGTTAACTCTGCCATATTGATAACGCATCCATGTGAAGGACTTAGAAGATGGGAAGCTAATTTTTCCCTGTCTCGTGGACATCTTGCACCACGACAATTTGACAGCAGGCTGTTGTCTGCTCTGCATTAAGGGTCACTCCACTGCAGAGTTCATAGTTAATTCTAAGAATCATGGTTTCCTCTACTTTGCAATTCCTGCAACCAGATAAAAAATTTTTTAATCTTCTAATTTGCCCATATGAGCCTCTGGTACTTAAAGGATGAAGGGGCATTCCATAGATCCAGAGAGGGTTAGGAGGTGTCCTTTAATACACCTCCTTCCCCCATAGTTGCCCCCGACCCCCGAGTTCATGGTGCTACCCTAAAGAAGGAGCTGAGTGACAATGAAGTGTCTTCATAAAGAATTCGTATACACAGGGGGTAGGTATTCATATCTGTTCCCTTGCTTCTTGGAGAACTCTTTCTGCACCTACAACATTTTGCCTCTATGAAATATATCTCTTCGCTCAAAGCAAGCAAATGGATAATACGTTGATTATAACTTAACAGGGAGTAATTCAATCCCATCCTTACACTTTTTAATTTTCCTGTTATCACCTCCTAAACACAGCCCTATGAGAAAGTGAGGACAGAACATTTTTAACATGTTAAAACTTAAGAAGAACGTGAACAAGTCAGATGACAGAAACTATCACCCTAAGCGAGGTACAAGTCAGCTGACACCTGACTGGTCCTGACGTGGTTCCAGGATGCAGTCCCTCCGTCATTCGGGAAAACGTTGAATGACGCTGGGGATGTAATCATGGGAAAAGGCCAGAAAGGTCTCTGTCCTTACAAAGCTCCCAGGCTCCTGTTGTTTTAAAAACCCAACTTGTTGACAACATGGTTGAGGCTCCTCATCTTTTCTCACCAGTTAGCATATGGTGATATTCTACTATTAGACAAATGTAAGTATAAATACTCCCCTTGCCAGTTTTCAGTGTTAAATACCCACTTTTTAAAAAAAAAAAATACCATGTTTCTATACAGGAAATTGAAAATGTTTATATTACGTATTAAACTCTGCCATATTGATAATGCGTTCATGCAAAAGACGTGGAAGATGGGGAAATCTTTTTTCCTATCTAGTGAACAGTTATCGGGACGTCTCATCTGACTCTGGCTGTGTCACCCGGTGAAGGAGACGGCATGACCAGGAGCACAGAGGACAGCTGATAACTATTCTACATCAGGGTGTGCGAATCACTGTTTCACATAATCCAGTGAGAGAGAAAAGAATCATACCTGGGAAGAAGTGTGCTCAAGGTATGGATTGGAAATTCTTCTCTGGAGAGTCTGTTTCAAAAGAAAAAAGGGGAAAAATCAGAACCAGGGAGAAATCATTGTTGCATAAGGACACATGACACGCAGCAGTGGAAGGCCCAGGAGTTGTCCCTGCCAACAGAGGAGCTTAACCGTCAAGTCACAGGGCATTAACGTCCTTATTTCACTCTGTAACTACCCGGTTAACATTCCCTCCAATGGGACAGGATGTATCATCCAAATGGCTCTCCGCTTACAGAGTGCAAGTTTAAAGAGTGCAACAGAGAGACTGGGGTGTTTCTGTCCTGGTCACTTGGTTCTTTGTGTGAATTTGGTCTCATTTCTCCTTTCCTTCTCGTGTCCATGTTCCCAGTCTAACTCAGCTATCATCCCACCCCTCAGGACCGCTGCTGCAGCCGCAGGATGGGTTTCCTTGCACTCTGGTCATGCCCTCTCCAGCCGTCCTACAAACCACGCCCACCTCCCTATACCAATGACTCTACACCGCCCCCTCAACTTACATATTGCTCATGTGCATCGACCCACACCCCCTCCCCCCTCAGCCTGCCCTTCTGGGTCCACCACAGCCTGCCGCCAACCAGCAACTAGTCATCTCTTTCCACCTCACTACCTGGTTCTGTTTTTGTTTGTTTGCTAATCCATTGAGTTTTAGAGAGTCTAAGGGAAGGAGGGAGACACAGAGAGAGGAACATGGATGTGAGAGAGACACATGGATTTGGTTGCTTTGCCTAGGAGGCGACTGCACGAATCCGGACTTGGGAGTCTGGTGACATTCAGGAAAGTGTCAGGGGACTACTTATCTTCTGCATGAGGCCTGACCAGGGCCAGGGATGGAGCCTACAACCCAGGTACGGGCCCCAGGCCAGAATCGAACCTGGGACCCTTTAGTCCACAGGCCCACCCTCTATCCACCGAGCCAAACTGGCGAGGCCGCTTCCTGGGTTCGTTCTTCCTCAAGATGCACCCATCGGAAGGACCTGCCACGCCCAGGCCCCCGCACACACCGTCCTCCACAAGAGAAAGCCTCCGTCTCCCCTGACTCTTCCCTGAACCCACCGGACTCCCGAGTCCAGGTTCGTGCAGCCGCCTCCTGGGCGAAGCTCCTCCCTCCCACCCGGGCCACCGGGGTGTGTGGTCTCTGGAGCTCTGACTGTTCCCATGCCAGCTCCGGGGCTCTGCACTGTGGGGTGTCTTGCCGGGAGTGCATGTGCCCCAGCCAATCCATGGGCTCCCGGGGACAGCGCTGGCTGTTCCCACAGCTTCACTTTCACGGCTCCCAGCTCAGCCACGTTCACATCTTTCTACCCAGTTATTTGTAACGTTCGTATCTCCGCATCCACTCGGCAGCACAGGAGCTAATTTTTCCCACCGACGACCCAGCAGGCAGCACCATCACCCACGTGTGCTTCAGGAGGAAGAACAGAGGAACTAACATTTACTGAGCCTCCAACCTCTGTTTGAAGAGCTCCTCACGCCTCTCTTCCTAGGCTCGCTGTCTGCCGCCTCCACTTCTGAGAATTTGCTAAATTTACAAACCAGACCTTGCCCATCACCGCGCGTTCCGGCATCTGAAGCTTCTACTGAAATGTAATGTGAGACAGAATTCCCCTCCCACTCCACTTACCTTCTAATTCAACTAAAATAGACAGAGCGACGCTTTACCCCCAAATGCCGATTGGCACAGCCTGCCGCAGACTTGCAATGGCTTCCAAGAAAATGACATTTATCGGGTACAGAGGCCATTCTGAGTGCCCATGCCCTAACAGAAAACATCCGCCTCCCCTTCCGCTCCATCTTACCCCTCCCACCCGTCTCTTCCCGGGGCTTCTGTCATCCAGCGCTGGTGATGTATTCACTTAGCGGAACACTGAACAAGTTCAAATTTGCATATGCACCAGATTTATAATTGGACGATGAATCATCATGCTAAGCGATTTCCCTCCTCAACAGAGCGCCTTCTGAAAATCAATACAGCAGGCCAGACCTACCATCGTTCTTACTCACCTATTTGCCCAGCAGAGCCAATGCTTCCTATGATGTAGCTGAAAAGAAAGCATTTAGAGAGAAACAGGCTTAAAGAGCCAGGCAGGGGCACTTTCACACAAGAAATGCTGCCTTTCTCTCTGCTGCAACCCAGACCTGCCGGTCTCAGGCCTGGCCTCCCACTCCCAGCCCCACTCCCAGCAACTCTCCCCTGCCCCCCGGGGTGGCGTGTCTGGAAGGATCGGTGAGGTGAGTGAATAAATCAACGGGATTCTTCCCTGCTGACTAGAGAACGGGGTTAGGTAAGCTGCTGGCCCACGGGGAACCGACAAGAGCGACACCAGAACCGCCTGTTGCAGGACACAATGCCTGGACCTGCTGTCAGACACACCCTGACGCCCTCTCTGAACGGGCCCCCAGGAAGCTTGGTTTCATCCACACCCCTGGTCTGGAACTCCGCTGAGCTGTGTGTGGGGGGGGGAGGGGGGGCCGCAGAGCTCTCCGCAGAACTCGGAAAAGTCCTGATTTCGTCCATTTAAAATAATTGCATAACTGCGCTCCCTTTTTAGAGGCCACTCTGTGTCAGCTGTTGCAAAAATAGCAGGAGCCGAAGACTTAGGAAGAAGCTCGTGGAGGAGCAGTCCATCCGTTACCTCATTTCTTTCTTTTTTTAATATATTTTATTGATTTTTTTTTTTTACAGAGAGGAAGGGAGAGGGATAGTTAGAAAAACATCAATGAGAGAGAAACATCCATCAGCTGCCTCCTGCACGCCCCCTACTGGGGATGTACACGCAACCAAGACACATGCCCTTGACCAGAATCAAACCTGGGACCCTTCAGTCCGCAGGCCGACGCTCTATCCAGTTTCAGCCAAACCGGTTTCAGCCGTTACCTCATTTCTAACAGGGTTGCGAAAGGATTGCTGCATCGGTTCACCCACAGAGGACCAGCTTACAGAAGCTGAGGCTCCCTGCTCCCCATCACCTCACACATGCTCTGTCAGCATCCCCCTGGGAGCGTTACAAGAACCCTCCTGACAGCGCACCCTCTCCTTTTCAACCTGCCCGCACCACCACACCTCACAAACACAGTGCCCAGAAAAGATAACCGATCCTCCCTCCACCCCCCCATATTTCTAATTTCCTAGAATTAGTTATTTTAGATGCCATGATTCTTTCATGAAAGACATACATACACCATAGAGAGAAGACTGCTAACAGTACAAATAACATTAGATTGTAATTCAGATTTATTTCTTCTCCTTTCCATTTTAATAAACTGCGAAAAAGGATTTCCTAGATGATCCTAGGCAAGCTGCCTATTTTAAGCAGGTATTAGAAAATTACAACCCTTTAATATTCGCTTGCAGAAAAAAAAATAATGGTCTAACTCAAAAGGATAATTGATTAGCAATCATCTATTACCTTCACGTGTTTATGGAGTCAGGTGTCCACTAAAGTTAAATTATAATAGTCTGTGAGGCTGGCTGTGAACCAAGCATGAAATCCGTTCCAGTCACTAACAATATCTTGATGGATGTAAGGCACATTCCTTATCAGCTATTACAGGTCATCTCAATCCCCTCCTTGGACTGAGTTCAAGTACTTAGGCTACTGATGGGAGAGAGAAATCGAAGGAGAAAGGCCGCATTGCTTCCATCCCCGCGGCAGTGGGATCCGCTCTCTGACAAACAGGCACCAACCCGAACCACCAAGTGTACTGATAACTGAGAATTCAGTTCATGACACAACTTTCCATCCCCTGCGGCCACTGTCCTGTTGCCATTCTCGGCGACCTAGCAGGTGGTGAGGTGGAATAAATATACTGGGATTCCTTACAATCTTATGAAGCCAGAAAGCTCCATACGTTCCTGGAGGGCACCTGTAGTAAGAGACGGTGGACTAAGACGATAAAGGTTGTGATCGGGCGGAGTGCTAAGATGGTGGGTCCTTCTTAAGCCACAGGATACACTTCCCTCTCCATCAAAGTGCAGTTAAGCTTCGGAGGACAGAACCCCAGCCACCGATTTGGCCTGAGAGTCACATGGTCGTCGCAAGTGAAGCGCCATGTAAACTGGACCCATGAGCCAGCTGACGTCGTGGGAGGGCAGGGCAGTTCACCACGACTCCCTCCTGCCAGCTCTGGTCACCATGCGGGCCCCCCACCAATTCCCCACCAGCTCCCAGCAGTCGGTCACAGCCACGAAGGACACTTGTCATAGTATCTTCTCAGCACAGCCCAGCCACATCAAATCCATGACGTTCTTGAAAGCACGTTTTCCCGTGGCTCTAAGTTGGGTGGAGTGAAAGGGAAGGTCGCAGAAGTGCTTACTGAACGCTCCCCTCGTCTTGAGCACTTTCCCATAATAGTCCCTTTTCCCACTTGTTCATTTTTCTACAGACCAGAGGCCGGAGGGTGAGAGAAAGTGAGAAGTTTACTTATGGCCCCCGAGTGGGGAAGTGTCAGAGCCAGGACGGAGGCAAAGGTGCCGGGTTCCCCAGCCACCACTCCCCTGGGACAGGAAAAGCAATAATAACCGCCTGGCCCAGGTGGCTCACGCTGTGGTCCTGCGCACCCACCAAACGATGCGGGTTTGAGTCCCAGTCAGGGTTCTTAGGGAAGGTAACCAGTCAACTGAAACCGGTTTGGCTCAGTGGATAGAGCATCAGCCTGCAGACTGGGGGTCCCAGGTTCGATTCCGACGAAGGGCATGAACCTTGGTTGCAGGCACATCCCTGGTGGGGGGCATGCAGGAGGCAGCTGATCGATGTTTCTAACTCTCTATCCCTCTCCCTTCTTCTCTGTAAAAAAAATCAATAAAATGTATTTTTTTCAAAAAAGGCAACCAATGAATATTCTCTCTAAAATCAATAAGTATATCCTAGGGTGAGGATTAAAAAAATGTTTTTGAGAAGTGGTTTAAAAATAATAATAATAAATTACATGAATTGTTGAGTTCCTAGTATGTGCCAGAAGTTATGCTAAATGTTTTTACAGACAACGTATCACTTCATCCTTCAAAAATGATGAGGCGGGTACCATTATTAATCCCTTTTTGCAGATGACAAAACTAGACTTAAAGAGGCGAAGAAATCCACTCGAGTTTGCAACTTAAGTCTATGATTAGCGACTGCCTCATGGATGTGTCTTCTACCTTAGCATGTGGGGATGTAAGAGGAACGTGACAAAGGAGTACAGTGGTACCAGATACGAGTGCCCTAACATACGAGATCTTTGAGATACGAGCCGTCGAGCGAGCGATTTTTGCTTTGAAATACGAGCAACATTTGAGATAGGAGTAATCGCTCAGATCGGCCGGCTGCACACGACCCACCAGTTTACCAAGACTGGAGCGTCTCATAGTTTCCCACGCCTCAAGGTTACGGAGTGAATTAAACTCGTATCTCGAGGTACCACTGTACATTTAACTGCATGAGGATGTCCCAAGGAGCACCCACTAGATGTGGCTTAGGAATCAGAACCACCTGGGAAACTCAAACAAACAAAACCAAACAGGTGTTCAGGCCTCACCTCAGGCCCCAGAACTGGAACCTCCAGCGGTAGCTGCTGCTGTCTGCCATCTCCCCAGGCGATCCTCACCCAGGTGTGAGAGGAGCTGTCAAAATCAGTGGGTGAAATGGGCCCTTTGAACCTCTCCGTCATCCACCCAGCCAGGAGGCCTGGAGCATTCTCGAAACATCGCCTTGATCACACTCGGGCTGAGTTCACAGCACCGCAGAGGCATCAGCCACTTGACCAATAACGCCAAGCGCCTCAGTCTGGCTGGTGCGGAACAAAGAGCCAGTGTCTCACACGCTGCACCTGTCCGTGTGGTTTGTGTTTTCACACACCCCGGCCCAGACACAGCCCCGAGCCACGAGGCCTTCCTGTCTGCAGAGCAGCCCGGCACCTCACACCTGCTGGAAGGGCATTGCCTTCCAATGGCATCCACAGCGCGGGGCTTCGTTTTCACGTCCCAGGATTCAAGGACTCTTCTCGCATAAACATGTTTGCCCGCTTAAGAGCCGAAGCAGAAAAACAAAGCGGGTTCTAGGAATGCCTGTAAGCCTTTCACAATCTCGCCTGCCTCGGGACATAGATCAGCAAGAACCTGCAGCTTCTTGGAAATATCGACACAACAGGTACAACGGAAACAAACCCGAAGGCACCGCCAACTTGTTTGCGTTCCTTCCTTGGGAAAACACCTTTCTGCGTTTTCTTTAAAAGCCAGAGGAGAGCGTAGCCGAACAGGGTGGGCTTCCTCGGGGAATGCAATCACATCGAAGCCTTTAAAAGGAGGAATCAGCTGAAACAGGTGTGGCTCAGTGGATAGAGCGTTGGCCTGTGGACTGAAAGGTCCCAGGTTCGATTCAGTCAGGGGCATGTATCTTGGTTGCGGGCGCATCCCCAGTGGGGGGCGTGCAGGAGGCGGCTGGTCTATGTTTCTCTCTCATCGATGTTTCTAACTATCTCTCTCCTTTCCTCTCTCTAAAAAGCCAATAAAATATATTTATTTTTTTTAAATATATTTTATTGATTTTTCACAGAGAGAAAGGGAGAAGGATAGAAAGTTAGAAACATAGATGAGAGAGAGACATCAATCAGCCGCCTCCTAACTGGGGGATGCGCCCGCAACCAATGTACATGCCCTTGACCGGAATCGAACCTGGGACCTTTCAGTCCACAGGCTGACGCTCTATCTGCTGAGCCAAACCAGTCTTGGCCAATAAAATATATTTAAAAGTAGGAATCAAGCACTCAAGATTTGGCTCCACCGTCCAATTACCCAGCCTGCTTGTCTCCGCTTTCCGCTGGAACCCGGACTTGCATTAACACTAACCCACCAGTCAGACCTGGATTCCCCAGTGAGCCCCTTCCCACAGCATCCAACTCGAGGAATCTCTCAGTAGCCGTACCTGGGACAATCTTAGCAGCAAAACAAGTAAGTCCTACATTATAACGCAGACGAAATAGCCATGAGTACGTACAGGTGGAATCATTGGATAAATCAGTGTGTGTGTGGTTTTTTTTAAAGGGGCAGCTCTTCCTTAAGCAGTAACTCGATGACTAAATGCAATAAAAGGAGGAAAACAGAGGTTCCCATTCAGCACGCACCACCACGGTGCTGAACGCTGCAGACAAGCATCATCCGCAGACGCCATGATGTGTGGGAAAAGTCTAGCGAGAGACAGGACATGGATGCAGTCCGACGAGGGGCATGGTGTCTCCCCGGAAGAGAGGAGTGGGCACAGAGGGAGAAAGGTAACTTTTCAGCAGACAGCACCTTACTGTGACAAAAGTTACTCTCCAATCACGGGACAGGCTGACATAGTTTGCCTGCTGATAGCACACCCTGATGAGAGACACTTCTCCGGTGTTTTTACCAAAATGCACACCTGAATTCGATGAGAAAGCATCAGACCATGCCACGTGGAAGGTCATTCTTCTAAGCAACCAGGCTGCACTCTGCAAAAACAGTCCCGGTCATGAAAGAGCAAAACCCAACCAAACAACAATAAAACCCAAACCACACGGAGGGGCGACCCCAGACTCAGAGGGATCGCAGGGAACGGACAGAGAAAGGCAGTGGGACCCTGGACCGGGACCAGGACCCGAGTGGGGCAACTGGCGGACCCCGCCTCCCCGCCTGAGTCCACATCGCCACACCTGCTCTTCCTTCGGCTCATTTAAAGCTGCAAGAAGCTCGCCCAGGCCTGAGCCTCCATGGTTTCTTTCTCCCCCAAAAGGCTCCCACACGTGTTTGCCACCAAAACAGAAAATCTCCCGGCTCCACTCTACCTCCTCCCCATCAGCCTGGTCCACCCCCAGGGCCTCAGACCTCCTGTGAATCTAGAACCTTCTACAGCATGTCACAGGGCTGATCTCTCTCCCGGGGCCGCACTGCCTGCTGAGTCTCAGGCCACGAGGGAAATGTGATGCTTCCGCCTGGAAATCTGTGACACTCTGCCACCTCTGCCATCCCGTGCCTTTCACTTCTCAACTCGGCCTTAAAGGGTCACCTACAGAGCTTTCAGGAAACTGCAACTTGAAGAGAAACTAACTATAACCCACGTGATTCCACCTTCACGTGGAATCCGAAGACCAGTATAAACCAGCGGGGGGAGCTGTTTGCCTGCCACGGGCCATTGGACAGGTACGCCTTCACCTGCGGGCCTGTGAGGGCAAGGCTGGGAGCTGGGGGAGCATCCTCTCACCTGGGGTTCCTCCTGAGCCAGTGGTTCTCAACCTTCCGAAGGCCGCGACCCTTGCATACAGTTCCTCATGGGGTGGTGACCCCCAACCATGAAATTTTGCTACTGTTATGCATCGGGATGTAAATATCTGCATTTTCCAATGGTCTTAGGCGACCCCTGTGAAAGGGTCGTTTGACCCCAAAGGGGTCAAGACCCACAGGTTGAGAACTGCTGTCCTGGGCGGTCGGAAGAGACCATAGGATGGGGGAGAAAGAAAACGGTCCTCCCAGCAACCTTCCCCGGAGTGTGTTTTGAACAGAGGCCCTTCCGCTCACCCCCAAGCCCGGGCGGTAGTGCCCACTTCCCTCCCTGGGAGTCTGGCAGGGCTCACTCCGGATCAGCAAGCTTCTTGGGGCCATGCTCTGTTCCCAAGTGGGGTACACCATTCCTGTGGGCTTCAGCTGAAGGCAGCACCCTCTCTACCGTATTTTCTGGTGTATAAGACGACCCCCAACTTTTCCAGTTAAAATATAGAGTTTGGGATAGACTTGCCCTATAAGACAACCCCAGAATTTTGACAAGATTTTCCTGGGTTAAAAAGTCGTCTTACACGCCAGAAAATATGGTAATTCCAGGTGTAGTCAATTCTCATATAAACAAACGTCTTACCTGGACACTGCCAAGTGGGAACCAGTCACTCCCAATTTACACTGCCTTTCCGTTATTACTCCTCACCTTCCTTAGCGCTCCAAAACCTGTTAGTTCACCCTTTGTTTTAGCGCAGTGGTTCTCAACCTTCCTAAGGCTTAGACCCTTGCATACAGTTCCTCATGTGGTGGTAACCCCCAACCATGAAATTTTGCTACTGTTATGCATCGTGATGTAAATATCTGCATTTTCTGATGGTCTTAGGCGACCCACAGGTTGAGAACCGCTGTTTTAGGGGATGAGAGGGTGAGTATTAACCTTAGCAGTCTACAGTTCCCCATGTACAACTTACGAAATTCATGACACCTGCAACGCCAGGGTTACGACACAGACCCTCCACGTTAACAGCAACCCTGACAGCGGGGCGGGGACCCACGTGCAGACGCCCAGTATCACGGGAGGCCAGTTTCCAGCTCCCCTGACGTAAGCTAACGCCGGCGGGCGGCCTACTACTGCCTCTGTGCAGTTCCAGTTTGAAAACTGTTCTCTTGACGGAGATAAGAGCAGTGCCGTCTCCCTGGTCCCTATCTCTGCACCTGCCGCCAGGAGGCGGCTGAGGCCTTCTTGTCTCCTCTCTCTGATCACACCCAGAACCGTCAGCCTTCCCCCCGGCCTTCCCTTGGTTTCGAGCCCTCCGTGAGCCGCACTCCAGTCCTACGGGCACCTGAAACTTTCCTTATCCTGGGTCACTAGCCCCTTCCTCTCGTACTTGTCTTTTTAAAATCAAAGACTTTAGCCGAGACTGGTTTGGCTCAGTGGATGGAGCGTCGGCCTGCGGACTGAGAGGTCCCAGGTTCAATTCCGGTTGGGGCATGTGCATTGGTTGCGGGCAAGTCCCCAGTAGGGGGCGTGCAGGAGGCGGCTGATCTATGGCTCTCTCTCATCGATGTTTCTGGCTTTCTGTCTCTCTTCCTCTCTGTGAAAAATCAATAAAGTATATTTGAAAAAAAAAAGAAAAAATAAATAAAAAATAAAATCAAAGACTTTAAATTGAAAGCTCACTTTACAGCCATGTGAGTTTCATTTCCGTCTACCTTTCTTGTGTATTCTAAGAGTCATACCATAGCCTCAGAATTTCATTCACGTCTTGTTCCCCTTCCCTCCTACTGTTTCCAGAGATGGCACCCTGACTATCGCTTCTCTTAAAGGACTGAGACCAGATTCCACGAAGTGCAGGGTTCAAAACGGGGTCACTTCCTCCCCAGACCCCTCCCTAGACGGGGCAGCGCCTAACCGGTATCACTCGGCATTGACGCTGGCGGCCGAGAGCTTCCACTCCGCAGGGCTTTGACCCCAACTTCGGTTTCCTTCTGCCTCCACCAAAGCGCCTTCCTTCTAACCTTCCCACCAAATGACTTCTCCTCACCTGTCTAGACAGCCTTTCTTTTCTCTAACACATCCTCACAGACAGGCCCTTTCAGGCTGTTTCCCGCCTCCCCCCACCCCCCTCCTTTCTACCCTGGCACAGCTACCGACTACCGTCCCAGCAAACAGAACCAGTGACCCCTCAGCCGGAGCGAGAAATGAAGTGCATGCACCGTAGCAGCCGTGCGATGCTCTGGAATGCGGGGATCTCTGGTTTCCCCTCTGGAAATCCCCCTTTCACCCCAGCAGCTGTCAATCAGTCCTCCTGCTCACCCGGGCCCTCCCCGGAGAGACGTCTGGAATGCTTCTAAAACTCCCTGGCAGACAGCACCCTCCGCAGGCCCAGCCCAGCTCAGCTCAGCGCTGGGAACGGTGACCCACTCCCTTCCTCCTAGTGTGGTCCATGGAGCAGCTGGGCCTCCCAGAGGTCCCTGCGGCCCACCAGCATCAGCTCCATCCAACTCCCTCCTCCTACATCCCCATCCAGGTAAAAATGGCGAAATATTACGCAGCCGTTACAAGTATTTTAAAGATCTTGTGACACGTGGAAATATTTTGGTGAAAGTGGTGGGGGGCGAAGGGAAGGGGTGAGGAGTTAAGTAAAAGGGTAGAGGCAGTGCGAAGTCAACTCAAACAAGCAGAAAGGAATCTACTTGCATCCCAAAGTGTTAAGAACAATGGTCTCTGTGTGATCAGCTACTGGCAGATGTTGGGTTCTTTCCAAACTTCCAGCTTTTCTGAATTAAGTATATTACTCTTATAACCAGAAGCAAATCTACCCTAAAAGCAAGACAGCCCACTCATACCACTACCCTCCACCGCCAAGCCTAAAAGGACAGGCGAAGTTGCACAGATGAAAAGGGGCACCTCTTCGTACACAAAGAGACGCGAACCTCAGTTATCTCTGGTGTAGGTGTATTTATGGGAGGGGGAGAGTAAGAGAAACCTGTAGGTGGAGAGCCAAGGAGATAGGACAGCTAAGATTCTACTCCTTTGTCCTTTCTGCTCATTAGAGTCCATTTAGCCACTCGCAGCCTGCCCTGAAGGGACATGAACGTGGAAAGAGCACGGAGGTCAAGCGGAAGGAGCTTCCGAAACAGGAGGAGGAATGAAGACAAGGAGAGGCTATAGGGGGGAAAGGTCAAACAGCACAGCAAGGAGGGATGGACCAGTCCTTCCATTTCAAAATGCCCTTGTGACCTAGATATGGGATATCAACTGGGATCTGCCCAAAGTTCCTTTTCTAATCATGTCAGTGCTCAGAGTGTCTTGCTTTGTGGTCAAAATGCAAAATGCTGAATGCTTTAGAACCCCTTTCTCTGGCCATTAACCACTGAGTACTCAGAGCTAACAGCATCCAAAAAAAAAAAATAAATGGAGGAAGTAAATACCCCAAAGCCAGGTATCAATACTGTGGGGATTCCCAGTGTTGGACTGTGATTGTCTGCACACAGCCAGGTCAGAGATCAGCGTCCAAGGGAGGAATGAGAGATACACATGGATTATGCGGCAGCTACACTTAACATGTGGCAGGAAGGCACACGGTCAGTGGACCTTCTAGTAACATCTAAACTCCCTCTCTGCCCCAGAACGCACGCACTGCGTTCACTTCTCTTGGATATGAAATTGATTTTTTTTATTCATCACGATCCTCACGTGTAGGACACTGGCTTCATCAGAGCCATAAGCCAGAGTTTACGCTTCCATCCCAGCCTCATGGGCTTCATTGTCTATGACTTTCCTTCCGGAATCCTCAGTGGCAACGCTCCAGGTCTGTACCAGAAAATGCGGTCAGCACTCAGACCTCCCCCTGCAGGCAGGGACAAAGCTCTCAAACTGTGGGAGGATGAAGTTCTCAGTGCGGCTCAGCGGTTGAGTGTCAACCCAGGAACCAAGAGGTCACTGGTTCAATTCCCAGGACAGCTGATCAATGGTTCTCATCATTGATGCTTTTATCTTTCTCTCTCTCTCTCCCTTCCTCTCTGAAATCAATAAAAAGATGTATATTTTTAAAAAATGGAAGTGTTATTACCAGCAAATGAAGCTCCAGGAGTTAACACAATCGTGTGCCCACGTTTTCTTCCTATAAATGTATTTAAATGCAGCACAAAAAGTCATCGGTATAAAGAGAGCCTTAAATCCGAAGGTAAAAACGAGGGCGGTTCCTTCTACAGTGAACAGAACTCGGCTCTTTCCTGGCAGAGCACTTCCTGCCTCCACTCTCACCCACATTTCTGCAGCCAATTCCATGCTAACAAAGGTTTTCCAAAGTCAATCCCCACTTCTTATTACCAGCCACATCTGACACACACAGGGAAACTTGTTTCTGAAAGCTCTCCAATTGTAAACTCATTCCACGACTCATGGCAGGCAATTCCTTTCACAGAACTCCCAGTTAAGTCCTATGGAGAGCAAACACTTAGACACAATCACAGTCCTATTAACCATCAGGTGATGCATTTAATCTTCAACCCTTGTCTCTCTCTTTCTCACCCTCTTCTGTGCTTGAGGGAGCCCACTACAAACTGAGCTGAGACACAACTGGAAGAGGTTGTGACTATTTAAATCTTTGCCTTTTGCCCAGCCAGCATGGCTCAATGGCTGAGCATCAACCTAGGAACCAGGAGGTCACAGTTCCATTCCCGATCAGGGCACGTGCCCAGATTCGGCTCAGTCCCCAGTGCAGAGCATGCAGGAGGCAGCCAATCAATTATTCCCCCTCATCACTTATGTTTCTATATCTCTGTTCCCTCTGCCTTATCTCTGAAATCAATGAAAATACTGAATAAATAAATCTTTGTCCTTCAAACTTTTTGACTGCAACCCACAATAAGGAATACATTTTCTATGATGACCCAGGTCTCATAAACATGTATACACATGTATATAATTGAAACAAAACACTTATACTGCCTGCCAATGAGATAAACTCTGAGCTCCTTATTATATATATTTCTATTAAATGCTAATATTCCACCATAATGGTTCTACACTTCTCATATTTTCAATAATAAGAAAAAAACTTCTATTTTAGCTCCTTGAATTTTCAAAATATTCAATAGATGAAAATTGTAAGTACTTACTATCTACATATTCACAATCAGGCAGAACTACATGACTACATATTTAGATATTATATGGGTTTGTGTGTAGAAAAAGAGAGAATAATCAAGTAATCATGGGACCCAAAATAGCATATTCAATGCATGGAATATACTTAGTCATTGAATTTTTAAGTAAAACATCTCTATAAATAAATATTATGATTTGCCAGAATAACCAACACTCAAGAATCTTACTTGAAGGAAAGAGTATCTTAGCAAAAAAATAGATAGTTATAATTTTATTTTAACCAAATTGACAAGGGAAAGGAATATGTATTGCATATATCTCCCATTTCTTATCACCAAATATTATTGTTACATTAAAAGAAAAAGGGGGTGGGTCTCCTAAAAATCTTCACAGAGGTCGGATGGTTTATCTTCTACAAGAGTTTCCATTTGGGCTGCTTATAATTTAACAAAACAACAGGAGGAAGAGTAAAGGGGATGTTACTAATGATCATGAAAACACAGTGTCAAATAAACAACAACGACAAAGTGGATGAAAAAAATTGTGCGAGCGGAGGGGGGGAGGATGAGGGAGGGAAAGGCGGGAGAGGGAGAAAGAGGGTGGGAATGGAGGAGAGAGAAAGAAAGAGAAGTGAGCAGGGAAGGGGACAGAGAGAAGAGAGAGAGAAGTTGCAAGCAAGGGAGTTGGGCTCTTCGCTTTAGGGTTTTTGTTTTCTAAAGGCAGGAATTTTTTAAAAATATATTTTATTGATTTTTCACAGAGAGAAAGGGAGAGGGATAGAAAGTCAGAAACATCGATGAGAGAGAGACATCGATCAGCTGCTTCCCGCACATCCCACACTGGAGATGTGCCCTCAAGCAAGGTACATGCCCCCGACCGGAATCAAACCTGGGACCTTTCAGTCCGCAGGCCAACGCTCTATCCACTGAGCCAAACCGGTCTTGGCTAAAGGCAGGAATTTTATGGGAGGTCTCAGGGGAAGACCTCAATAGAATTTCTAAAAATGATTTTTATTGGTTTTTAGAAAGAGAGAAAGGAGAGGGAGAAACATTGACCAGCTGCCTCACAACCTGGGCACCTGCCTTGACTGGGAAGTGAACTCAGCAGCTTCTTGATGCATGTGACGATGCCCAACCAACTGTGTCACAACCAACAGCCAGGGCTCAACAGAATATTCATCAGCTTTCCAGGTGTTCCTTTTAGGGCTGTTTGTTGCCTTTACTGATGGTGGTCTTTCCTGATGGGTCAGTGCTAGGGTAGGGGTCGTTAGTCATTGCCTCCGGTCCTGGTGTCAGCCATGTGTCATCTGGCTTTGCTGCTTTCCTGGGCCGAGAACTGAAATGCAGCTGAGGCCTACGTGTGATCTCCAGTTGGACCAAAACTCTGACTCTGGGGTCAGCAGACCCCAGGCTTTGCTCCTCAGGTTTTTGGATGCTGAGGGCCAATGCTTAAGGGAGTGGTTGTACACGGGCAAAGGAGGCAGGTGAGTTCGGGTGCTGGGTGAGGCTCCTTTGAGTCAGCCATCTGCCTCAGTTTCCCCATCCCACTCGTCAAGGAATTTTCCTAGCTGCTTACAGTCCTGCCTCACTGTGGTGGATGAAGGAACTTTCTCCCTACCCTCAAGGGTTCTTTTGGCTTTTCTAATACTCAGCTAGGAACGAAACAGATTAGAAGGGGAAATGTCCAAATTTAAATACATACATATGTATGGGAACCTCTCTCTACCTGAGAGACTCAGATACCCCCCACATATATGAGTGTTCCAGGCAAAAAAGGGAAAATGGGGTAGATAAGACATACAGGGCTGAGCATGAAGTAAAGCGTGTTGGGGATTCAGAAGGTGATTATAAGGTAAGCACATACTCAGCGATCGGTAATTTAGCCCTGCCATGGATAGGTTATCTCTGACAATCTCTGGTGATGGGTAAGGCCTAATCCCCATATTTCAAACGGCACTAGAGAGTTGGGGCTGGGGGTTCCGAAGTTTCTCTTGAGCCCACAGGGTCACAGTTGCCTTTCGCTCCAAATAACCCGCATACTACAGAGGCACATCTTGGGGTGGCTCGTTCTACACCCCTACAGCGGCAAAGTGACAAACGAAAGCCCCAAATATAGACCGGGATCTCTACGTGCTTCTGTCGTCGATAATGTCCCAGAACTGAGGTTTCTGAGGGAGCCACAAAGAACTGAAACGAAGCCCTGAGCCGAGGATGGCAATGTGTAATAAAGGAAAAAGCCAGTGTGAGCAAAGAAGAGGTAGCAAACATTCACTCTCTGTAGCTTAGAGAGCACCCGGCATAGATCTGTCAGCAAAATACCTGTGGATCCTACATGATTAGATCTACATCTACCGAATATTGATATACTGTTCATCCTTTGCCAGGCCCTATGTTGAGCACTGTTTTAAAAAATATATATTTTATTGATTTTTTTACAGAGAGGAAGGGAGAGGGATAGAGAGTTAGAAACATCGATGAGAGAGAGATATTGATCAGCCGCCTCCTGCACACCCCCTCCCGGGGATGTGCCCGCAACCAAGGTACATGCTCTTAACCGGAATCGAACCTGGGACCTTTCAGTCCGCAGGCCGACGCTCTATCCACTGAGCCAAACCGGTTTTGGCTAAGCACTTTTTATAAACATGAATGTGTTCATTACTCATCATTATCGAGGAAAGCACAGAATGGGTAACTCCCCATGGTCATTCAGGTGGTGAGCGGCGGAGAAACCTGCTGGCTGGTTCCCGCATTTGTGCTTGTAGGGCCCCCAGTCTGTGGCTTCTGCTCTGTAAACGCGTTGGGTCCCTCCCTCTTTGGATGCCGACCGCTCCAGCCGTCCATAATTCCTGCAGGTCAACCTGCCCTCCAATATCTTCCTGGCAATTTCAGAGTTGGGTTCTCCGTTTGCAATCAAGACCCCTGACCGACGCGTCCCAAATCCAATGATAGAGACCAGCTTAGGTGCCCACAAAGGCCTGCCCTGTACTCCGGCCCAGTAACAAGCCAATGACCCGAGAAACGCTGGGGAGAGGAGGCAGCCCTGGGGGAGGAGGCACACACTCGTCTTGCACATGGGCCAAGTCCTCACCGCAGAGGGTGGGAAGCAGCGATCGTGAAATGCACAAAGGCAAGAAACAGGCGGTCCTGGTTCTCCGTTGCCGGCGGAAGGCAGGCAGGTGGATTTCGCGTGGCCAGAAGTTGGCGGTTTTCCACCTGCGTCTGCCGTGAAAAGCAGCTGCGAGTGTCTTCAGGCCACCGTTCCCAGGCCCTCACATGCGGGGAAATTTAAGAACTGGAAGAAGTCAGGAGCGATTACAAGAACTAACACTCCCCTTTGTCTGCAGTCAGCTGCCTCTCTTCCCACAGGAGCGCTCCTCTCCCTATCTCCCGCCGCCTGCACCGAGGCTGGCTTTGAGGGCAGCTGGCACACCGCTTATCCGGCACGGAAGGTGGGGCCCTGGCACACAGCAGATGCAGCCTGAGGACAAGCGTTGGGGGGGGGGGGGAGAGCGAGGGGAGGCATCCATTTCCGGCTCCATGGAGGCCTCAAGGAGGCCTCGGAATGGGAACCATTTAGTTTCTCCTCCCCTAAACCAAGGAACTGAAACTTCCAAAGGTGTTCTGGAGCTAAACACCACCATTTAGTCATTTAAAAAACATACCCACTCTCACCGGTTTGGCTCAGTGGATAGCGGACTGAAGGATCCAGGTTTGAATCCGGTCAAGGGCATGCACCTTGGTGGCTGGCTTGATACCCAGTAAGGGTGGGGGGAAGGGGAGTAGTGGTTGGAAGGGTGTGCAGGAGGCAGCTGATCCATGTTTCTCTCTCATCGATGTTTCTAACTCTCTATCCCTCTCCCTTCCTTTCTGTAAAATCAATAAAATATATTTTTAAATAAATAAATAAATAAATAAGCATCCCTTTCCCTCTTTTTCCTTTATATAAGCTGACACACACACCACACAGAAGCAACTCTTCCTTTAAACACAGACACACACACACACTTTCTCATAATTTCTCAAGTAAGAGTCTCAGGAATCTAAGAGGCCTTCTGGGTAGAGTAAGGACAACCTTTGTTGTCTCTTATTTGCTCCTATTTCCAATAATTATCGCTCTCTGGACCCCAGGAACTTCCTCTGGGTGCTGGCTGACTGTTAGCTGTCCATTAAAATGGGGGGGGGGACCATCACTAAATCCTAGCCTGTCCTTCCCCAACTCACAGCTCTGTCCTTCGCAAGGCCTCCCCACTCCCTCAGCACAGGCCCTCCGCCCAAGGACCTGAACCTCAATCCTCTCGGTGACTTCCCTGCCTCTCCTTTCTCCAGGCTGCATGCCAAGGCCTGACTAACCCCCCCTCTGACGGCCACCTGACATCTGTTAGATCACATCCCCACACAGCCGCAGCCTTCGTGTGGCCCAGAACCCATGCATGTATGGGGTGACGTGGTTCCCAAATGTCTTTGTGAGGCACAGTAAGAATAAAGACGACGCAGTAAGTTTTTTACAAACATTTTTATAATTAAGCTTAATTATGCAGAGAAGTCCTTTTTTATTGGTGGGTGTTTGTTGTTGTTTTTTTTTGCCTTTATGCTAAAATGCCTTTCCCTTATGAAATGTAAGAGCTATTGAATCTTTTCAATCTTCATATTGTAAAATAAAAGAGTTTGAAGTCATAGGTTAGATCCCTCTTTAAAAGAAATTTTTTTAGTAGGGCATTAAATACAAAATCTGACAACCTCTAGATCAGTGGCTCTTAACCTTTCTAACGCCGCGCGACCCTTTAATACAGTTCCTCCGGTTGTGGTGACACCCAACCATAAAATTATTGTCGTTGCTACTTCATCACTGTAATTTTGCTACTGTTAATGAATTATAACATAAATAAATATTTGTGTTTTCCAATGGTTTTAGGCTCTACAGCAGCGGTTTTCAACTTGTGGGTCACTAGCAGGGTCACCTAAGACCATCAGAAAACACAGATATTTCAATTCATTAACAGTAGCAAAATTACAGTTATGAAGTAGCAACGAAAATAATTTTACGGTTGGGGGTCACCACAACCTGAGGAACTGTATTAAAGTTCGCAGCATTAGAAAGGTTGAGAACCACTGCTCTAGATGAACGGATTTTTCCATTTTGTTAACAAGATTAACACAAAAACAAATTCAAGATCACCGACCACCTTCCTTCAATTTCCAGACCCACTCTGATTACCTCATTCTATCCTGCTTCAGCCAGGCCACCCCTCAATGTCCCGATCACTGGCCATGCTCTTCTCTGCTTCTTATCAACTAGTCTTGTCCGGAGATACTACCCTTGCCCAGTAATCCCCTTTAATCCTGCTAATTGAGTTTGATCTCCTTTCTCCTTCTTAGAGAGTCTAAACCAGTGGTTGGCAAACCCCTGGGATAGGGGCTTAATCACAAGGAACAACAGCAGCCTGTAATTACTGAACTCCAGAGTCTAGGTTAGTGGTCAGCAAACTTATTAGTCAACAGAGCTTGTGAGCCACGGCTCTCGAGCTGCGGTTTGTCGCCTACGGGTCTAAGCCAATTATTACTAAGTGAGCCTTCATGACACACTTAATTGCAATATGCCATAAGAGCTTTATTAGTAGTAAGTGGAATACTGAGGTTTATAAATAAAAAATCGTTATCAAAGCAGATTGTTTTTAAATATAACTTTCTGGGTGGGAGAATAAGATGTGAAAATCAGCTTCATGTATCGTTTGGTAGAATCCTCATGGAAAAATAACCCACCAGTTGTTGACAGAGGGTTCAGTATAACCATGTGGTGGCCTAGCATGTACATACCGCCCTTCATGTGCCTCATGAGAGAGAGAAGCTAGGAGCCACTTGCATGCACCAAGTGGCACTGTGGAAGGTATTCCATGCAAGTTCATGATGTGAAGGGACAAATCTTAAGTCCTAGCCTAATACACGCACGGACACACACACACACACACACACACACACACACAGGAAACTTCCAGAGAGTAGGAACCCTATTCAATATTGACACAAAGTAGTCACTCCAAAGCTTGTAGAATTTAATTAAATATTACACAGAATCAGACAAGTTGCTCCACCAGGCTATGAGCTCCTTAAATGGTCCTCAATCTTGCTCCCTCAGGGATTGGGATTGGTGCAATATTTATTGATTCAAAAAATGATGAGGCTTTGTGGGGGAAAAAAATATATGTACGTATACAACTTTTTTTACCATTTAGAGGAATCTTTATGGGGAAAACAATCCCCCATATGTTCGACATGTATTACTGAGAACCTATTATGGTCTAGCCACTGGTCTAACTGATTATGGATACAACCATGTGTAAAACAGAGAATAATCCTGCCCCAGGGGTAGCTTACATATTAGTGGGAGAAGACAGATCATAAATAAAAATAAATAAGTTAATTATCAATTATTTATATTAGAAGGTGGTATATGAATAGAACAGTAGAAGGAATAGATGTTATAATTTTAAGTAGGTAGCTAGGGGGCCTCATCGAGAGCATGGCCTTGGAGTGAAGACTTCAAGGAGGTGAATGGTATCTGGAGAGAGAGTCTCAGACAGAGAAACAAGTGCAAAGGCTCTGAGATGGGAGTATGTCCAGCGCAATGAAGGCCCAGCAAGAGGGCCAGTGGGGTGGCAGCAGTGAAAAAGGACAAGAATATGGCTGTATTAGATCAGAGAATGGGATTGCCTTCTTTTGTCTGTAAACTCTTTGCACCACCCACATTCATATCTAATGTAAAATATGTCAAAATCTCTAGGCAAATCAAAGTGCTGCATGTGCAACTTTTGTTGCCTAATAACTAATCTTGATTGTTATTTCACACTTGGCTTTGTTCTTGTCTTACTGTAACAGCAAGTTTAATTTTTGAGATCAAAGAACTGTCAGCAGCATAATCACTCAGTGAAAGTAGCTCATTATAAGTTTCCAACTATGTGTGTTGCATTTCATGTGGCCCAGCAGGTCTGTTCTATTGCTGACGGACTGCTCTCATTTCTTTCTTGAGGTCTTAAAGAACAGATAATCCCATTTCTCTTAGCTGTATCCCAAATTACTAGTTTAGATGTTATGCAGCACATAAAATACAATTAGATACCACCCTTACCAATGTAGTAATATAGATGTGAACCTGGGGAATACACATATCCCAGTTCTCATGTGACCTCTGCTCTGAAGTGTTTCTCTCATCCCCAGGTGCTGGAAGCTAAGACCAGCAGGTCATAATAAACGTGAGAAGTCCTCAGAAGGCTGATGGACTTTGATATTCAGCAGGGCTGAGAATCAGCACTGTATTACCCTGCTGTTGGCTGAACAGCTGAAGGCAATTCCCTTTACTGTTTACCAAACTTTACCTCTGATATGTCTGTTTGCTTTGCTAAAGAGCAAATACATAGTCTAGTAAATAAAAAGTCATAGGTTCAGAGATTCGTAGAGCCCCTTCCACTAGAGGGTGAGGCATCCACCTGGGTTTCCCCCCAGGCCTTCTAAATTCATATTTCTTGTCTAGTGTATCCATGTATATTGCAGCCCCTTCTCCAGATCCTTGAACCCTTGCTGCAAAAGGTTGTAGCATGCAGGCCCAGGGAGATAAAATCTCTCCCTTTGTACTCCTAAGGTACTTTCTGTTCTATCATAGTGGCTATCATGTTATGTATTTCATTTTTAGCACAGTTTTGTAAAACTATATTACAATACTATTAACATGTTTATCTCTCCAACTGGACTTAAAGACTGGGATCATGCCTTAATTTATTCTTATTATTCTTCTATCCTCCTTCAAAGCTCCTGGGAAGAGAGCAATTCTCAGTGTTTTGAAATCAGGTAATGTGACTTGCTTTGGCAAATGAGAGCTGAGCAAAAGTCACTTCAGGCAGAAGCATTTAACAGCCTGTGTGAAATTCTGTATTCTTTCTTCACATGTTGCAGAAGAAAGATGACATGGAAATATCATGAGGTGGAAGCAGAGCCGTGACATGAAGAGTACCCAGACACAAAACGTTCCTTTTGTGCGCAAGAAGAAATAAACTTTTCTTGTGTCAGATCACAAAGATTTTGATGGGTGTTTTGTGTGTGTGTGTTTTTTTTTTTTTTGTTATAGCAGCAAAACCTGCACTATCCTGACTGACAAATCTGATCATAGGGGTATAATACAGATTTTTAGAACAAATAAATGATACCAGGAAATGCAAAAAAGGGGGTGACCACATCGGAGTTCAGTCTGAGATGTGAGAGGTAAGTCCTATAAGATGCTGTCTAGTGTATCAGTGAATGAACGATGAATAAAATCATTAATCCATTTTACTTCATCTTCTCTTTAGCCTTCAGCTTCCAAAGATAATTTCTTAAATAGAAGCTTCTTCATTTATTACAGTCATTCAGACATGAAACTGATTTTAAATTTCACTATCTTACTTCGCACCATAGTACCTTTTTGCATCCATTCTTTGACCAACCTGATCAAAGGAGGTAGTTCTGAAATGTAATGCTGATTACCAATAAATACATTTGTAAACTCTTCACCCCCTCATGTAGACCAGTTAGGTAATGGCTACTTATTTGCAAAAGTTCCACTTTGTTTAGTGGGGGTGGGTCCTGGATGGACATGGAGGAGGAGAGGATAATAATAAATGTTGAAAGAGTTTAAATAAATAGTCTGAAAAATTTTAAGGGAAGTTGGATGAGAAATTCTCAGGGCATCCTAACATAATTATCTTTAACATGCAAAAGTCTTGAATCACCCAAACTTCTTTAAAAAAGCACCTATCATCATCGTCCAGATGAAACGGAGCCCTCAGCTGGGGCCAGGTAACTGGCGAGAGGGTGAAGAAGTAAGAGGGCTGTGCAGTGTAACAAGAACAAACAATGGGATGAGCTGATTCAGGCGCTAGGCCAGCGACCTACCCAAAAAGCCTTAAGGGAACAGAGCTTGGAGGGGGTTGGGGGGAAGGAGAACAATCGGGGAACAGGAACGATAAAGCCAAAGGAAACCAAACCCCAAATGAAGACCTATGGCTTGTTGTGAGGGAAGTAAGGAGATGAGTCTTGAAAACACCCAGGAGCAAAGCTAACCAGACGTTTCTCAAGGCCAAACCAGTGAGGAAGACTCCGAGAAAGGGCTCCTTCCCCACCGACAGGCAGAGGGGGGACTTCTAGTCTAGACCAGAGGTGGACACAAGGTGGGCCAGCAAGACCATCCAACGGCCCAGCTGCCCCTCCACGCTGAGCTCCTCTGTTCCCCAAACCGAATATGGACTCCCCACCAGTGTCCCGGGCACTAGAACCCCTCTCGCTCCCTCTGGGCGCTTCCCCCTAACACCACCTCTGGGCGACCTCCATCTGGGGTGGCACTCCCTTCCCTGAAGATTGGGGACCCTGGCCTTTGTGCTCCAAGTGCCTTGTCTTCTTGGGAGGGAGGGAGGGAACGGGGGAGGAGGGAACAGCTACCAAGCCTTAGTGGGTCAACGATCAGAAAGGAGGGAAAAAATGGAGCAAAAACAAAGGGCTTAAATCTGTGCCACAATGAATAACATCGGATTTCATCATGACTTGCCTCAATCGTAAGAGGTCATCTCCCTGACACAGCCATTGCTTCCTGACACGTAAGTATATGAAAACCCAGGGCAACGTTCGAGTTAATTTTTCCCCATAAAGAAGTTTTCTTCTTCCTAAAGAACTGTCACCGCAGAAAATCTAAGAGTGAGGGTCTGTCACATTTCATGTATTAAGACAAGGTATTTGGAAGTTGGTAGTCTAACATTGCTACCCCAAGATTACCTATAGGAGCTGTGAAATGGTTTCAACCTGGACACATTTCAGTGCCAGACACCTGACAGACACACAGAATTGGGAGGGGGGGGTGTTGTGGTCCTGCTTCATGGGGAAGTCATTCTAGAAGATGATGTGGCTGAGCCCCAAAACCATGGGGAATGTTTTCCATGTCGTTGACACGCCCAGCGCTGGGACCGATAGGCAAAGACCCCCACCGTGTAGTTATTCCATCCAGCTCTGACTGAGTGGCTGCAGCTGGGGCAGGCATTTCAGAACGTGTTCAATCCGCTGTGACAAAGTTAGCAAGATCAGAATGCCCCAGAAATCTCTTACGGCGCAGGGGTATAAACTAGCTAAGGGTGTCTGGCAAAAAAAGCATGGATAGAGAATTAAAAAAAAAAAACAACTGTCAGGCAATTCAGAGAAGGAATGTAAATTCTCTGAGTCTGAACCCCAGCCATGCAGGTCTGTGCACAGGGCTGATTCGGAAAGGCACTGGGGCGCCTTCTGGTGCAGGATCGCTTCTAGCAGGGACCCGTCAGGACCTTCTGTGGGGAGCCCAGCTTTAGAGGCCAGGCCCTTCCCTGCAGTCCTCACCCTCCACCTAAACTTTAGGGGCTACGCTGGCTTCCTCGCCTCAATCACGGCCAATGCCCACTCCGTGCGTGAGGTTCCACCTCCTACGTCACTCCCCCAGCCCCGCTCTTCCCTGGGCTTGGACAGGCAGGGTCTGCTCAGGAAGGGGCCTCCTGCAGATGAGTGGGCAAGGTTCAGAGACCACTGGATGGGGCAGCACGCAGGAGCTAGCAGTGACAGGTCTTCCACAGCCACAGGCAGGAGCGGTTGGGCAAAGACTGGAGAGCTGAAGCAATAGAGGGGGTCTGCCCGGTGGTAGCTAGTTACTGATGGTCCCGGCCACTGTACCAGCACCAGCACCAGCAGCACACAGAAAAAGAGGGAGCAGGAGTGACAGGTACCCCCGATTTCTCTCTCCTCCTGGTCTTCTATCGACTGAACCCAAACCAAAGCCCGCTGATCCAGAGAACCTGGTGAACATTCACCGAGGCCGCCTCCGACGTTCAGACCAGGACAGAAAAGGGGAGAGAGAACCCGGGCGGACAAACAGAGACTGATGGGCACAGCCAGTGGGCGCTTCATGTCCCCATGTTCATCACTTCTTTTTAAAATATGTTTTTACTTATTTTAGACAGAAAGAACGAGAGAGAGAGGGGGGGGGGGGTAAAAATACCAATGCGAGAGAAACATGGATGGGCTGCTTCCTGCAGGCCCCCCCACCCAGGCATGTGCCCCGACCGGGAATCGAACAGGTGACCTCTTGGTACATGAGTTGACGCTCAACCATTGAGCCACACTGGCCGGGCCCTCACTTCTTTTTAACTGCCAGTCACTCTGTGGAAGCCAACAAGGGGGATTTCCCCATGTTATTAATTCAATAAAGTCAGAGGGTCATAGTTTTCCCCCTGGGTTTGGCCTTCATCGTAAGGTGGCAAACAGAAAACAGGCAGACTCCTGGCCCAATCATTTCCTGATGAGGAAGGCACCCTTCAGACCAGTGCTGCTCAGTGTGGTCCCTGGACCGGCAGCAGTGGCACCACCAGGATCTGCTAGAAATGTGGGTCCTTGGGATCCATTCATGCACCACCAAATCCAAGTCTCTAAGATTGGGTCCTGGGAACCTGTCTTTCAAATCCTCCAGGGATTGTCACACGTGCTAAAGGCTGAGAACTCCCCCTTTCGACCCCACCTTTGACAGCTGTAAGGAGAACAGTCCTTGGATAACCGGTCAGAGACACTTACACTAAACGGCGTCTGGTCTATGGAGTCCCTGAGTCTCTTTCAACTTCCTTCCGGGGACCTTCCGCAAGATACCGGTGTCTGACCCTAAGTTTTTGTACTTAATTGATAACCAGTAAGATCTCTTTTAGCTTTCCAAAGGGACCGAACTTGGAAACCCTCAGATCCGTCACTTCAGCCAGTGGTGATGGTGGTGGCGGCGATGGCCGTGACAATAGCAGGAGCTCACAGTTAAGAAGCCACCTGGACATGACGAGCTCTGTCTGTCTACCACTGCACGTAGGGGGATGGGCCCTACCTTTGCTTCACAGGGGATGGGCCCTACCTTTGCTTCACAGATGGTGAGGTCCTGACCTCAAGAAAAGCTCAGGACCTTGCCTTCGAGTTTGCAAAAGAAGGAAACGCCTATTCCAAAGTCATGAAAACAGTGAAGTAAGAATGTATGTGGAGCCGAAACCGGTCTGGCTCAGTGATAGAGAGTCGGTCTGCTGACTGAAGGTTCCCAGATTCGATTCCGGTCAAGGGCATGTACCTTGGTTGCGGGCACATCCCCAGTAGGGGGCGTGCAAGAGGCAGCTGATCGATGTCTCTCTCTCATCGATGTTTCTAACTCTCTAACCCTTCCTCTCTGTAAAAAAATCAATTAAAAAAAAAAGAAGAATGTAGGTGGAAGCGCTTTACAGAGGTCAAGCATGATATCAATGACAGAGGGGTAAACAGCCAACTACTCATGAATTGCCGTTGCTGAGTATCTGTAAGCTCTAACTTCATCAGATATTCAGGGTAAATTAGGATACAACTAAGTGGCTTTTTTTTTTTTAAGAAGGTATGTGCCAAGAGGAGGGGAACTGAGTGCTTCAATCGGTGCTCTTTGAATATTTATGATAAACTGAAGATAGGAGAAGACAACAAATGTTGTTGCTAATTTGAGGTGAAGAAACAGCTTTCATTGATGACAAGAAATGGCAACAAACCTCTTATCTAAAGGAAGATAAAACGGCCTTATAAGATTTCCCCAGACACAGAGTTGGCCGCCATCAGTTCTCTTCTGACACCTCTCCCAGAATTCTGTTTATGGCCGGTTTAATCTTCTAGATGCAGATTTATAGATATGTTCTTTTTACTCCATTGATAGTACCGGTTCTTGATTTATTCCGATTCTCCCTGCATCTTCAAATGCTCTTCATCCCAATGCATTAGCGTCCCCCGCCCCAACTCAAGAGCCCTGGTGCATGTTAAAAATCCATCTTCCCATTTGCTTAAGATAAGCCGCCGAGGCATTCTGGAGGTTCATGGCATCTCAATGGAGAAAAACCACTGCTCTGACCTTGGTCAAAGAGCAGGAAAAAGAAACTGACTCCCTCTCCCATCATTGATTTCCAAGAGATAATACATGAGAGACTCATAAGGTAAATTGATCTATTCCAGGTCACATAGTCGTTAAGTGACAAGCACAGAAAAAAAGTTCTCTCTACTACATCACTGCCAATTCTATTTTAGTGGATTGATAGAGGCATCATACTTCCTCTAATTTCTTTTTTTTTTTTTAATCCTCATCCAAGGACATTTTTCCCATTGATTTGCAGAGAGAGTGGGAGGGAGGGAGGAATGGAGGGAGTGAGGGAGAGGGAGAGGGAGAGGGAGAGAGAGAGAAACATCGACACATCACTAGTCACCTCTCCTTGCACCTCAACCCAGCCTGCAATAGAGGCATGTGCCCTTGACTGGAAATCAAGCTGGAGACCCTTGGGTTGCCAGCCGACGCTCCAAGCACTGGGCAGAGCTGGCCAGGGCTTCCCCTGTGTTCTAAAGGGTCTCCCCTACCTTTGTTTCCTACAGAAGATTTCATGCCTGTACATAAATTCCCAGCACGCCATGGAGGAGTGTGCCACTCCTGGTGTTTATCCATTGCCGTCAACCCTTGGTGAGTTAGTTTAAGCAGAAACGGGAAGCTATTCACTTCTCTCGAGAGGAAGAGGAGAGAGTAAAACAAATTTGCGGTCGGCACCAGAGGCGTCAGCGTGGGGCAATCACAAGTGTTTGCCTGTGCGCCTCCCAACAGCTCCGGGTAAAGGATCTGACAGTCAAATGCCGATGGATGGCTGCAGTTGGAGTTGCTCGACCAGTTAGGGGGGAAGTTCAGGAAGACAAGCAGCTGGGCTGCGAGGCCTGGCTTTCCAGAACCTTCCCTTCCGCCAGGGCTTGCTGCGTGTTTCCGAGCAGCCCTGAGCCCGGTGCTCGCTGCGGGAACACAGACCGGGCACACGGAGAGAAAGGCCGGTGACCCGGGCGAAGCCAGTGCCCGTGAACCAGGCAGACAAACTAGAGAGAGAGATGAACTGAGTCACGGGTGCGATCTGCCAGCTCACCACCCCAAGTCTGGTGACTCAAAGGCAAGTCTGAGTCTATTGTCACTGGAATATATTCACAGGCCTTTGTTCTAAAAACGGAGAAATGTATGTGGGAGGTTTAACTTTACATTTGACTTAAAAAAAAAATCTGTGCAGAAACTAAGAATACATTTTATGTATATATATATATAATTTCACTGAAAAAGAATTTTGGTTCCTTCCACTTCAATGTTTCTCTGAGGCTATTTTCATGCTTTTTCAAGAAAAAAAATATTTAAATTTATTCTCCTGACATTTAAATCAACACCTAAGCAATATCAGTTTCATATCCCCCGTTAAAATAATCTTAATTCACATTTTTCACGCTTCCTAAATAGATATGGATTTTGTTTTAAAGCCGTGATTTACTTTGATATTTCTACAGATAAACTATGCAGCTAACTTTAGAAACTAAAATATGACTTGACGATAGTTCCTGTATTCTAAAACACCGAAAATTTTAAGACACGCCATCACTATTAATAGCTTTACAGGGGGGAAATCGATGCCATTAAATGATCACATCATTGTAACACACATCCCTACTCCATAAAAAACAGAGAAGAGGGGAGGGGGACTGCAATCAGGAAATACGCATTTTATTTGGAGAGAAGATACAGCAGAATCGGTAGACCTTTTAATATGGAGCCCGTTTTCTTGGGTTCAAATCTTGGCTCCTCCACTTACAGGATGATCTCAGGCAACTTTGCTTCTCTCTTCTCTGTATCTCATTTTTCTCTTTGGAATAAAAAAAGACAATGAGAGCATCTGCCCCATTATGGTTGTTATTAGGACTGAAAGACTTAATATTCTTAAAGCACCTCAAACAACTGGACCATAAATGTTATACAAGGACTTGTTAAATAATCATCATCATTGCCACCACCAGCACCTACCAAGGCTCACTAACCTGTAGAGGCGAACCATTTTCAAGCCGTCTAATCCAGTGGTCGGCAAACTCATTAGTCCACAGAGCAGCGAACCGTGGCTCGAGAGCCACAGTTTGCCGACCACTGGTCTAACCGACAAAATACTTCAATTCAAGGAAATAGTTACTGACAAGAGAATTATTGCTTGAGACTATGTTAGGTTTTTGAAGAAAAAGGTTTTATAAAAAGTCAATGAAGCTGAGAACACACAGATATCGTTTACAACATTAAACCCTAGGATCTTCCTGCACCTTTACTGTGGTGTGATGACCCTGAGCGTTGGCCCTGACATGTGGGTCCCGGGCCTTCTGAAGAATGAGAGGACAGCACCCAGTAACATTCACACGCAGATGTAACTGCTTCTCACTTATCCCACGGTAAGCACTTCCCAATCTGAAGTTGTCAAAATAGCAAGTCGCCATCAGAAGTGAAATGCTGGGTTCCCAGAAACTCTGCCCTCTGCTCCAGCCTCCCAGGCACCCCGGGAGAGGGCCCACTTGTTTATCCATCTCCGTGTACATTTGCAATGTGGACCTGGTCAGCTTCAAACCTCCCGAGAAAACAATGGCTTCTGGGATGAGCCATCCTCAGCCTTCACGTTTCTTGTAAAAGGCTGGTATTGCTGGGAGTGAAGACAGCTGCTGCTCAAGCCATTGCCAAACTGTCTATATTCATATTCATATACATATACATATACATATACATATACATATACATATACATGGCTAAGTGTCCGTCCAGCTGACCAAAAGCTATGACACGCACTTACCAGCAGGTGGCAGACACTAAATGCAGGACTTGCCATGATGTGCACTGGCCATTTAAAAATAAATGATACCACTGAAACCGGTTTGGCTCAGTGGATAGAGTGTCGGTCTGAGGACTGAGGGGTCCCAGGTTCGATTCTGGTTAAGGGCATGTACGTTGGTTGCAGGACGTCCCCAGTAGGGGGCGAGTAGGAGGCAGCTGGTAGATGTCTCTCATTGATGTTTCTAACTCTCTATCCCTCTCCCTTCCTCTCTGTGAAAAATCAATAAAATACATCAAAAAAATAAAAAATAATAAAAATTAATGGTAACGTGAACCTGGCGCCAACAAACCAACACTCAGCTTCCCCCAGTGGGACACAGGACCCACCACTACCCTGGAGAGACACCCCACCAAATCGCAGCCAACACTGCCCAGACCGCACGGCACAAAATGTGGCCCCCAGCCCAGCCCGGAAACAGTGGCTGTGGGCGCCAGGTAATGATGCCAGGTAGCAACGCCCAGTCTCCTTTCCCTAGCAACTAGCATCCTTAGAGTTTCTTCAGCCTAGGACCGCCCAACTTGCTTTATAGCCAGGTGCAAACATTTTACAGTTTAACCGAATGTCTGTGAAGTATTTTCCAGTGCCCCGTCTCATTTGATCCTCACAGAAGTCCTGGAGTAGACAGATTGGAGACTCAGTGGAATCCTATTTTCTTTTCATTGGCAAGATGCGAATAGCGATATTAAAATAGTTCTTCTAATTAATTTCCTTTCCATGTGCATGAATCCATGCACCAGGACACTAGTGTGCAAGAAAGACCGCACCTGGAAGCCATTACGGAAGGCACTTGAAAGCGAGCCAGCTGGGTTTTACACTTAAGCCTTGGAATGTCCGGTGCATCCATTGTTTCAATCAACCGCAGGTTGTAATGATGTCAGAGTCTTAGATTACACGGCATTGTGGAAAAGACACAGGTTTTGGTATCAGACAGCCCTGAGCTTCCTTCTGCCTCTCCTGCTTCCTTGCTGGGTGACCATGGAAAAGTTACTTAACTTCTCTGGACTATAATTTCCTCCCTGTAGGGGGCTGTTGAAGTTTCAATCTCATAAAGACATGCCAGTGCCCACAATGGCACCTGCGGACTTTCCCTTTTCCATATCAATTTATGAATCATTTTTCATAACACCCGCCGCAAAAAGTTAGGTCATTGATTTTAACTATTTTTATCTTCGCAGAAAATTGTATAACTTCTCACAAACCACTTCCAGATCACACGTCATTACTGAAATTATTGTCTCCCTAACAAGGGCTATTATGCAGAGACTGTATTAAAGCGAAAAAGAAACCTCAAAGTCATCACCAGTGACTTACCTCCCACCTTCCCACCTATTTTTAGCTGCCCGAGTTACCAATTACTGCCAATTTCAGAGACGGTGCAAGTGAGAAACTCAGACCATTATGTATGGTGCCATTACTTAGGCACCACCTTAAATACTATCCCAATTTTTAAAAATGTAGAACCTGACATTGCATACGAAAGAAAGAAAAATTGTGTGCCTAGATTTCCATAAATATGTCTTTGAAAGCCCATTCCCCTAGAATAAGCAGCCAGCTGGGGAAGGGAACGTTTAAGCTCCAGTGTGCCCCAAACTTTCTATGTCTTATCTCTGTTCTTGGAAAACCTGGCCCATACTGCATCTCATTGCAGAATGAGAAACTGAGGCTCAAAGAGCTCAGAGCTTGTCACGTCAGGATGCAGAGCAATGGCACTGGGGTTCAAGCCCTTTTCTGGAGCCACAGCCCGGGCTCTCCCCCTCTGGTCTCATTAAGCAGCCATCGCCTGTGTGAGTGTCAGAAGCAAGAGAAAAAAATGAGTAAGTACAGCATGAACTTGCCATTGGGTGCCTTTGCTAAAATTCACATGAAATTAAAAGAGAATAAATGAGCCCTGACCGGTTCGGCTCAGTGGATAGAGAGTTGACCTGCAGACTGGAGGGGTCCCAGTTTTGATTCCCGTCAAGGGCATGTACCTTGGTTGCCAACACATCCCCAGTAGGAGGTGTGCAGGAGGCAGCTGATCAATGTTTCTAACTCTCTATCTCTCTCCCTTCCTCTCTGTAAAAAAAGTCAATAAAATATATTTTAAAAAAAAGAGAGAATAAATGAATCTATAATTTCTTTTCCTTCTCCCCAACTAAATATTTCTAGAGGTGGCATCTGTGGCGTTTACTTTATTTGTAGCCACGGTCAACACCTATGCATATAAAAGCCTAAGAGACTGTGAGGATCCAACGACCGGTCGCTATGATGCACACTGACCACCAGGGGGCAGACACTCCACACAGGAGCTGCCTCCTAGGGGTCAGTGTGCTCCCACAGCAGGAGCGCCACTCAGCCAGAAGCGGGGCTCACAGCTGGCGAGCACAGCTGCAGCAGAGGGAGCCTCTCCTGCCTCCGTGGCAGTGCTGGGGAGAGGGGGAGTGCAGCAGTGGCAGGTGCAGAGGGGCCAGGAGCAGAGCTGCCCCTGGTCCCGGCTGGGTCTCCTCCCCAGCTGCCTGCCGCTTTGGCACTGCCACACCCCTTGGCAGTCCGACATCCCCCGAGGGGGCCCGGATTGCGAGAGGGCACAGGCCAGGCGGAGGGACCCCACCCAGGCACCCATCCACGCCTCTGGCAGTGAATAACACCGTCAAGGCTGGAGCTGGTAAACAGTCAACGCTTCCGAAGAAATATCATCACGTGTCCCTCATGTCTGATCTGACTCACCTTCTCTGGAGGGTGCCAGCCTGCCTTGGGGACCGTATCTAAACAGGAAAACCCACAAGCTTTTTGGATTGACTCTGGTTAAGGTGGGCCTGGCTGATTTCCGCTGATGACGCGTGGAACGCAACCTTTAATTTTAGCATCAGTTACCATTCCCCGATGGCCACCACATGCACTCCCTCTCCCTCCCCCCGCCCCCCGCCCTCACACCCAGTAGGTCTATCACCGGCGTGGGCATGCTCAAATGAAAGGAGCATTAACCACAGCATGATCTGGCCCTGAGGGTGGCCGGCGGAAGCAGCAGGTCCTCGAAGGCTGTGGCAGTTCGGAGTAAACATACCCTTTGCCCTCAGTGCGTCTGAGGAGAACCAGAGTCAATTCAGAGCGCGGACTATGGAACCAGAACGGCTGGATTCAGACCTCCCTCCCTCTCTCCCTCCCTCCCCCCACTCTGGGACGGGAGGCAAGCTGCATCTGTTTCCCTCCCCTCGTCTGCAGAAGGCAAACAGCATCCAACTGGGGGGCTGGGTGTGAGGGTTCAGAGACGTTTAGACCAGGACGCGCGTGTGGCACCGCAGTTCAGTGGCACGAAGTGTCAGCCACTGCTTTTCACGTAAATACAAAGCACCAAGCACATGCTCTGCCTGGAAGGCGTGGGTATAACGTGACCATGAGTGCGGCCTGCGGATAACCGGAGCGGTCGGTGTTTCTCAATCAGCAAAGGCCGATTGCCGCAGGGGAGGGGTTAAGTCCCAGGTTAACGCTTCATCTTGGGCCGGCACTGGGCTACCTTGTTCCTCTCGGGAGGGAATCTTCTGGGTAGTGACGTCCATAAGATGGGAGGATGTCAGCACAGACAGGTCCCTGGGCTGCCCGTCTCTGCCGCCTCGCCAGCCAGCCAGGGACCCTGCCCGAGGGAAGGGTGGACGGGGAAGAGGACGGGAAGAGAAGCGAGTCCAAAGCCGGAGAATCATTGCTGGCCTTTGGGGAACAACGTGGCACATCGGGGAGCCCCCTGGCCGCTGGAAATGCACCGGTTTCGGGGAGCTGAAGGGGTGGCGGAGCACTGCAGAAGTGATCTCTGAGGCCAAAGCTTCAAAAAAAGTCAGAGCCGGGCCCCTGGCGGGAACCACGGTCCGAGGGGAGGGTGGTCACCAGCTATTTCACTGGAGAAAGAAAATGACGGCCTTAGACGGCACAGCCTGATGAGAAGGATGTAAAAGAAACAAAAACTTAAGATTAAAGGCTTAATAAGACCGAGGTAAGAATAATGTAACCACCGAGAGAGGCAAAAATCAGAAGAGATAAATGGTTTTCAACAAAAAAGAATCAGTTCCCCCTGGGAACATGGCTGGCTTCGGGTCCCCAGCCCGGAATGGACAAGATAAGCTTCGAATATCTTGTACCAGAAAGCAAGAAAGTATCAGACGCCGGCGGGGCCTTCGTAACAGGATACGGGGGGAGGCGAGGGCCAAGCCAGCATCAGAAAGAATATTGGCTGCGATGGACTGAAACAAATACATCGAGACCCACGAGTTCTTAATGATCCTTTTTACAGAGAAGCAGATTGTCATGGGAGGTTGTTAGAGCACAAATCCTTATTCAGAAAACTGATGAAAGGGAAAAAAAATTAAGCCTTTTCCCTGGCTTTCCTGCAGAATCTACATTTCAGGAGACTCAGCTTGTCCAGGAGGACGAGTTCCTTACAGGCAGAACTCCAGTTCATAAATGCAGGAGGAGTGATACAAAAAGGACAGGAAGTGACCTGTGTGGTGCGGATGTGGAGAAAAGGGAGCCTTGTGCACTGTTGATGGGATCGTACACTGGTGCAGCCACTCTGGGAAACAATAAGGAAGTTCCTCAAAAAATGAAAAGTAGAACTGCCATAGGAACCAGTGACGCCACTTCGGGGTATTTTTCTCAAAAACAAAAACACTAACTTGCACCCCCATATTCATTGCAGCATTATTTACAACAGCCAAGATATGGAAACAACCTAAATGTCTATACACGGATGAATAAAGAAAATATGATACACACACACACACACACACACACACACACACACACACAAAATGGACTGTCAATTAGCCATTTAAAAAGAATGAAATCTTGCCGAAACCAGTTTGGCTCAGTGGATAGAGGGTCGGCCTGCAGACTGAAAGGTCCCAGGTTCGATTCTGGTCAGGGGCATGTGCCTTGGTTGCAGGCACATCCCTAGTGGGGTGCGTGCAGGAGGCGGCTGATCGATGTCTCTCTCTCTCGTCGATGTTTCTAACTCTCTATACCTCTCCTTTCCTCTCTGTAAAAAATCAATAAAATAAAAAAAAGAATGAAATCTTGCCATTTGCTGCAACATAGAAGGAACATGAGGGTATTAGGCTAAGTGAAATGATGCAGACAGAAAGAGACATATGATCTCATTTATGTGTGGAATCTAAAACACACACACACACACACAATACACAACCTCATATACAAAGAACGAATTGTTGGTTGCCAGAGGTGGAGGTTTGGAGGGCACATGTGGGGTGAGCAAAATGGTGAAGGAAGTCAAAGGTGCAACTTCTGGTTATAAAAATAAATGTCAGAGGGTATGATGTACAGCCTGGCAACTATTGTTAATAATAATACTGTATTGCATATTTCAAAGTTTCTAAGAGAATAAATCTTAAAAGTTCTCATCACAACAAAAAAAATTCTGCAACAATGCGTAGTGGTGGATGTTAACTAGACTTCTTGTGGTGACCATTTCACAGCATCTACAAATACTGAACCGTTATGTTGTACACCTGAAATTAATATAATGTTGTATGTCAACTACATCTCAATAAAAATGATAAACATTTTCAAAAAGAGGAATCATGGATTTAGATCTAGGCTACAATCATCTATGATGCTAAAATTCTAAGGTGAAAGGTCGAAAGGTAAGTTGACTTTACCTCAACCCACTAATCAATCCTAACATCTCAAAAAAAAACACCAGCTAGACATCATGCATCTTGTGAGGTGATGCAATGGATTCAGCTATGAAGGATGCTTGCCTTTGAACTTGGATCTAATCAAACCTTTACATCTAACCGCCAGTTTACGGGAGACGTGGAGAATAGAGAAACAAGTAAAACAACACCATAGTAAGAAATCAGCCCAGAAAATGGGACCTTCTACTGGGAAAATGAGCCGCTCTCTCCAACAAACCAACAGCATGGAAAACGAGGCAGGGGGTAGGGGACGACTAATAAAATAGATTTCAAAACCGAAGGACCTCATTTTGTTCCTGATTCCAACAAATCGTTAAGTAAAAGAAAATCTAAATATGGGGATTATATTAAGGATTATTGTTAACATTTCTGTGTGTAAATAAAGAAGATGTTTCTTTAAGGGAAAAGAGTCCTTATCAGTGATGTGAACCGAAACATTGATGAGTGAGATGACATGATGCTTTAGATTTTACCTTAAAAGACACCAGCCTACACACACACACACACACACACACACACACACACACACACAGTGGAGAAAGAAGAAATAAATGAAACAACACTGACATATGTTAATAATTGTTGAAGCCTGGCTGCTTACTATACTAACTTCTCATAATCTCAACAAATGGATAAAGGGCTTTGGTGGGAATTCAAGCTGTGCCTTATCTGACCGCTAATTCTTCAGCAGGAGCGAGGGTCCTCCCCCAGGTCAAAGGTCAGTCATTCCCCACTTAGCCCAAAGAGGTGCAAAGAGCCTCAATCCGTGTGCATGTGGAACCCAGTATGATTAGAAGTGACTGCACCCAGGACCCCAGGGGTTCTGCAGCATGAACCCAGTGTCGGCTTGATTGTCCCAGGAAGAGATCGCTGCAAGGCGTTCTGGTTGGGCAACACTCCTACCACCACCACCACCCGCCACCACCGTGTGACAGTTGCTATCAGATCTGTGAGAGCCCAAGGCAGTGTGGACAAAAGCTACCAGATCCTCAACGAGATCTTGGTCAGTGCAGAAACTGCCAACTCTCATACCAGTTTGTGCCATGCACAGAGCTGCTTTTTATTTATTTTCTAAACCAGGAGGAATGATTTCATGTTAACACGTCCATGCAATCACTCAGCTGGGATCTGGAGGTGCAGCCCAGGAGATACAGAACAAAGGTCCAGAGGAGATCCAGCCATGAGTTTGCATTAGCCTCACTGCCCTAACCAGGGGGACTCATCCAATTACCCCCGATGCTCACAGGTCACCAACTGGTTTGGTACAGATAGTTCTTCAAGGCACTTCCGTTACGGACTGAATGTTTGTGTCTCTCCTCCAAGTCCATAGCGGGAAGACCTAAACCCCATGTGATGGTATCTGGAGATGGAGTCTGGGGGTGAAGAGGGTTAGACTAGGTCATGAGGGTGGGGCCTCTGTGATAGAATGAGTGGGCTCAGAAGAAAAGGAAGAGAGGGATTCTCTCTCCATGGGCCTGAGCGATGGCCATGTGAGGACACAGGGAGAAGGCGGCTGTCGCCAAGCCCATGAAGCGAGCTCTGACCAGAAACCAAGTCAGCTGGCACCTCCGTTGACCCAGCATCCAGCACTGTGAGAAGACACCTTTCTGCTCCTTCCGCCACCCAGTCTAGGGCGCTTGGTGGTGACAGCCCGAGCAGACCGATACGGGTAGACATTCCACCCATTCTCCTTTCCTGCGCTCTGGGTATGGAAGGCCGAAACTTCCAAAAGCCAATGCAGGGAAAGACTGGTGAAAAGTCTGAGTTTCCAACGGTGGAAACATGTGTCCATCTCCCCCCATAAGAAGCTGGCCACGCACCTATGACATGTGTTTGGGATGTCTCCAAGGGAACCCAGCATGAGAACGGAAGGAGGGTTAATAAAGTATACATTACTGGAAGTAACCAGTAACTGAGAAGAGAAGCGTAGTACACCTGCCTATTGGCGAGGCACGCGGCATCACCCCAGGTCCGAGCAGATGAACACTAAGACCTGTTTACACAGAAGCCTTGACATTCCCTCCCCTCCCT
>PVJN01000655.1:0-63066 GCA_004026805.1 Lasiurus borealis | reverse complement strand
GTCACTTGTGGGCCATTCTTATTAAACTCCCCTGCTCAGTCTGGCTAGCATGGCTCCGCGGTTGACTGTTCACCTATGAACCAGGAGGTCCTGGTTCGATTCTCTGTCAGCGTCTATGCCCCCCGGGGATGTAGGCATGATCCCCAGTGGGAGACGTGCAGGAGGTAATGGATCCGTGATTTGCTCTCATCAATGATGTTTCTGTCTGTCTCTCCCTCTCCCTTCCTCTCTGAAACCAACAAAAATATATATTTTAAAAAAATGCCCCTGGTCATGAACTTCAAGACACCCTCCTCCACCCAGCTAATCCTCAGCACATGCACAGCCATCCCAGCGTGGGAAAGGGAAGAAAGGCAGAACAGCTAGACAAGTGGGAGACCTTCTTGAATCAGACCCTCCTCTGCCCCCAGGAAACTGGTGACTCTCCCTGGCTCTCCAGCTCCCACCAGCCCACCTCTGCGGGAGCTAAGTTCCCAGGATGCCTTTCTTTCAAAGGCTGACAACCAAGACTCCATCTGGTAAGTTCTAGCCCCCAAAGCTACCTTGTTGCAGCCTCTCAGTAAAGGCTGATTCATAATGACACATTTTTTTTTTACATAAAAGACTGAGTAGAACCCACCATCGGTGCGCCGAGGCCGGGGTGAGCAGGGAGACCCGAGTGGCCGGAGGGAGACGCCAGGAGGTCAGCAGGCCATTGCTTCCCGGACACACAAAGCATGTCTGTCTCACTGCCTGACCTGCTTGAGCCATTAGATGCTCTTTAAACCCAGAGAGGGGCACACACACACACACACACACACACACACTCACACACACACTCCGCTCCGAACACACCGTCAGAAAGTATTAAGATTTAAGATTAGGGGGCGTGCACCCTCCTGTTCAAGGGGGTGTCGCCGAGCGCTCAGAGCTGGAGACTCCGGGGCCAGGGAGCGGGCAGCTCCTTCGGTAACTGCTAACTTCCACTCCAGGGTCCCCCCAGGGTCCCCCAGAGTGGTGGTGGCAGCGTGAACCAGTCCCAGAGCTTGCAATGGGACTTCCCAAACACGCGCACACGTACCCACCCCCACCACCACCCCCTTCTGCAAGCTGGGACCCCGCACGTGGGCCCCGATGCTGCTGTCCGCACCGGGCCGGCCGCTGCTGGGCACCGGACACCTGCAGCCCCCGGTGCGGAGAGGCAACGGCCCTCTTCCAGCGGCGCGGGTCCGGGTCCGGGTCCAGCGGCAGCGGGAATCCAGGTGCGCGCGGGTGAAGGCAGGTGCGTCTGCGGGAGGGGGGCGGCCGCCCACCGGGGGGTCGTAGGGACCTCGCCGGCCCGTCCCAGGACCTCCCGCCCGCTCCCGCCCACGGTGGCTCCCCCCGACCTCCGACCCCCGCCAACTTCCCGGCGCCCCCGAGCCCCCCAGAGGGCGGTGGGCGCGGGCACCACGTGCGCGCCGCCCTCGCCCCCTCGAGCCGGGCCAGGCCGGCCGCCGCCACTCACCCGGCCGCCGGCGACGCCCCGCTTCCTCCGCAGCGTGAGCCCGCTCCGCAGCAGCGCCGGCAGGTCCCGCAGCCGCGGCCGCGGCGGGGCGGGCGGCAGCTCGGGCTCGGGCTCGGGCTCGGGCTCGGGCTCGCGGGCGCCGGGGCTGCGGCGCCGCCGGGCGCTGTCCGCCGCCGCCACCGCCACGGCCCGCGCCAGGGCCGGGCTCTCGCACGGCGGCGGCTGCATCTTGACGGAGCCCACGGCCATCCTCATGCCCCGGCGGCGGCCGCGGCGCCCGCAGCTCCGGGGCCCGCGCCGCCCGCCTCCACCTCCTCCTCCCCCGCGCGCCGTCCCCGGGCGGCGAGAGGGCGCGACTGCGGCTCGGGCGCGGGGCGCGCTGCCAGCGGCGGCCCCTGGGCGCGCGCGGGGCCCGGCCTGGCTCAGCCCGGCGCCGCCCCGCCCCGCCCTCCCGCCCAGGTGCGCCGCCCCGCCTGCCCCGCCCCTCCCGGAGCTCACCTGGGCCTGAGGACCTGCACCCCCAGCCTCTCCAGGAACCCCGGAGGGAAAGGGCAGGGCACCCTGGGCCCCGTCTCGTCCAGGGGCGCGGGGTTCCCAGAATCCTCCACCAAACCCACTGGCTGCCCACCCCCCGCTCCGGTTCCCTGTGCGCTGACACCCCACTGCTCTCCCCTTCCCAACAGCAGAGTTGGGGCGGTAGGGGGGGAGCAGGCATGGACTTCGACCAGGTGACTAGGAAGTCTGGGACCCTCCCTGCCCAGGCACCTCCGTGCTTTTTGCACCGCCTGGCCCCCAATTCACAGTCTCTATTCCTAGAAAAGCCTTGAGCTCCAGAACTTAGAAATAGGCTCAGGCCGAAGCCGGTGTGGCTCAGTGGATAGAGCGTCGGTCTGTGGACTGGAGGGTCCCGGGTTCAATTCCAGTCCAGGGCATGTCCCTTGGTTGCGGGCACATCCCCAGTGGGGAGGTGTGCAGGAGGCTGCTGATCCATGTCTCTCTCTCATGGATGTTTCTGACTCTCTATCCCTCTCCCTTCTCTCTGTAAAAAATAAAAAAGTAATAAAAATAGAAATAGGCATCTGTACCATGCCACAAGTCAAACACCGTGGAGAGAGCCTGACCCCCACTGCACTGTCCCCTCGGGCCCCCTGGGCTTGAAAAGAGCAGGGTGAGGGGAGGAGAGGAACCTGGTCTGGTGATGGTAGGTGTTTAGCAAAATAGATGCGAGTCTAGTGACCCGCCGGTGAAGCTCGCGAGCGTGTTGGGACCTGACGTCCCTGGAAGCCCGGTGCCTGATGAATGCGCCGGGTACACTGCGGAGGCCGCCCGGCGTGAATCATTGTTTATCCCATTCCGAACGCTGGGGAGGGAGCCCCGAGGGGAAACCTCCAGCAGGGCCTCACATCCAGGCGGCGGGAGCCCCACATTCTTCCACACCGGCCAGCGAGGGCCCCAGACTCGTAAGAGTGCAATAAGCTTACTCACATTGAAAACATGAATAAACACCGCGGACAAAGAAGGGGTGCAGGAAGTCAGGCCCCGGGCTGGTTCGTGTGTCTCCTGAACCACACTCCCCGGGAGGTGCCTGGCCAACACACATGGAAACGTGGCCCTGTCCGCAGGAGAAAGGACGCATGACCTGTGACCTTGGACTGCCAAGAACTTAGGTCTGGCCCCGGAAGAAAATACACATAAAGAAAAGCAGAGCGTGGCCTTGTACTCTTGGCAATTGCCAAGTGAGTGTGGTTCATGCGGATTCCGAGCCACAGGAGCGAGAAGCTCTTCTGGCCAAGGATGGGCAAAGCCAAGGCGACGAAGGCCCTTTACACGGTGTCTGGAAGCTGAGTGGGGGAAGAGTCAACCCGGCAGAAGGGAGGGAGGGTCTTTCTAGGAACGCAGAAAGGAGGGAGGGTCTTTCTAGGAACGCAGAAAGCCGTGAGAACAGTGCCAGAAGCACATTTAGGCACTTGCTTGTGTCATCCTGTGGGGAGAGAGGGACCCATGATAACAAGGAGAAGCAGGAGACAATATGAGAATGGGTGCTGCTGACTCTGCAGAGTCCATCAGTCCTGTCACCATACGCTGTGTGGAAAGAGCTCCACCCTAAACCATATAATAACCCATTAGATTCCAAATACCCGTCACATTTCTCTATTCCAGGCTGAAATGCCCCTTGTGCACACCGAGTCAGACTTAGCAGTCGATGTCACGTTGAAATACTTCCGCTCCAGGTGGAAACCAGTCATTGCCTTGAGCCCCTGAATGTCGCCCCACCCTCCAGACTTCCTCCTGCCACACCAGCTGCAGGCCCAGGAGTCCCGGTCCAGGAGAGACCCTCCAGGCCACTTTCGGGGAGTGTTCCCTCTGATTAGTGGGTGCTTGTGCCACTGCCTTCCTGAGGAAACCAGAAACCTCCTCTGCACACGGGTCTGCCTCCTGCGCCCCATCCTTGGTCTGTGCCGCCTTTCACACAGCCTCTCCATGCAAGACCCGGGGGCTCAGGCTCCATCCTGGAGCTGTATGGCATTGACCGAGAGTCTGAAACTCACTGTCAATAAAGGCCTTGGGAAGTTTGCTTGAATTACGGTAGTAAATGAACACTGCTCTTCATTCAGCCACAGTATACGGCAGGCGACAGAGGAGAGCTGGAAGGAGTAAAGAGAAGAGCCACGCCACTCTTTAGCTTAAGTCCATCACTGTCTGCCCAGGACCTTTGCACTCGCTGTACCCTCAGCCTGGAATGCTCTTTCTTGGTAATGCTGTTCAATAGAGCTTTTTGCAACCGTGGGCATGTTGGTATCTGTTTTGTAGCCACTAGTCACTTGAAATATGACTAGTGAGCCTAAAAAAAACTAAACACTTAATTTAATTTGAATGAATATATATTTAGAAAGCTAAATATGACTACAGGCTACTACTCTATTGGAAAAGAACATTCTGGAAATCCCTATTTCCCTTTCTCTGCTCAAGTTTTTTAACTGAAATCCCTCATCCCAGTGGTGCCTTCCATGACATGTGACTTAAAATTGTAGCCTTCCCCACATGCTCTTTTTATTTAAATATATTTTTATTGAATTCAGAGGGGAAGGGAGAGGGAGAGAAAGATAGAAACATCAACGATGAGAGAGAATCATTGATTGGCTGCCTCCAGCATGCCCCCCACTGGGGTCGAGTCTGAAACCCGAGCATGTGTCCTTGACTGGAATCAAACCTGGGACCCTTCAGCCTATAGTCCAACTCTATCCACTGAGCCAAACCAGCCAGGGCCCCCACCCACTCCTTTATTGTCCCCTTTCTGTCCCTCCACAGAGCTTATAGCCATACCACATTCTGTATCTTTTACTTATTCATTTGTCCATTGTCTGCCTCTCCACCGGGACCAATATTTTTTCCTTAAGTATCTAGAACATAGTAGTTGAGTAATTGAATTTCCACATATGAGAACCCAGTTTTTCAAAAGGAGCCTAATCGGGATTTTGTGATGTTGAAAGTTAAAAAAAAAAAAAAAAGTAAGAGTAAATACTATATATGCCAGCTTCACCCAGATCAAACAAACCTACTGCAGTGCGTGAGCCAAGTACCACAGGACATCATCAAAGCTCAATTTTATGGAAATACCTGTGTAAGAAAACACACGTTTTATTGGCTATTGGCAGGGAAGGGATAGTGGAGACCGGGACGGTAACTCTGACAATTAACGAGCTACAAAGAGATGAAGGTCTGAATTAGGGGAGTCGATGGCAACGGTGGGGGGGTGGGGGTGTTTGATGTTAGACTTTATAAAAGCAAGTTCCTCAGGCTTCCGACACGTGTGTTCGGAGGAGCAGAGCAGGGCGTCAGGAGGCGCTGCAGATTTTATTCTACAAAGACGGCCAACACTGTATTCCTATCCCGAGAGCTTCTCTAACATGATCTTGCCACTCACCCCCCTGAAGACACAAGGTTTATTTCTCCCTCCCCTCGAACTTGGGCAGGGCCTGTGGCTGCTTTGGCCAATGGAATCCAGCTGAAGTAACGGTGCCAATCCTGTAAGTAGTCCTTACTGTCCCGGTAGCTTCCACTTCCTGTTCTCTTGGAACCCTCACTCCTTCGAGGCCCCCACTCGGAACCCAGCTTCCTGCTAGGAGAAGCCTAAGACACATGGAAAGTTCGTGCAAAGGTGCTCTGGCAGCTGAGCTTCTGTCCAACAACCAGCATCAACTGTGCCACGCTGGGACACCAGATCCAGCCGGGCCTTCAAATAGCTCCTGTGCCAACCAACGTCTGATGGCAACCAGGCACCGGTGAGAACTCAGTGCAAGAAGGGACAACTAGCCAAAACCGGTTTGGCTCAGTGGATAGAGCACGGGCTGCGGACTGAAAGGTTCCAGGCTCGATTCCAGTCAAGGGCATGTACCTTGGTTGCAGACACATTCTCAGTAGGGGGTGTGCAGGAGGCAGCTGATAGATGTCTTTCTCATCGATGTTTCTAACTCTCTATCCCTCTCCCTTCTTCTCTGTAAAAAAAAATCAATAAAATATGTTAAAAAAAAAAAGAAAGAAGGGACAGCTAGCAGGGTCTTATCAATCCACCAAACTACGAGGGAGAATGAGAAACTGTTCTAAGGCACTATGGATGGAGGTATTTGTTACACACCAGTAGAACACATGGGTCAGAAAAGTGTGAAGAATATAATCCTTGGTGAATAAAAAAGGAAGGAAATTTATATTCATATTTGTATGCAGATGAAGAAACTTGACATTTCTTGCCAGTGGCTGGAATTGGCTACCTGGGGGAAGGAAAGAGGAAATTTTTCATGTATAACTTTAAAAACAAAACAAAACAAAACAAAAAAAAAACATGTGACTGTGTTACCTGTTTTAAAAATTCTGTTTAAAAACTGGTTCCAGGTTTAGAGAAGTCATGGAAGCTGGGGAAGCTGTTCCAGGGGAGAGGGGGGATAATTTGGCACAGCCGTTGAAGTGAGCAAACTAGCTGAGACCGGTTTGGCTCAGTGGATAGAGCCTTGGCCTGCGGACTAAAAGGTCCCAGGTTCGATTCCAGTTGGGGACATGTACCTTGCTTGCGGGCACATTCCCAGTGTGGGGTGTGCAGGAGACGGCTGATCGACTTTCTATCCCTCTCCCTTCCTCTCTGTGAAAAATCAATAAAATATATATTTTTTAAAGTGAGCAAACTAGAGGAGGCCCGAGTGAAAATCCCAGCAGCGAGAGCAGCTGCAGCTCAAGAGGAAGGGCTAGCAATATAAATATGCCCGTGTCCCCAAACAGGTGAAGCCCGACCTTGGTGCTCGGGGCTTGAGAAGGAGCCAAGACAGTCCACCCCTCGGAGAACACGCAAGCAATCGACGGTTGTCTGTGGAATGGTGACTCTCCTGGATTTTCCTCCTTCAATTTCTGCGGCCTCACGTGATTACCCTGAATATCGAAGAAAGCGCCCTTTAGCTGGGATTTCCCCTGTGTTTCCCCACTCCCTGCGTACCTGCTTGTCTCCTAATAAACGTACCAAACGCTTGTCATGCTAATGAGTCTCCCAACACCTTGATGAGTCCTCCTTGGAGTCCATCGCTCCCCAACATCTTCCGGTTTCACGTTTTCCCCCTTTTTAAGATGGTTGGCATTGCTGTACCGGCTCTCCAAAATAGAAAACCTAAGTGCCATTTATTTCCCTTCCAAGCCTGCCAACACTTCAGTACGTAATGATCAGAGTGGATTGACTGACCTGCCCTAGGGAGATCAGAAGGCAGATAAAAGCCCAGTACTGTCCACAGTTGCCTACTGAGAATGCGAATGCCAGATAGATCTGTGCGTGTGGCACTGATGCTATTTTTTATGTTTCCGTGGGGAATGAATATGCAATTGGGAGAAATATAGCAAAATAATGAAACACGTCTCAAGCCTAAAAATGTGAAGCCTTACTCATTTCATTTCCAAGAATCCTAAATGGAATGATATGCCATCAAACTGCTCACGACAGCCCTGTGTGAAACCGCGCTGTTATTTCCGTGGTACCTCACGGAGCACATGGCGGGCGAATATTCCCTTTGGGATGATGCGTCTTCTTTACACTATTTGCATTGGCGGCTCCAACCCGTCACTGGCTGATGGGGATGGGTGCCATTCCTTGTAAATTTATCTTCTGTTCATTGCACTCACAATCTTGAGATAAAATCTGTCTGCTCATGCCTTTTCATGTGCTATGTATGGCTATTCTCCTGGAAATTTCTTCTAAAAAAAAATCAGGTATGGAAGTTTACCAGTTTAGGACACTTTTGCCATATATATATATATTTGTGGTCAAATATCTAAGCAAACAGGCAAGAGAGCAGTTAATAAGATAATTAACTTGACAAATAGCAAAAAAGCCAGACTATCTTGCCCCATCCTCCCTGCTCTGTTCATGAAACTCTATTCATCCTGCTCTTCCCATTGGGTAAACCTTAGGGCTTACCAGCAACTACCAACCTACTTTTACCCCCTCTCTTATCACAGCCTGTCTTATATTTGAATTAAATGTTTGCATGTAAGACGTAAGGGAGCTTACAGATCTCTTGAAGACAAAAATGATTTATCTTTTTTGCAGAGCCTAGCACATAGTAGATGCTAAGTTAATAAATGCATGGGTGAGCGGATTCGGGATGAATGAACAAATAAATCGTCATGAGCAGCGAACACTGCCATCCTTGTGGAGGAAAGCAGGACAGAGGTCTCAGCAGATGCACAGTCTCGAAGGTCACGGGGAAATACATTATCCCAAGGCTGACAGGAGGCTATAAACGGACTCCAGATGGTGGCGTGTTCGGATCAGCAGGAAAGGAAATTGAGTTTAGCATCAAGACATAGAGTGATTTAGAGCAGGGAGATGCCGAAAGCTGGCCGCCAGCAAAGCAGCTGGTAGAGTCCCAGGCACGAAGCATTAGGAGGGTAATCCATAACATCCGGTCGATGGAAACGTCTGTGTTTTTCTTATACGGTTTGCATCAGTGCATTCCGTGCACGGTCTCTGTGCTAATCAAGCGAGCCGGTGTTTGCAACATGCTGAAGCACGGCCCCGGCAGCACTGCTTTCTGGGGGTGAGCGGGAAGGACCCCAGCAAATGATGCCGTGGGGAAGGGTGTCGAAGATCAGGCCACCAGAAGCCAGGCCTGGAAGGAAATGCTTGCCTCTGATTGTGAATGTTAGACACTGGTCCAAGCCAAGCACAGAATAAGCCATCAGGAAACCTGCCTGCGACAGAGGGTCTGGCAGCACTGTATGAACTCAAACCGGTTGTTTGATGCTGCTGAAAAGAAGGGGTGGCTTTGGAGCTGGAGGACACTCGAAGCAGGAGGGGAGGGCTCCAGGATTCTTAAAGGGGAAGGCCTTCCGCTGGAGAGGAAGAGAGCCCTCAGAGGCAGGGGGGCGCTGCTTTCCAATAGGAAGAGGAATGGGGCTTGTCCTGTACAGCGGTGAGACCAAGTGAGGAAACCGAAGAGCAGTGGTTCTCAACCTGTGGGTCGCGACCCCTTTGGGGGTCAAACGACCCTTCACAGGGGTCACCTAAGACGATGGGAAAACACCTATTTCCCATGGTCTTAGGAACCAGGGAAATAACAGACTGCTCCTGGTGTAGCAAAGTGTAGCAATGTAGTTTACTGTTGTCCTATTAAGACTGTTACCCATGCTACACCACGACTCAAGACAAAATTTCATTTATTTGTCATTAGAAAGAAATATTTCACAATATATGATTACATATTGTTTTTTGTGATTAATCCCTATGCTTAATTATGTTCAATTTGTAACAACGAAAATACATCCTGCATATCAGATATTTACATTACAGTTTATAACAGTAGCAAAATCACAGCTATGAAGTAGCAACGAAAATAATTTTATGGTTGGGGGTCACCACCACATGAGGAATTCTATTAAAGGGTCGCGGCATTAGGAAGGTTGAGAACCGCTGCCGTAGAGAAAAGCGTTTCTCCTCGACCTGATAAAGGCCTCGCTAGCCATTTACGGTCCTCTGAACACCGGGGAGTCCTGATCCTGGCGAAATGGGAGCTCAGACTGGACTTCGTGGGGTTTTGTTTCATCAAATGGATGATGGGACTCGTGATCTGTAATGTTTCCTCCGGCACAGTATTCAGTCATTTCATCTGCCCTAGTCTGTCCTGGGGTGGGTAGAAGGCAGCAGTTTCCAAAGCGTGGAGGCCTCTGGGCATCCTCAAGACCCTTTCCAGGATGCCACGGGGTCAAAACTGCCTGGCCAGTGCGGCTCAGTGGTGGAGTGTCGACCTATGAACCAGGAGGTCACGGTTCGATTCCCGGTCACATGAGATCCCCTCCTGCGCAGGAGGCAGTCAGTCAATGATTCTCTCCCATCATTGATATTTCTGTCTCGCTGACCCTCTCCCTTCCTCTCTGAAATCAATAAAAACATATCTTTTTAAAAAGGTTAAAACTATATTCTTAGTAATGCTACAGTGTGACCTGCCCTTGTGGTCCCCATTCTCCCGTGAGTATGCCCTGGTGTCCAGAGGCTGCGGACATGCGATGTTACCGCAGACAGAATGCAGGGGAGAGGAGCCCGCTGCTCTCAGAAAGCCAGACGTGAAAGGAATTGACAAGGATGTGCAGCGTGCCATTAAAGTTTGTTTTGTTTGGGGAAACAGTTCTATCTCATAAAACACATCATTTACATTAACAGGTAACTAATTTACTATTAAATTGACACATACTTTTGTATTTTAATATAGTTCATCTCCGTAGAGAGAATCCACATAAACAAAAGCTCTCTGGGGTCCTCAATAATTTAAGGTAAAAAGGTCCTAAGACCTTGAGAACTGCCGAAACCAGTGTGGTTCAGTGGATAGAGCGTTGGCCTACAAACTGAAAGGTCACAGGTTCCATTCCAGTCAAGGGCATGTACATTGGTTGCAGGCACATCCCCAGTCGGGGGCGTGCAGGAGGCAGCTGATCGATGCCTCTCTCTCATCCATGTTTCTAACTTTCTATTCCTCTCCCTTCCTCTCTGTGAAAAATCAATAAAATATATTTAAAAAAACAAACAAAAAAATAAAACCTTGAGAACTGCTATTACCGGGAGGGGCCAGAAAGACCTTTCTGCTAAGAAGAAAGGAGAGGGAAGTGACCAGGTTAAGCAAGGCTTCTTACTTGCCCACTTCCCAGCTGCCCTCATGGCGCCCAGATCACCTTTATCCTGACACCGAGGGGGCCACTCCCCCGGCGGCTGCTCCGGGGACCCGGCTCCTGCTCCGGCTCCTGCTCCGGCTCCTGCTCTGGAATCAGATGGGCCTCAGGTCCAGCCCAGCTTTGTCCACCGTCTAGTCAGGTGGCCTTCGATTGGGCACTTGGCCTCTCTGAGCCCCCGTGTTCTGCTCTGGGTAAACACGTCTGCTTCCTGCTTGTTGAGATACGGCAAGATGGATGTGAAGAATCTCACCCAAGGGGCTGCCCCTGACCTTGTCCCAGTGGCCGGGCTGCTGCGAGTCCCTCCCCCGGGAGCCACAGGGCAGCTGCTGACGCGGGAACCAGCGATGCTCGGGACCCGGTTCCCACCAGCTTTCCCCACGTCGTCACCTCTCCAGGCGAACGCCAACTCTTTAAAGGTCATACAGGTTATTCCTGAAGTGCCCTCTTTACTGCCAACCCTCAACATATAACCCCATCGTCCTTACTAAACGGAACCACGCCGTAGAGGAGTTGGAACAAACAGGGGCCTGGGCCCGCAGTTACGGATTTATTAGCTCTGTGACCTCAGCCCTGCACTTCACCCCTTTGAGCCTGCTTCCCCATCTATAAAACAGGGATAATAAAACCCACTCTGTGCTTACAAAGCCTAAAGTAAATAATGCCTATAAAGACATCTGGCAAACTGTAAAGATATATGTGTCTGTGCCATTAATAGATTCCATCTATCCTGTGTTCAAAACTGGTCTGACCTAAAAAACCTGACTTGGACTATTGAATCAACATGATCTCCACGAACACACACATTCACAAAAAGTGCATATTTATTAGACATGAACGTGAAACCCGCACAGATTTTTACGAGCACACACTTTGTGTGAATGTGTTCTGGGTGATCCCCAAGATTTGTTGCCCTGTTGTGAAGTTTTATATCAGCGGTTCTCAACCTATGGGTCGCGACCCCTTTGGGGGTTGAACGACCCTTTCACAGGGGTCGCCTAAGACCAGCAGAAAACGCCTATTTCCCATGGTCTTAGGCACCAACACACCGCTCCTCAGTGTAGCAAAGTGTAGCAATGTAGTTTACTGTTGTCATATGAAAACTGTTACTCATGCTACACCACGACTCAAGACAAAATTTCATTTATTTGTAATTAGAAAAATAAATATTTCACAATATACAATTACATATTGTTTTTGTGATTAATCCCTATGCTTTAACTATATTAAATCTGTAACAACGAAAATACATCCTGCATATCAGATATTTACATTACAGTTCATAACAGTAGCAAAATGACAGTGATGAAGTAGCAACGGAAATAATTTTATGGTTGGGAGTCACCACCACATGAGGAGCTGTCTTAAAGGGTCGCGGCATTAGGAAGGTTGAGAACCACTGCTTTATATCAAGCCCGAAGAAAGAGGAACACTAAGGCGGATCCATCTCCATTTCTCAATAAGCCCCTTAAAAAGTGGTGACACTGAGAAGAGCAGCAGGGAAGAGCTTTCTTAGGAGATGAAAATGTGACACGAGTCCCATTCTCTCCCTCTGACCCAGTCAGTCCCTTGGGAAGGGGAAGAGGACTCCAGGAAGAGACCCTTAGGGAGCGATCATTCATAGCTGCTGTCGACAGATCTGCTAACTCAATCTCCTCTCTCTTTTGCCCACTGATCTAGAAGTGGGGAAAGGTGGGAGTCATAGGGTTTCTGTTTATTCCTGGGGCCATGTCAGGACCTGCACAGTCCAGGCTGACTCAGCTCCCCAGGGGCTTCGGGACGAGGCTGGGTTGCAGGAGGGAAGGGTGTGGGGGGGTTAGGTATCGAGTTATCGGTACATTTTTTACTCTTGACTCCTCTTTGTCTGTGGCCTTCCCGAGGACCGATGCCTCTTCTGAATATGGAGTGAATTCCCCCGTTACTTCCAGTGTCGCTCTCTGCATGGTGGCCATCACATGTCATTCCGGACCAAAAACTGATTTTGTTTCACTTTTCCCACATGCAGGTTTAAAACCTCCTCTTGGTACTGTTACAAGGGTCACAACAGAATTCCAGGCTTATTTACAAGGCAGACGTGGGAGATCAATAGGCCTTAATGTTTTACAGTTTGTGAAGTTTACTAGTTTCCCGGAGGTCTATGGGCCAGGTACTTTTTAGGTCTCTACTCGCGGTGCAAAGACAGTCGCAGAGATGAAATGAAGTTCAAGAGTCTACGGGATTATAGGGGAGACTCAGAAGCATTGTATATGTTATTTTTATTGTTTAAAGTATTACAGCTGTCTCCTTGGTGCGTTTTATTTTATCAGCTCACTTCCTACCATCTGTCCTTCCGGTTTCTAATCCAGGGATTCTCAACAAGGAGCAGGGTGGTAAGTTGGTCTCTGAGGCCAGACTGGCCGAGTTCAAATCCTCCCACTGCCTTTGACCAGGCCCGAGAAGTCACACGGCTGATGTCTTTGGCTTCAGTTCCCTTAGCTGTCAAAGGAGGGGAATCACAGGAACCACCTCCCGTTAGGTCTCGGTGGGAAATAAGTGAGATATTATGTGTCAAAGTGAGATATTATGTGGTGCCGGCACAGCTGGGAACACGGGTGTGTAGGAGATGATTGTTCTTTTCTATCTGGGGTCCAGAGGCTTTGGAGAGGCTAAGAACCAACCATACGAAAAGTGCTTGTGCAGTTTTAATAACAGAGACACAGGTTAGGCCTCGCCAGTGTGGCTCAGCTGGGTGAGTGCCATCCGGGAGGTTCAGGTTCAATTCTAGGTCAGGGCGCATGCCTGGGTTTGGGGCTCAGTCCCCAATAGGGAGTGTGCAGGAGGCAGCAGATCAATGTTTCCCTCTCATCAATGTTTCTCTCTCTCCCTCCCTCTCCCTCTCTTTCTCTCTGAAATAATTCTTAATGTAAAATAAGATAAGATAAAGGGAGGCACAGGCTTTATCGGACTTTCCAAGTAGGTAATCTAATACGGGAAACTTCTAAGATCTATGACATTCAGGCGAGAACCTAGCCGTCACTGAAGCTGCCTTGCTTGACATTTCCCTTATTGTTGTTGCTTAAAAATGATTAATTCTGTCTTCCCGCTGGACCATTTGGACAACTTCGCGGAAGGGGCCTGGCTGCTTGAAGATGACACCTCCGGTTCCCGTTAGGCATTTCTGGAAGCAAAGTAGAGGCGCTGCTGATTTCGCCTTTAAGAGAGATATCAACAGTTGAAGTTGTTTTTCCTTCCGGGTTTAATCGTAGACCAAACCATCAATATTTATGGCTACAGAGAGAGGGCAGCGGCCACTCCCTCCAGGGGTCAGGACTGGGTGGGAGACTAAAGCAGCCGCGTGACAAAGGAGAAAGCTGAGCAACACCTGCCGTGCTCTGCTGCGGGGAGGGGAAGGTGAGTGAGGAAGGAGCCCTTACAAGGAACCGTTGGGGTAAGAGCTTACAAGACTTCCAGAACTTTCTCCAAAGAAGGAAGAGACAGAAGGGAGTCAGCACAGTTCAAGGGGACGGCGTACCTAAGGTGCACACTGAAGGACCGGCTGGATTTAGACAGACAGGCACCGTGAAGGAAGACAGTCGGGGAGGTGGGAACAGCCAGCTCTGGATGACGCTCAATGCGGGGCCCATGCCCTTCAGCGTCTGCAAGTACACAACCTGCAGGAGCACCTGGAAATGGTCGGGGCAGCCAGGGGATATTAGAGCTTCAGGCCCATAAATTCACTGGCCGTTAGTAAAACATAACCCCACCCCCCAAAAAATCCACTTTTAACATTTTAGGAGACAAATTCTGGGAAACCAAACAAGGGGTTTTGTGCTTCGCAGATCGCTGCTACCCCCGCCTGCATCGGGGCCAGACTGATACCCAAGAGGCTGCGCAGAGACATCATCCCGCAAAACGCGTTTGCGCTAAAGCCGGGATTAAGGCCCTGGTCCTTTTGCCAAATGACCTACTTCCAAGGAGGCCCGTTTACACGTAATGGGTGGATTTACGCGGGTTCCCGGATTTGCCCAGAGCCTCTCTGAAGCCTCCCCTCCACACAATACTTTAATCGACTCCAGAGGAGTCAGTGGAAAGCCACCGATGGCCGTGCACTGTGATTAGCGTCCCACTGACTGAGCAGGTAGGCAGGCTGGCTCGGGTGCGTGGAACGAGTCAGCCACAGCTCTTCACGCGGCGGTTCTGGCCTCAGCCCGGCGCTGGTTCCACACGCTGGTGGACCCTTGGACATGCAGGTGATGCCCTTACGCCTGCGATGCTTCGGTGCCCGTACTCATGTGCCAGATTATTCACGAAGGACACCGCAAAGAAACGGCTTCTGTGACAACACTTTTCCGAAAGGGGCCAAGAGAAGGGGTGTCGCCGGCAGACACCGGTGGAGGCTGCCTGCCTGTCCGGGGAGGCTTTGCTGATGTGCTCACCTGGAGCCCGACCCCAAAGCCCTCCTCATCCCCAGCTACGGGGCTCGGGGGTGCATAGTTTGCAGAGGCTCAGGGGCCTGGGATGCTGAAAGCTACGGAATGAGGAGTGTCCTTAGCATCGCTCTGAGCAGCCACCCAGAAGACCAAGCCTCTGCCACACACTCCCTCCACCTGTAAGCAAAGGGGAGCAGGTTAGGACCCACGGTCCTTGGTGATGCTTCACTGCACACAGGGGGGTGGGGGGAGATAGAGAGGAGGATGGGAGGGAGGATGCGGGGGGGGGGGGAGGAGCTTGCATTGTTCCTAAGACACTCGCTTCTGTCAGGGACTCCTTTTCAGAATCGCCCCCACCGCACCCCTGCGGACAAGCTAAATTGTATGCCAGCTATGACAGCAGCCCCATAAGGAAATACTTGGCTCAGCCACAAGCCAGCCTATTAACATGTTACAACGCTGTGCAAACACATCTACCCGACATGCAGATAGAAGGCGGGAACACACGCCAATAAAAGCCTGCACGCACTGAGAGCATTGGGCCTGCTTTCTGTTGGTGGAAGGAAACGCACAGAGTAGACGGCTGAGGCTGTGGAGCGCCTCCTGCAGGAGAGGGTTCCCTGCGTCCACCAGAGTGCGGAGGGCGCACCCCAGAGAGACTCATGCCAGGGCGTCCGCTCGTTAAATGAGAGCCCACAGCGGCATCTTTAAACATGGGCGTTTCCTGCGTGCACACACAGGGAGCAGAAAGCAGGCTGTCTTCTGCCGGGCTCCCGCCTCACCCCTGAAGTGAGGCTGCCAGACAAGCAGCAGCAGCGTGGAGGGGTCACACCAGAGGAAGGGAGCCGAGGGGGGCGCCTCCCCAGAAAGATCAGGGAAGCCGGTCTGGCTGCCGGACTCTGGGAGGCAAAAGAGCGTCATCGGAGTTAGTCCCTGTGAGGGGGAGAGGCTGAGGGGCCTGCACCCCACTCCCCCCAGTCACCAGGCACCAGTTCTTTGGCACCTCTGTCTGCCCTGACTCTGAGGGGGTGGGTTCCAGACCCCAGGCTAAGCGTCCCCGCAGCGAGGGGCGCTGGCCGGGTACACCTGGCCGGGGTGCACCTGTCGCCCAGGCCTCCCTCGGCACATCCCCGCGGCGAGGCCAGCGGCCTGGCCCCCTGTTTTCCGGAGGTGCGTGGCCCCGGAGGCGAAGGCCGCAGGAAGAAGCATGTCCGTTGGCTGGAGCTGCCATCACAACAAGCACAGCCCCTGGGAGCGGCCGGGATTGGCTGAGGACGTGAGGTCCCGAGGACGGAGCAGGTCAGAGGGATCTGTGTTTTAAGCTCGGCTCCACCTTCTCACAGCCATGCACGTGGCGCCCCCCCTCCACCCTCACCCCCATTCCTCGGCTTCCTCCTCTGTGGAGTTGGAATTGGGGTGACAGTGCCCTCCAATGGACAGCAACTGCTCGCCCGGTGGGGTCCGCCCGGCACAGCGCCTGGCCCCCAGAAAGCTCCCCCTGCCCCCCCGCCTGAGTCCGGCTCCTGCCCTGTTCCCGCTGCCCGGGCGTTTGTCCGCTGAGCGCTGCTCTGGCGGGTCCCCTCCAGCCGAGAACAAAGCCCCTGGAGCCACGGTCTGCCTCAGGCACCGGCCGGGTGGCCCGTTTGCATTGTGCCAAATAGTTCTGCCACCATTGGATGCACGTGTCACTGTTCAATCAGGGCACAAGGACACATGTAGACAGGCTCTCCAGTGACAGTGGGGTCAGTGTTGTGTCTTTAGAAGACCAGATACAGCGTTTCTCTTAAAAACAACAACAAACAACGGCCTTCCACCTCTATTGCTCCACGGATTTATCCCACAACCACAAGGAAGCCGGCCCACAAGCTGTCCTGAGAGATCAGGCTGTGCACCCCAAAAGGTCCCTCCGTGTCACACTTCAGACAAGACGGAGGACAGGAAAAGGTGTGGGTGCTTCTCCGCACATTTACATAAATGAATTATATATGCGTTCCTAATTATTCCTCGGCTAATAATAACCTGAGTTCCACTCCCCGGACAGACGGGGACTGATTGATGAAGGGAGAGGGGCCGGGGCGCGCTGCAGGTGAATGCGCGGAGGAGGTGCCGCCTGGGGCGATGGGAGTCGCTCTGCCGGAGAGGCTGCCTGAGCACAGAGTGGCCCCTCCTGTGTTTCTCCCCCCGCAGCACCCAGGCTGGGAGCGGGGCCAGACCCCGGCTGCGGGCTGGGTCCCCAGCGAGTCACTTCCTTACCTGAGCCTATGGCTTCCCCATAGACCCTGTTTCCCCGAAAGTAAGACATCCCCCCAAAATAAGACCTACTTCCAGTTTGGCCTCTCGATGTCATAGAAGGCACCCCCTGAAAATAAAACCTCCCCGAACATAAGGCCTCCCTGAAGCTACCGTCAGGCATCTGACTCCTGATTTAAAGAGACCTAGCCCTGCTTGAACAGCTCTGACTGCACTGGGGCCAATGAGTGAGCTGGTTTGTGATGACAACGACTACCGTACCGTATACAGGCAATAAATTTCCTTTTTTTTTTTGTTCAACAATAAATGTGTACCGTCTTCTTCTTTATGGAACAATAAGACATCCCCTGAAAATAAGACCTAGCGCCTCTTTGGGAGCAAACATGAATAGAAGACACTGTCTTATTTTCGGGGAAACAGGGTAGGAGAGGCCTCCAGTTTACCCACCTCTCAGCTCGCAGTGACGCCCACATGGGGCACAGTCAGCCGTGCTGGGGGCCATCCCCACGGCGCAGAGAGAAACCAATGCAACGCACGCCCTCCATGAGCAGGTTTCACCACTCCAGTGTTCCGGGTTTATAACCAGGCGCGGCAATAATAGGCCCACGGAGATCTGAATGATTCATCTTCTCCCCCCCGCCCCCCAACACACAGTCTGCTTGGAGAACCCCGATCCTGGAGTGGCATCTTGATGGGTCCCCACGGACCAGCATCTTAGCTAACGACTCCTCACCTCTCTTGACCCGTGACCTCGTGGGCAATTCTGTGGGCGAGTTTATGACTTACATTAACTGACACAGGCATTAAGGGTCCTTTTCCGCCTCACAGCCTCTGCGCTGGAGGGTAACGCACAGGCGCTGCTGCAAGAACGTCAGGAATCATCTGACGCAGGGAAACCTCACTGGGAGCGAACGGATGGTTGCGGGCAAGCCGTGTTAGAGGGCTGCTGGATCGAGATATCAGCTGCACGGGGTGCAGGCTGCCCTTCCCTGCCATGGGCAGCTGTCCCTCTGCTGGGGCTCAGCAATGGGAGAGAGAGAGAGACAGAAAGAGAGAGAGAGAGAGAGAGAGAGAGAGAGAGAGAGAGAGAGAGAGAGAGAGAGAGACTCTGAGATGCCGGCAAGGCAGGGCAGGTGCCGTGAGGGACAACAGTTAGCAACTAGAAGCGAGTGGCCCAGAGCTCGGTGACGGCAGCGGGAGCACTGGGTTTGTTGGCCTTTCCCGCTGGTCTCTGAGCGCCCGGGCACCCACGGCACTGCCCTCGAACGCACGGCGCTTGACGGGCCTGTTCATCTAGCAGTGATCACGGGGACGGCTTTCTACAGTGGCACCTCGAGATACAAGCGCCCTAACATACGAGATCTTTGAGATATGAGCTATTTTTGCTTTGAAATACGAGCAACAGTTGAGATACGAGTAATCATGAGGATCAGCCGGCTGCACACGACCCACCAGTTTACCAAGACTCGAGCGTCTCATAGTTTCCCACGCCTCAAGGTTACGGAACGAATTAAACTCGTATCTCGAGGTACCACTGTACTTTTGTCTTATGTTTCCTTCCTTGGAGCTGCAGGCATGGGGCTAGCTACTGCCTAGACAGCCGTCTGTCCAGCATGCGGTGGGGGGTGGGGCGGGCGGGAGATGGTCTCTAGGACTCACTTCAGATGTCTGATGAAGGCAAAGAGGGAGGTGCAAAATACCACTGACTACAAACTCCGAGAAGCTCTGGGGCGCTCGCATTTGCTCACGAAACATGCTGGGGACTTGAGCACATGGAACGCGACGGGAACCAGGCCTGGGGTACCCCTCCCCGCAGCACCCGCTCCGTGCTGAGCTCCCACAGCCGGGAAAGCTCCCGTGGACCCGCTCCTCCCCTCTGAGTGGAATAAGCCTGGCGCCCTCGCTTTCCTCCTGAGGTCAGACTTCTGGACGACAACCGTCTCCAAGGCGCTGCCGTGAGCCCTCCGTCGGCGGGGAGGCCACGCCACTGATGAGCCCAGCTTCCCGTGCCCGGACTCAGCAAACCGCAGTCCCGGGCCACAGGCCACCCTTCCTCCCTTTTTTTATTTTTTTAAATATATTTTATTGATTTTTTACAGAGAAGAAGGGAGAGAGATAGAAAGTCAGAAACATCGATGAGAGAGAGACATCGATCAGCCGCCTCCTGCATGCCCCACAGTGGAGATGTGCCCGCAAGCAAGGTACATGCCCCCAACCAGAATCGAACCTGGGACCTTTCAGTCGCAAGCCGACGCTCCATCCACTGAGCCAAACCGGTCTCGGCCCTTCCTTGTTTTTTAAATAAAGTTTAACGAACATCGCCATGTACCTTCATTGCGGGTTGTCCGCGGCTGCTTTCAACTCCAGCAACAAAGCTGAGCAATGTGGCCGAGACCATCTGCCCTGCGCACCTAGAATACTTCCCACCTGGTCCTGGAAAGAGAAAGGTCACGCCCCTCCCCCAGACTCCCCTGGAGTACGCGGGGGAAGGCAGGGTGGATGGGAAGCCTGACCTCTCTCCCCTGTCCCCTCCCCGGCCCAGGGACCGCTCTTCTTGAACCTTCCTCACTCCTGCCGCAGGGATCACAAACTTTTGTCCTTTTTTCTCCGACACCAGAGGTGCACAGGGGTGAATGAATTACCCTCTTTGGTCCACAGCACGACATCCCTGGTGCAAGCAAGGCCTCGCATTTGCATTTGCAGGGGGATGGGCAATTTATTCCACGTCACTCTGCAGTGTGGCCGTGCACGTATCGGTACAGACTGTGTGGTGTCGTTGGTTGTGTGTTTGTGCTTTTGGTGAGCATAAGCGATACTGTGCTAAATCTCACTTCGTTCTTTTTCACTGGACACCATTCTCACTCCACACCATGCCTTTAAGGTTCATCTATGATTCTCGTGAATGTCTAATTCATTGCTTCCAATTAGACCTCAACGCTTTTAGAGGAAAAGGATAGCAGAGTCTTCTCTCAAAAGGTGGGGAATCTCTGGTGTCTAGGTTCTTTCTAACACTTGTGACCTGGTAGCTCCCCAAAGAAGATACGATTCTTTAAAAGGACTGCCAAACGTAAAACATAATAGGGTTCACATAAACCAGTATGGTCCCTGAATTCTTAATAAGCCCTGGTGTCAAATTTAGTTACGAGGCAATATTTCTGGTAAGCTTCCAGATTATTCTCTACTAACCACCCCCCAAATATAGCCCTACAACTCATCTGTAGCTGAGCATTGCCAACCATGTGGTGTCTGTATGGGTTCTGAATGGAGGCAGCCATGGTTTCAGGTTTCTCAGAAGATAGAAGCTCATATAGGCCTCTCCCCAATGAGGCAAGAAAGAGCCCGAATGGTAGTAAGCCCCGCTCCCCCCCCCACAGCTGCTGGATCAGCTCCCTGCACCCCAACTGTTAGAAAGCCTAAGGGGGCCTCTGTTCCCACCACCACCCCCACATCATGCGCTCAGTCAGGGCTGTTTGGTTTATAAGCCTCCCCGATCCTCAGGCTCCAGACCCCTCAGGACACAGAGGGCGGGTGAGAGGAAACCTGTCATTTGCCAGGCAACTAAGTGGTGTGCAGTCAATGGCTGTGTTAGACCCCAGGAAAGAGTACTCAACTCTGACCCACCTTCCGTCCCACGAAAGACTGGGAACAGTTTCCTGGCAAGAGCTTTGAATGTCGCCTATCATGAGGACTTGTACTTTTCATGTTGCTTTTTATATTGTTAGAAAAACCTGTCTCTCGACAGTTGACACCTTTTTAGTAGGAGAGTAGCAGATAAAGACGAGACTGAAGCCAAGAATTCATGTGTACGTTCACAGTAAGGTTTGAAGGATCATGATGTTGATGTTATCAGGCTGCTAATAGAGATTCAGAAAGCTTTTGTGGAGTATGTGATGTACCATTAAAGTTACTGCTATTTGCTCCTCACCCCCTAAATGTTAGGTACTCCTGGTTTACATTTAGGGCAGTCCATTGAGAAGGGGCAGTGGGGAGTGAAAGAGAGCTGATTTGCTGCAGGGTGTGATGGAATGGTTCTTTGTTCTGGCCGGAGGGTTGAGGCTGTGGCTGATGGCAGCCAGGGACCGTAGCCCATGCCTCAGTCAGCCAGCTCCCAGTCACCCCTTGGGGTCCAGACCCAGGCCAATGGCAATTCTGCTCATTCAAGAAGGGTTCTTGCTCGTCCACAATTCATTGCTTTTGCACCCAATCAAAACCTCCTTTAACTCAATTTCCTAAACTATAGTTCAGCTCACGGCTGCTTTTTTTATCTGAATAATGCTTCTCACCAAAAGTACGTACACACACACACACACACACTTATCAGAATAAGATAACTCAGGCCAACTCTCTGCCTTTCTAACTTGTTATGAACCGAACTGCTATCCACACACATCTCAGCATCGCAGGCAGATAAGCAGTCTTTCCAATTTGCAAAGAACAAACATGAAGAAAAGCTCTCTGAAGGGTAATCTGGGGAGAGCCATGTTTCTAGTTTATAGCTAAAGAGACTGTACACGAACTAAGCTGACGTACCCATCAGGATTTAAGCAAGACGTTCCATGACAGGAAAAGTCTGACATGCGTCAATGAGAAAAGCATGAAACAGAATAAATTTCATTTTAAAGTATTTTTAGTTATGATAAAAAAAATACCTTCACACAGAAGACTATTCTATTAATTCTAATCAGGTATCTTTTTTAAAAAACTGGAACTAGAGACTGCTTCAAGGCCAGCGCAGAACCAAGCCCCTCAGCACTCAGACTTTCCGCTCAAAAGTTGCCTTGCTAAGAAATTGTCCTCCTTCCTGCCTGTGCCTCTGACACGCATTCAGGAGTTCAATCAACTTCTCCATTAGAGCCTCATCATGCATGTTCCACTATTTGTCGTCTTCTCACCACATTCTAAAGTCACAAAATGTCAACTGTCATTTTAAAACAAACAACTCCTCATGTGAGCTGAGCCTACTGAACAGCAAAATGCTTGGAGCTCAGATGGTGAGCCCCAGGGAAGTAGCAGGTAGCTACTGCTGCATTTTCAAGTTCACAGATACCGAGAATCTGCAATCACCTCACACGGACAATTTTCATTAACAAAACAAACGTCCTAATTTATGAGTCATGAAGTTAAAGCTACAAATGTATGTATAAGCTCAATATTTTTCACATGTGCCTTTTAATAGGGAAATAATAACCGCACTCCTTCCCCATTACCGAACACTCTCAGACTTTGAGCGACAGAGGGTCTCTTAAAAATGTCAACGCTGCGTTATGTCTCAAAAAGAAAAGGATTGGCCTAGATTGGGAGACAGTGAAACACGTTTTTGTGCCTGTTGACAACCCTTCAGACATGAGCCACTGGGATGTTCTGTCATGCTCCTCTCTCGGCCCACATTCTGCCCTGTTCCCACCCAGAACCTTCGTTGTCTATCGTTTCGAATGTCTGTGCAGGGAAACTCGGTGTGTGTCTGAAATTCACAAGCAACAAATGGCTAGTAAAATGCTGAACTGAGGTGGGAGGGAAGGGCTTCCCTAACATGGACTGCTATGAAGGAAATACTACTTCCGGTCTCTGATATGACCTTAACTGTGGAGGGCACTCACCACCAACTTCTACCAGGCCCCCAGCTATCCCAGCTGCCCCAGCCACGGGGCGAATTCAGAAGCCATCCTGAGTTCATAAGAATATTTCCTTTTAAGAGTCCTTACTCAGGTTATTTGCCAGCAAATATGGTGACAAGAAGGTTGTGGTTAGAAACCAGGTCCCCATCAGAATATGGTAATGGATTCAACTTCCCTTGGAAATCAACATATTTAATGCCCTTAATATCTGCATGAGGTATTACTTTAAAACTTGCTAGAATGGAAATTTCTAGAGAGCAGAGCTTCTTATCTGTTTATTCACTAGCATATCCCAAGAGACCAGTTACAAACCCACCCTTGCCTTGATAGACAGCTGTTTTGCCTTTCCAGCCATCCCAAGGCCATACCATCAGCCCCGCCTCTCACCAGCAATGTTCAGGGTCAATAGGTGGATAATTGTTGAGGCTGGATGATGGGCAACCTCTCTCTACTTTTGTGTATATTTGAAATTTTCCCTAATGAAAAGTTTATTAAAATAAAGATGCCAGACCCTGCCACTGATCATGTGAAGGGACTCATTTTTTTTATATACCTCCCCCTTTTTTTGCATTGGGTAACTGATTTGGAATTTGTGAGTAACTGTTATTAGATTTTTAAAATGCATACAACTAACTCTGCAATGACCGACGCTGAAGGCATTTTCTATGCCTGTGATATCTAAACATAAATTATATTATAGGTCCTTTTATACAGTCATTTTAAGTTATCCCTCTTCCTTGATGAGTATACAAAATAACATTTAGATAGCATTTAAAAAACCTCCTATAATTACACTGAAAAAATTTTTCCCAGTGTTACCGAAAATGGTTGCAAAATTTGCTTCCAGAGACATAAAGTACTAGAAAAGTAGCCAAAAAGAGACATGGACTCAGGATGCTGCCAGGAGAAATAATAGAACTTTAAATGTTAAACAGTTCTTTAAAAAGCTCTTCCCTTGAATGAAACCCACTTACTGAAACGGTTTCTCCCTCATCCTCCTGCTTTTCATCAGAGGTGCCTTCCGCTGACTGTCTGATCAGCTGGGGGGGCCCAGTGCGCCCCAGTCACAGATGTGTGGCGCTGCTGGGAACCACGGGGAGAGTGGAATGGGACCGAGCACTTTGGGAAATCTTAAACTGGAAAAGAAATTGAGCGGAAGTGCTGAGTTACCGTTGTGTGGGCAGGTCTATTGCCCTCTCTCGCTCTGTAGGCACCAGGACAGGCAGTTGATGAGTGAGGCCAAAATCGGCCTATTTGCCTTGCTTTTTTGGTGTAAAAGGAGATCAAGGATTGTCCTGTGCTGGGCATCATGGTCCTCTCTGCACAAGTTCTTTTCTGTTACAAATGGTTGCGGAGGTCATGCCAGGGGTGATGGGCCAGAGTTCATTTTTCCTGTCATCACTTTGAAAAGTGTAACCGGGACATTTCCTTCCAAGCCAGCCCTCTAAGTTTGGCTGGACCAGTTCATGTGCTCAAAGGAATACCAGCAAGAGGGCAATGTACAGTACGGGGTGGAGCGATCTCCCTGGTCCAACCAGTTCAGCCTGGATCTTTGAGACTCTGGCCAGCTTGGACCACTATGCAGAAGCCACTCAGAGCTTTCTTACATTTAGAGAAATGTCCTCTCTATTTCATGGTGAGAATCCATCTTTGATTTGGGGACCAGGCTCATTGTTACTCAAGTCCAGGTTTCAGTTAGATCCCCCGGTTTTAGGAAGAGGCATTTAGTGCTAAAACTTCCATCAGTCAACAATAGAGCCTGCTTTCCTTAATAATACAAAATTAAATTAAATGAGATAATGTATGTAAAGTCCATACACAGTGTCCAGCACATGGCTAAAGTCTCTCAATGTTAGTTCTTATTGATGATTATCTTTGATAGGAACATGGAAAACTTTGTTCTAAATTACGGATTCATTCAGTTACCAAACAATTATTGAGCACCTACTATGTGCCAAACACTGTTGCTGGCCAACATGGATGTAGTCGTGGATAAGCCAGGGACAGGTCCTTGCTCTCATCAAATGTACCTACTCTGGGAAGGAAGACTGACAGCAAATAGTTAAACTAAATCATTTCATTTAATAGTTGCCATGAATAAAACAGAACAAGACAATAGGTTAGAGAGTGACTGAGGGGAATGGAAGGAGGAGGAAATTGGACTCTAGTTTGAGTGACCACGGAAAGCTTCTCCGAGGATTAGGCGTGGGTGATAAGATGGAGTCTGCCAGGTGAAGATCCAGAGGTGCCGCATCCCAGGCAGAGAGAGCAGCAGGAGCAAAGACCCTGAGGGAGACCCCCACCTCAACACTGCACTGCATTACCTTAGGCAGCGGATGCATAACTACATCCTCCTTTGCTGTCACATTAATAGCTTCCATTTTCAAGGCTTCTGAGTACTCAATTAGAATCAACTGCCACCAGGAGAGTTGTAGCACTTTGGTGAGAACAAACCATTTATACAAATGATGTAGAAATTCAAGTTTAACCCATCATGAGAGCTGACTTTTTTTTTTTCTTTGCTACAAAAGAATCTTTTTTTAAAAGGTTTTTTTTTTTAGAGAGAGAGAGAAAGATAAAGGGAGAGAGAGAGAGAAAAATATATAGATGTAAAAGAGAAACCCTGATGGGCTGCCTCCTACACACCCCCTACAGGGGATCAAACTTGCCACTTGGGCATGTGTCCTGACTGGGAGTTGAGCTGGCAACCTTTTGGTGCAGAGGAGGACACCTAACCAACTGAGCCACGTGGGCCAAGGCAAGAAGGGACTTCTTGAGTCAGCACTGCTTGATATCACGGTTGCATATTTCATTGTGAGGACCCACCTTTGATTTGGGGACCAGGCCCATTGCTACTCAAATTCACAGGTGTGAGAACCAGATGATGAGCTGCCAGTTACCTGTTGTCCGCTCCTGAACAGGTCACCGAGACTTGCTTGGATTCAGTTTGCTCACCTATGAAACAAGAGGGATGGGTTAGGCCAGTGCATCTAAAATTTGAATATGCCTTCCAGTCCCCCTGAGGGCTTTGTTACAAGCAAACTCTGATTCTGAAGGTTGGGGTGGGGCTGAGCCTGTCAGTCCTTGGATCACACTCTTGAGTAGCAGAGGTTTTAAATGGCCTCTAAAGTGACTTCCAGCTCTAAATCTGTGTCTCTGTCTAGTCTCAGTATGACTGGAACATCAAGTCCTTGATATAATTCCCATCACCTAAAGATCTGTGATAACCAAGACACAGGTGACCTTCCTGCAGTACCCACACTGTGCTTCTGTCTGGTTGTCCAGCCCTTGCAAAACAAGCTGCTGACTCACACCAGCCACCTCCTCCAGCAACTCCTCTGCATTTCAGGGCAGAGACCAGTGAAACTCCTTATCACTTCTCAAATCCAGCATGCCAAAGCGAGGAAGCTTTGATTTTACAAGTGTGCCAGCACTCGGGATAGAATGCATGGTTAGTTTAAACAACACTAATGGAGCATACTATTTTAATTTACATTATTTAATGAATGCAATCTTTGGGTAAAATTTCTTTTTAAATCATGCCACATTCCATATGGTTCTGAAAGATCAATTATTGCTAATTTTACTTTAATCACCTCAGTTTGGTTTCACCTTAAGGGAACTGTTAAACAGGTCAAAACCCTATTTTCTTACAACTCTTCTCCACAAGATCAGTGGCCACGCTGGCTATTTATCTCTGAAAGAAGGGGTTGAGGTGGGCTGTCAGAAGATTGATCGGGCAATGTGAGGGGAAGCATGAAGTCAAGGTAACCTGCAGAACCTCTATTTCTTCATCGTGACCCTTTCTCCTTCCTGTCCATCCCCTCCCTTCCTTCATCATTAAGCCCGTAAGACATCGGATCCTGGTCAGCATCACCCTGTCTTAAGAACAAAGCCTCAGTGTGCGGAGCACAGAAACAGTTCTGCTCAAACCGAAGATAACATTTTGACCTCAGTTGTGTTTCGGCCCCAGGCCCACAAATGCTGAATGACCCTAACGACCACATCCTCAGAAAACCAGACAAACAACTCCGTGGTCAACATCAGGTCCTGATACAGTGATCAATTATTGCCTACCTTGGCCCCAGCCAACCATCAGAGCCCACCACCCTAATTCCCTTAATCACCATGATTCATATTTTTTCACATATACAACCAATCCCCATGTGGGATATTGGGGAGCCAGGTTTTGGAGCACTAACTTACCTGTGTCTCTTGGCTTGGCACTGTTTCTTTAACTAATAAACCTCTACTTTCTTTGCTACAAACTCCTCATCATGTTTTATTGGGCTTTGATGCACACTGGCAAATAGGCTCCTTTAGTCCAGTAACACCAGGAAATTCCTAGCTCTTGTTCAAGATATTGCTCCACTATTTACAGTGTAGGGAAGACAGGGGACGTGATGGGACATGTTAGAATGGTGATAATGATGGCTTACAGTTATTTGAATGTCACTTCAAAGTTTTCAAGGTATTTTCAGGAGGTGACTATATTTATCACCATTTCATGACCAGAGAGATCGAAGGCTAAGAGAGCTACAAATTGATATCTGGTAGAATCAAATCTGAACTCAGATCTTCCATCTAGTATAATTTTCATGGGGACAATGCTCCAATTACAGAACATTAACCCGGGCTTTGCAAACTTTCCCGGAGTCGCAGAGTACAGCACATGGAGAAAGAATAAGAATCTGTGTATTTCCCATCACATGTGCTCTCCTGTAGAGAGTTCCCTGAGGATAGATTGAGCCTCGCCAGGATGTCAATAAATGACATAATGGAATTAACTGGCATTTCATTCATTCTTTAATGTTTCTTCTCCCAGATGTCAGTCCAAGGGATCATAGTGTCATGAAACATTCATCAAAAAAGAAGTAAATGAAACATGACTTATTCTCCGGAATCCTTCTCAGGCCATACAGGAAACTCCCTGCTGTAAGCTTGCCATTTCAGAAAAGACACTATAAAAACTGGTTGGTTGGTTTCTGTATTTTCAACTGGCTTTTATATATTTACTAGAGGGAGGGGGTTGTCCCTTATCCCAGTCTGCACCATCTCCAATCTGGGACCCCTGGCTTCTAACCACTCACCTGCCTGCCTGCCTGATTGCCCCTAACTGCTTTTGCCCATTAACCTGATCACCCTTAACCACTTCCCTGCTGGCCCGATCACCCCCAACTTCCTTCTCTTGCAGGCCTGGTCACCCCCAACTGCCCTCCCCTGCCAGCCTGGTCACCCCCAACTGCTGTCCTCTGCCAGCCACTTTGAGATAGCCATCTTGTGATGGGCATCTTGTGATGACATGGAGGCAGACATCTTGTGATGATGAGAGGGCATTGTGCGAGGGCCACCTAGGCTTTTATTAGTATAGATATTTGCCATGAAGAAATATACACTACCTAAAGTGGGTGAACATACATTTGCAAACACATGATATTGACAAACACAATTCACAGAGAAGCCAATTCTTTAGAAACACTATTCACTGTAGGAAACAAATAGCAAATGACGTTAACATGCCTCTGGGCCAAGAATTGAAATAGTTCAGGGAAGCAACCTCAACAAAGAGAGATATTTATATAACTGTGATTTCTACCTACTGGGGGCTTCTTATACTGTTCACAGGAATCACAATAAATATTTAGAAGTGATAATGATACACAGATAGGCAATAATATTAATAGCAATTCCTGGGTTAGCACTACTTTTATTGACATCCAAAATTCAGAAGGCACTTGTAACTTACAATTATATCCATGGATGGAAGTCTCTGTTAGCACTACAATAAACAAAATTTAAAAAATTAATTTCAGTCCTGGCCAGTGTGGCTCAGTTGGTTGGAGCATCATCCCAGGCACACTGGACTGGCAGGAGATACTAATCAATGTATTTTCTCTCTCTCTCTCTCTCTCTCTCTCTCTCTCTCTCTCTCTCTCTCTCTCTGTGTGTGTGTGTGTGTGTGTGTGTGTGTGTGTGTGTCCCTTTCTTCCTCTCTTAAATCAATTTAAAAATTTTAATTTCAACCAAATGGAACCAGCCAAATCACATGCCAATATCCAGCACAAAATAGGGTTGAATATCCCAGTTCCAGATACAATGGAAAGCCAAATGTCAATAGAAACATTCTGGATTGGAAAAACCAACATGGCAGCATAGGTAAATACCTGATATTGCTGCCTTGCACAACCACTTCAAAACTAACATCATCCGGAACCACAAGAAGGCTGGCTGAGTGGAAATTCTACAACTAGAAGGAAAGAGAAAAGCACACAGATATTCAGAGGAGGTACAGAAGTAAAGTGCAGAAGAACTGATGGAAAGGGCTGGCAATTGAGTACAAGGTTGTCTTTTTCAAGCGGGAAGGAAACACAAACTCCCAACTGCTCTGAACTCCAGTTCCGGGCTAGACTCTGGTGACTCAGACTCATATGAGGAAAAACTGAACTGTCTGGCATCAGGCAGAACTCGAAGGTGGCTTTCTCTCAGAGGTGCTTGCAAAGATTACCAGGGGACACTGAGACCCGGGGTCTCTTAGGGCAGGGCTGATGGTCAGCCATTGCTGTTTGCTCCTTCCTGAAGCCTTGCCCCATTCAAGCTGTGTGCAGAGGCCTTTGCATATGAATAGCCTGGTCCTTTGAAATCTAAAATTATCTAACAAACTGCAGCTGAGTCAGAGAGCCCCAGAACATCCAAAAGAAGGTCCAAGGCCCCACAGCAGCTTGCATTGCTTCACAGTTGGGCCTCATCTGGGAACCTCCAAACCCCAAACAAAGAAGAGGAATCTGAAGATCTCTCCATAGCTTCAGCTGGGTACCTCAGGCAGAGGCTAAATTAGTACCTCCTTGGAGATCCAAGAACCAGTATACCCAGGGGTCAGAGTGGGACCATCCAGATTACAACTCCTCAGATCCATAAGAGACACACTCGGGGGGCACTCAGTGAGCACTAAAGCCCCACTGAAGCAAGTCTTACACCATAAAGGTGTCTCTAGCACAGAAGTTCTCTCATCCTAGACACAGCTGATCCTCACAGCCAATCCAATTGGCCTGGAGGTCAATTCCTCCTAGTGATACCAATAAAAATCAAGGCTTAACTATACTAAGACTGTGCACATAGCCCACAAAGGGGTGCACCAAGAGTTTCCACCTCAGGTAACTGGGGAGGCTGAGCCACTGGGTCCTATAGGACACCTAGCACACAAAGCCACTCTATCAACTCAGAGAAGCAGCCAAAATGTAGAGACAAAGAAACAGATCACAAATTAAAGAAATGGAGGAAGCAAATGACTGTATATAGAGTTCAAAACCATGGTTGTAAGGTTTTTCAAGAATTTTCTAGAAACTGCCAATAAATTTAGTGAGATCCTTGAGGATATGAAAAAGGACCAACTAGAAATTAAGCATATACTGACTGAAAGAATAATATACAAAGATCCAACAGCAGTCTAGAGGATTGTAAGAATCAAGTCAAAGATTTGAAATACCAAGAAGCAAAAAATACCCAATAGGAAAAGCAAAAAGAAAAAAGAATCCAAAAATATTTAAACTCTGGGATAACTTCAAGATACCAACATCAGAATTATGAGAGTGTCAGAAGAAGAGAGAGAGCAAGATATTGAAAACCTATTTGAAAAAATGACAGAAAACTCCCTCCACCCCCCGCCCGTGAAAGAAATAGACTTACAAGCCCAGGATGCACACAGAACCCCAAACAAAAGAAATCCAAAGAGGACCACACCAAGACACATCATAGTCCAAAGAGGACCATATCAAGACACATTTTAATTAAAATGCCAAGAGCAAATGACAGAGGGAATATTAAAAGCAGCAAGAGAAAAAGTTAGTTACCTACAAGGTACTATTGTCAACTGACTTCTCAACAGAAATGATGCAGGCCAGAAGGGAATAGCAAGAACCTACAACCAAGATTACCCTACCCAGCAAAGCTCCCATTCAGAATTGAAGGTCAGATAAAGAGCTTCACAGATAAGAAAAAGCTAAAGGAGTTCATCACTGCCAAACCAGTATTATAAGAAATGCTGAAAGATATTCTTTAAGAAGAGGGAGAAGAAAAAGGTAAAGATAAAAATTATGAACAGCAAATACATATCTATCAACAAGTGAATTTAAAAATCAAGTGCATAAAATATCATGAACAGAATAAACTGGTGAATATAATAGAATCAGGGGCGTAAAAAAGAAAAGAAACATCGTGGATTTATTTCTTTATTTATGTTTATACTAGAGGCCCGGTGCATGAAAATTCATGCACTGGAGGGGCATCCTTCAGCCCACCCTGCCCCCTTTCACAGTCTGGGAGCCCTCAGGAGTGGGAGGCGACCCAGTGAGCAGGGGAAGGCGATGCCCCATCACACCTCTGCTGCTGCCACTGCCAGCAAGCCGCAGCCAGCCCTGGTTACCTGAGCCTCAGGCGGCCCTAGGAGGCTGGGCAGCCACCATCCAAGGCTTCTGGCCAGCCCGGTGTGACTGGGGGGCTGAGGAGACTGGGGGACTCCAGAGGCGGGCACGCAAAGTCATTGGGCCCACCTTGCCACACACCTGCCATCCCAGTGGGGCTCAGGGGACTGGGTGCCACCATCTTGTGGTTGTGAGAGCTGCCATCTTTGAGGGTGGGGTGGTCAATTAGCATATTCCCTCCTCATTGACTGTGGGTGCCACCATCTTTGCAATGGCGAGAGGGTCAATTAGCATTTCCCCTCTTTATTAGCTAGGATTTTCTTCTCCTTTTTTGTCCAAGAAGATATAACACTGGCTTTTACAATAGGCATGCTAAACTAAACGGAGGCCCTGGCTGAATCATACCTGCTATCAGTTCTCCCGTCCTGTCCAGAGGATGGGGCCTTATCTGAGGAAACCAGTGACTATGGAGAGCTTCCCAATGGTGGTGAGATTCTCCAAGCACCTTTAGTCTCATGCTACCCGTGGGGGAACCCTGCCCCACCTGCACTCAGGTCTGATGAGAAGCATTAGTGGGGGGCTGTTTCCGAAGGTGTGGTGGGGAGCTGACGTCTCTCATCCTTTGCTCATTCAGAACCTGAAGGTCATAACCTCGCCTGTTTCTGCTGAGACCCCACCTGGAGATTAGGACCACTTCCTACCCTATATTGTTAGAGAATAGTGTATAGGGACAGGGCAGGGTCGGGGTAGGGACCAGCTGTAAGGCAAAGGTATGGGGAATGTCCTGGCACGGTAGTCAACTTGAGAAAAAAAAGGCAAAGAACACACCATTTGGACCAGCTCCCCTGTTTCCTTAACTCCATAGCTTTCTTCTCACTCTCGCAAAGGACACTGGTTACTTGTTGGGAGCTGATACAGGATCTGGGTCCCCATAGCTGTCCCCTCTCCACATGGCACTGGGCATGGACTGCCACAGCGGCCCCAGTTCCCGAGGAAAGGGATCCTGGCACCAGGGGAACCTTCTCCCATCGAGAGGCCCTGGATCCCTTTCCTGCCCGCCCACTCTGGCGTCACCCCTTTAGATCTGGTTCTGATCGGAAAGACAGTTTCCCAGAGAAGGAGCGGCAGGAGGGACTGGCGCTTGTTTTCAGGAATTGTGGCCTCCTTCCCTGGGTTGTAACAGTGAACAAAGGACTGTCTTACACCAGGTACCCCCCACCCCTAAGGCCTGGTCTGTGCTGGAGAGACCGCATTGAGCTTGGAGAGAAGGACTTCTTTCCTTCACGCAAGCTGTCCCCTGGGCCCCCCCACCCATGTTCAGCACTCTTCCCAGAAGCCCCAGCAAGAGGAGAAAGGTGGCTGGAAGCTCCTGTAATCAGCAATTTCCGAACAGAAGCAACTGTGAAGAATTTCTGCTGCAGCTCTTCACCTTGCAGCCTAGGAACGAAGCTTCAGAAGAGGCAGCCCAGAAACTGTACTAGGTTCTAACAAGCAATGCCTGTTCCATCACAAAATGCAAGAGAGAAAGGCAGTGGTGGGAGCCGCAGAACATGGAATCCACCATCGAGTGCCAATCAGAGACGTGACTTTGGGCCCAGAGAGAGCTGAGGACCCATTAGGGTTCCTTTGGGTGTCCCTGGACCTTGCACCCTATTTTAACTTCCTCCCCTTGCTGATCTTGGGTAACCTAGCAAGGAGCTGGGAGAGGTAAACAGTATCTGTGACTGTGGAGATGTGGGGCCCAATCAGCAGGGAGGGGTGTGATTAATTCCAGGCTGATTCAGACGTGGCAGGCGAGGACAGCATGGAGGGCAGACATCCACGATGATTTGGGCAACTCATTAGGGAGGAATTTTAGCCACAGAAGAGGGAGAAGCTGTGATAACGACTGGTACCAGGCAACAGGAGTCACCCTCCAGTCCCTCTCCAAACCATCCTTCCACTCCACGTGGCCGCGTCTGGAGATACCCCGTGAGATAGAGCCAAATCCCGGGTGGCAGAAACGGTGTGCAACAGGGTGCTTCCCGTGTTTGAAAAAGGAGGGACTCGATGTCATTGCCAACCAAGTTTCATTTCAATAAAAATTAATTGAGCGCCTATGAAATCCCAGCACTGTGATCAGAGATAAGACAGACGTGAGAGAGAAACCATCTCGGTTTCCAGCCTAGGAACGGAGCTTCAGAAGGTGATGAGACTGCACTGAGGTTATTCTATTTGTCCATCACCAGGAGGCACGTGGGATACATCAGTGAACAAAACCGTGATCCGAAGAGGCGAAATGTCTGCCTGTGAGGTTTATGTCCTTGGGGAGTAAACTGTTCATAAATAATAGTCAGAAGACTAAGTTATGTGGCAGGTGAGACGATGTAGGTATGGAATAAATGAAGTGGAGACAGGGGATCAGAGACAGCCGTTTAAAAACAGGGTGCCTGGGGCAGTTCTCTTGGAGAAGGTGGCATCTGAGCAGGGACTTGAGGACAGGAGGGATCATCCGGGAGCAGCTGTTGGGTCTCCTGAGGGTAAACCCTGGGACCCTCTTTGAGGGAACCAGCCGGGCCAGCAGGGGCCTTCTCCTCTGCAAAGTGGGGGCCTGCAGAGCAGGCTCGCGTTTCCTTTCAGGGCCTGGTGCTTAGCAATGATCAGTTAAAACCCCGTGACCAGGCACCTCTTGGAACAAGGTTCTAAGCCTATTCTGGGCTGGACAAGCCTGTGATCGAGCTCTGAAGACAGACCGGTGGATGCTGTGCCACTGGAACAGGAGAGGATCGTGAGCACGACCTTAAAAACCACGTCTTCGCTTCACCCTCTTCCATTAGAGTCCCTGGTAATTGCTCCAAGGGGATGATGCTGGGCTGCAAATCTAATCAACTCGGAGCCACTCGGTAAACAGCTCTGTGTCCTGCCTGGGTTGCTATGCCACCCGGCCGGAAGTACAGGTCCCTCACCCTAATAACCAGTGCAGCCGTCTGCGGCTCCTCCCTGTCCCAGGCCCATTTCAGACGCCCTCTCACGTGCTCTCGGCCTCCCTGTGGCCCAGACCTTCAGCGGCTTCTCTGCGGCCGCAGCCACTGCTGGAGATGGTGGGTAGGCACTACTGGCTCTAGTGGGCAGTGGGCAGGCAGGCCAGCCTGGCCACCGGGGCCCGTCCTGGAGCTGGTGCCTGAGTCTCCACCTCTCTGGATTCCGGGAAGCCCTGGCCATGAACTCAAGATCGCTATCACCCCCTGGCCAGGTGTTGCAAAGGGAAGTGCAGGGGACTGGAGGGAGTGAGCAGCTAATGATGTGCTCTCTTCCTCCCTCCCTCCCAGGGCCTGTTCCAGGAACAGGGAACACGCAGCAGGAAAAGGCAACCAGTAAGAATCATGATTGTTCCCCGGGACACATGTGCCCAAATGCATTAGCTTACTTTTATTTTTAATATATTTTTATTGATTTCAGAGAGGGAGGGAGAGGGAGGGAGAGATAGAAACATCAATGATGACAGAGAATCTTTGATTGGTTGCCTCCTGCATGTCTTCCACTGGATACTGAGCCCGCAACCTGGGCATGTGCCCTGACCGGGAATTGAACCGTGTCTTCCTGGTTCATAGGTCAACACTCAACCACTGAGCCACACCGGTTGGGCTCCTCAAATGCATCTTAGATGTCTTTGTTCTACATACAAGACACCGCCATACAAATCCAAGGCTAAGTCCCACACAAGTCTCAATGCTTCAACTTTTTCAAAACGCTAGGGACTCAGCCTCCTCCCAGTAAAAAGACCATGTGATTTCTTTCACTCCGGGAGTCTGTTTTAAAACCCCCCTCCCCCGCTGCCCACTCACTGTAGGGAATGAACAATGCACGATACTGCTCCAGGTTAGACACACTATCCGACAGAGACACAGCATTAAGACACGTGTGTGTGCACGCCTGTGCATTTTCCGACCCTCAGAAGCCCGCTAATGCTTTTAAGCTCTGCTTTGAAATTTTTTTAACTCGGGTAATTTTCCGGGATTTGATTCGGCTGAATTCATCAAATGCACATTGTCTTTTCCACGGGGGATCAGCAAAGGCAATTTTCCGAACGACTCTGGAGGGATTATTTCTCTGATGTGTGTCTTCCCGAGACCCGTCTGCCTGCTTACCAGCTGAATCTTAGTCCTTCACCCAGTGCGAGGCTGGTGAGATTGAATACTCAGCCTTTTTCACCACCAAATAATAGGAAATCTGCTCCCCACCACATGTGCCCTGTACGCGGGGTCCTGGTTTTCAGTGGACCTGGCGTGACTCTCCGTGACGTCTGGTGCCTGGGGGCTCCCCAGGGCTCCTGGGAATCTGGCGGCAGTCAGTAAACAGTCTCTGTGGAGCAGGAGAGGAGGAAATAGCTCTCTGCTCCAGAGTGGAGACTCCTGCCGGCCCCAAGGGCTGATGAGGAAGTTCTGCTACAGGAGGGCTGCCTCCCAGCCTCCGGCTCAGCGAGCGGGTTTATGGAGAGCAGCGGTTCTCAACCTTCCTAAGGCCGCGACCCTTGCATACAGTTCCTCATGGGGTGGTGACCCCCAACCATGAAATGTTGCTACTGTTATGCATCGTGATGTAAATATCTGCATTTTCCGATGGTCTTAGGCGACCCCTGTGAAAGGGTCGTTCGACCCCCCAAAGGGTTGTTCAATCCCCAAAGGGGTCACGACCCACAAGTTGAGAACCACTGTGCTACAGGAGTGCTGCCTCCCAGCCTCCAGCTTGGGGAGCGGGTTTATGGAGCGGACCTAACAGTGAGGGCTGAGTGGAGAAGCTCTCAGAACTCGATTCTGTGTTCGCCTTCAGCACACGAGTCCATGGACGCTCCCCCACTCTCAACCGCGGTTTGGGGTTAACTCCTTTAACCCTGAAGAACACGTTTTAAACTCCCTAGAGTGGCATCCAAGACCCTTTGCAGAACGCCTGCAAACCGTCCCTCCACCGTGCATGCTCTCCCCCGAGCCACACTCCTGCCTGAGCAGAGCCTCCCCCAGAGCAGACCCCGCACCCAGCACCTTCCACTGCCATTTGCTCACCTCGCGTCCCTTCCTTACGGAGACCCCACTACCAGGACGCATCGCTCTCCCCTTCTGAGACCAGACCCACCTCTCCGGGCCCCAATTAAACAGCACCTCCTCCAGGAAGCTCTCTCAGATACCTCCCCCTCCAGCCTCTGGGCCTCTATTTCATGGGGATTTATGAAAAATATGGGCAAAGGAGAGCTGTGTGGGGGGTGTTTCTGGCGATTAGGAGAAACGGGTGAATCACCAAAGGGCATTTTGAACTTCACTCCCCTGTTTATGAGGAGGCAAGAGCGGTGCTTGTGGGACTGAAACCTGATGGGAGTCACTCAGGAAAGGATGGTGGGTTTGAAGAAGCAAAGTGTTCCAGAATATTCCAGCAGAGTTAGGGTTGAGGTCTCCATGGCAGCCAGAGAATGGGACCCAGGTTTCAAAACCCTCAGTGTGGAGTGAGAGCTGTAACTTGACTGGCATCTATGCTGGTGTTGAGGTTGAAGGAATAGCCATAGGGAGAAACTGCCTTTCAGAGCGCTGTCCAAACTTCCCTGTGTCTCCGAGGGCAGGAGTTAACGGGGCCAGGACACCCATCACGGACTGCGCCATGGCTCTTGTCTTTGCATCTGCCTCATCCGCTTGGCTCTGAGCATCCTGAGGGCAGGGATCAAGCCTGACTCATCTCGACATTTCCCACTCGATAAATAATGGTTGTAAAATTGAATGGAACTGAATTAAATTGAACGAGCCCCGGTAAAGGTTTCTATCCTAATGGTTTCTTAATAGCATCCATAAAAATTGGACTCGATTTTACATAACTTTAAAAACTCCTATTAAGCCTGAGCCAGCTTCCAGGAGGAAAATGCTTCTGTGGAAGAGGTAGGGAGAGATGCAGCCACCCAGCGGAAAGCGCCATCGTCTGAAACATTAAGCCCCAAGCAAGTCAGTCTCGCTGGGTTTTCTCGGCACTCTCTGCTTTGGAACGTAGAATCTTTTTCAAATGTTAAAACAGTCCAGATACAGAGAATTCACGTCCGTTTTACAATGGGCTGAAAATAAAAGCATGCACACAAAAATAAAAATATTCATGCCTCCCAAAGATAAAGGCCTTGTTGGCATTTCGGTGTGTGAGTTTCCAACCCTGCCCCTCGTGTCTCTGGCCCCCCCCCTAGGACCCAATCCCTAAAGGCAGCCAGAGTTCTACTCGGGGACTGTGGCTGGCATCTGGTATCCTTTCCTTTCTGATTGGCTATTGGCAGAGTGCTACCTTAGGTATCGCGCTATTTTCTCTTCTGGGTTCTCCCCTCACTCATTTTAGGGTCTCATACGTTATACATTCACTATTTGTGAAAACCTGCTCTCAATAAGGGACTCTCCCCCTCCCCATGTGGGAGTCTGTACTTATTCTTCAATAAATCTCCATCTTTGCTATACAAAAAAAAAAAAAAAAAAAAACACCTCCACCTACAACAACAAGAAACCCTGCTCTCAGTAAAAGCTCCAAGTTACACACCCTATAACTGACAGATAAGTCTTTGTGAGCTGCCGATTCCAGCAGTATTTGCATTTAATTAGATGTGAAAGCCTTAAAGGACCGCACTCCCACTTTTAAGCTACAGAGGCCTCATAAAATACTTCTTTAACATTATCTCTGGAGGGATATTCAGGTGCTGGCATCCTTCAGCACCCGCTTTGTGCTTTCCTTTATTATTTCTGTTTTCTTGTAGAGTAATAAGTAAATAGAAATGTACTACACAGTTATTATTTTCTTTGATATTAAGGATCTACTTATTCTTTTCTTTTTCTTAAGAAACTTTGATAGATTCACAATTGTGATTACAAAATGAGGTACAAAAAAATATCGACTTAGAAGAAAGCCATGAAGTAAGGTGATCTGAAGTTAATTGTCAGGACCTTGACAGTAAACTTACTTCTGATTTTTTTCATTGGCCCCTATCATCCAGGAAAATTGTAAGCTACATGTCATTAGCCCCACTTTACAGATAAGGAAACAGGCCCAGAGAAGTCTAACAGAACCGTGTAGTGATGGACACTAGGGGTGCGCACCCTCATGAACTAAAGGCAAGAAGAGGCCAATGATGGGATATTAAAGAATAAAATATTTGCAGGTGAGATCCAAGCCCTAATCTCCTGACTCCACGCCTGCTGTTCTTTCTAGTACCTCTGCCATCTCACTGAATGAGGCCGTGACTCACACCTGCTGAACCTTTTCCCAATGCTTTTCTACCCAGAACCAAAAAAAAACCAAACACTATTATTGCAGATGTGGCCTTTTCATAAGCACAAACATGCTGAAAAATAAAACTAGGAGTATTATCATAATAAGCAAGGAGTCTTGAGAGAAATGTGGTTGTGTCATTCATTGCACGTGATCGGCGTGCCCAGAACGTCTGGCAAATTTGTACAAAGCAAGTTACATGGTAAGTAGAGAACTCACCTTTTCAAGGAATTCTACAATAAAACCTTCTGTTAAAATTTTTAAAAATCATGTCAGTTAAAGAATAACATCCTAATTTCCCTTCAACAGAGCGAATGTTCCTCAGGGAGAGCACACTTGAGCACTCTGGGAAATACGTCGGAACTGTGAGGTGGGCAGAGAAGGAATTTGAGCCGTAGCTTGAATTCATTCAACAGTAAGAACCTATGCCAGGCTTGCTAGCTTTGCTTTCCTCTCCTCCAGGTGAGTGATGTCAATAGGGTTTCCTGTCCTATTTGTCCGGCAATTCCGCTGCCCATTGTCTTAGAAACTGCTAGACTGACTCATGGCCCGACTGCCCTCACTTCTTTGGATCTGCACCCTTGATGTATTGCTTTATGCTTCTATCATTAAGAGGTGGGATCTATTTCCCTGCTTATTGAAAACGGGCTCATCTTATGACTTGCTTAGCAGCGGAAGTGACCAAGTGCTGGTTTTGAGCCTAGGCCTTGGGAGGCCTTTGGTGCTTCCATCTACAATCTTGGCCTCCTGGCACTGCCATGTAAACAATCCTATGCTGGCTTGCTGGCTAATGACAGCCAGGAGATCCAGTGCCCCTTCCCCACCCACCCCGGCCTGAGCTGACAACCATCATCACCAGACATGTGAGTAAGGCCATCCTAGATCAGTCAACTCCTGACACGCCAGCTGATGCAGACAGGGAGCAGGCCCACTCTGTATCTTTTGAGACCGGTCTAGACAGAAAGAACCATCCCAGTGATCCACAGATTCCTGAGCTAAAGAAACAACTATTATATCAAGGCATTAAGTTAGAGTGGTTCATTTTTAAAATTCATTGATACAGGAAACTGTAATACATTCCTAAAAAGAATTGGCTGCTTTGAGAGCATTTTCTGCTGAAATAATGACTAAAAGTTTAGCATTGGTGATTGATATACCATCTTCATTGTCTTTAGACTCGGAGAGACTGCTGAAATAATCCCAGCTTAAATTAGTCCACACTGCGAAGATACTCACATGGGATTGCTGATATGTCTGGCAAGAATGTTTTTTTTTCTAGCAGTCATTAAAAAGCAGAAAAAGTAGAGGTTTCAGGACAAAGAACTATTTTTGAGGAACACATATGACCTCACACTCCCTCTAAATATACTATGATTTTTCTTCTGACAACAACATCAAACAACTAAGACTTTATAGAAAGGCCATAATTATTCAAGGGAGTAGCAGTTTAGCAGGTTGGCCACCTATTTTTGTCAACAAAGTTTTATTGGAACACAATCGTGCTCATTAATTTACGTATTTTATGTGGCTGCTTTGGTACAACTGAAGAAATGAATAGTTGCAAGAGGCCCTAGAGCTCACAAAACCTAAAATAGTTACTATATGACCTTAACAAAATGTACAGCACACATATTTTTAAAGTCAACCCATTAAAGTGGCCATTATTAGTCACTCCAAATTTACAAGCTCTCGACCAAACCTAACCAATCACATTGCAAGGAAGAGAGTAAGAAAGGGAAGAAGGGGGTTTGAGAGTTTTGTCTCACACACACACACACACACACACACACACACACACACACAATATAGGACTGCAACTCTTGTAGGGTCAGTTGCGTGCATTTCCCCCAACTAAGCCACAATTAAATCATAGAAATCGGTGCGCCATCGCCATAAAGAATTTATAAAGTCAAGCTCCAGTGAGCTTTGCCCATCTGTTGTTTTTGAAGCCCATTCATTAATTACGTCCCTTGGGACTCACCATATTCCCTTGCCAGACCCCATAGTCATGTGTCGGGGATATCAGAGCGCACAGCCAGGGAAGATAGACAGCTGAGCTTGACATTCACTCCCTAAGCTTTGGTTTCCTTCTTGATCAAATGACCACCCGATGGTCCCTGGAGTCCCTCCCTGCGGGGCACCATGATGCTGAGCTGATGCTCGTAGTTGCGGTGCTGCTAACGTGGCAGCAGCTGTGGAACTGGTGGTGCAGCTCCACCAGAGCACACCTCCTCACACTGATGAAGGAATGAGGTCCCTAATGGTGCCCCACTCAGTGAGGGCACAGGTGGGCAGATGGCAAAATGGTGATGCCACCAGTTTGTCCCCCAAACAGACAAGAAGTGTCTCTATGTGGCAGGAAGTGATTCTGTACCCCCACAGTGTTAGCAGCATAACTCTGGGCGTGGGAAGGCAAGGGCTTTTAATTTGCTTCTTTTCACTAAGGTGCGGTTTCTACAGCGGTGCATATTGTGTAAAAAGAAACAGAAACAATAAAGGGCGCTTTTCAAAGGACCTCAGACACATCACTAAGGCCCTCCAGACCACCTGGGCAGGCCAGTGATCAGAGACCCTGGCTGAACAATGCCCCCTGAACAATAACTGCTTCTCGTCCCTTTCAGTCCAGCCTTCTCGCTTGTTTAAAATAGACTTCCTGTGCTCAGAAAGGGTGAATTGGCTGGGCCCGCCCCCTTCACCAGGCCTGTCATTCTAGCCCCGTGCTTGGGGACAGCTTGGTTCTGCCATGGCAGGGACTCCAAAACTGCCTGGCCATTACAAACAGGCCAGGAAGTTTAATGGGGGCCAAGATTGGTTCAGTAGCACAGGAGCGGGGTTCCAATGGCTGCCTTTTAAAGTCCCCCAGGAGTCTGGCCGTGACCGGTTTGGCTCAGTGGAGAGAGAGCGTCAGCCTGTGGACTGAAGGATCCCAGGTTCGATTCTAGTCAAGGGCATGTTTCTTGGTTGCGGGCACATCCGCAGTAGGGGGTGTGCAAGGAGACAGCTGATTGATGTTCCTCTCTCACCGATGTTTCTAACTCTCTCTCCCTCTCCCTTCCTCTCTGTAATAAATCAATAAAACATAAATAAATAAATAAACAAACAAACAAACAAACAAACAAACAAATAAAGTTCTCCAGGAGTTTCAATGAATCGCTAGTTTGGGGCTCCAATCCCTGTGGAACCACAGCGGAAGTCTAGGTCTGGTCTTGCTGGGAAGGGCCTTCTGGAAGTTAGTGAGAGAAACACAGCAAAGGGACTAGAAGGTGACCTCCTGTCAGTTGCTGTCCCCCATCAGATCTGTTTTAGTCTCTTTATTGGTCAAGAGCCTGAACTCTGGCACCATTCTGCCGGCCTGGGTTACTTGCTTCTGCCACTTTCTAGTGTTACTGCGGGCAAGTTTCTTAACCTCTCTGCGTCTTAAACTCCCTCACCTGGAAAATAAAAGTAATGGTAATATCTACTTCAGAGCATTGCTGGGCGGATGCAATAAAACAATATATTGAGTGCTTATAGGAGTGGCCCGGCATCTGGTGAAGCTCATTAATGGTGGCTATTTTATCATCCTTTTATTTTTATTTTATTTTATTTTATTGTCCAGCATGCACTCCAGCACTCTAGCTTTGGAAAAGCACAGTTTCCTAAGGGGACTGGAGCTGGTGCCAGGTCAGAGGCGAAGGCTCGGGATGGGCGTGTCAATATTGTGCAGCTACAACTCCAAGCATGGCACTGGGTGAGTGAGCCCTTCCCAGAGGTGCTGAGGGCCAGGGACAAAGCAGCTCCCGGTGGAAGCAAACGTAAGTGGTGGCCATTTGGAAAAGGCCCAGTGTTTTAAGATGACATGGTGGCCATTTGGAAAAGGCCCAGTGTTTTAAGATGTAACGGTCAAAACAGTGGGCCCCAAGCAATTGGACGAGGGAAGAAATTTCATCACTTGCCAAGTTTCGGGTTGCAGTTGTGGTGTGCAGTTTAGTGAATTCCTTACTCCTGCTCTTGCTGTGAGTTAATAAACAGCCACGGCCCCGTTGGCAGATCACAGGGAGAGGGAGAGAAAAGCTTTCCCCCAACCTGTCAACTCTATACCCGGAGCGATCCAGGGTGGCAGAATTCCAGAAACTGCAGAAGCTGCAGTCAGCCGTGTAAGTGCAGCCATGCACAGGAGCTGTGCTTCTTGACGGTTACTGTTTTTGAAGCAATAGGTATATTAGCGATCGCAGTGAATCTGTTCTTTATTTTTAGGCGCCAGGCATGATCCTTTGTATTCCTGCCGTCAGAGACTTCACCTGGTGGTTTAATGAGCACACCCCACAAAAAACAGCACCATTATCTATATTTACAACCCAGAAATTTCTAGTGTCAGCTTATATTTGGCAGTGATATTTTTCATTTGTTAAATGCCCTTGAAGATAAAGAAATGTTACTTGCTTTGGATAATACCACTCAACGCACTTACAGTTAGTCACTGATGGGGTAGAAAGAGCACAAAAATCCAAGTGAGAATACTCCAAACTTCGTGTCTCTTTAGGCACTTTGATGATTCTCTGAGATTGCTTCCTGAACCAGGAATGACAGGAACCTTACAGAGGATGGCAAGGAAATTAGTCTGACAAGTGTTTTGTGTGCTCCCCTGGATTTCCTAAAGCTGTGAGGCTAGGTGGGGTCATGTGACCTAGGATGAGTAGAAATGACATATAACACTTCTAGCTAAAGCAATACAAAACCCAAGTGTGACTATCCTAGCTCTGTCTTACCTGGTCCAAGGGATTGAGAAGGCCTATACAGTCATCCCTTAGTATCCATGGGGAAGGATTCCAGGAACCCTGTCAGATACCCAAATCCATGGATGTTCAAGTCCCTTATAGAAAAAGGCATAGTTTTTGCATATAGCCTTTATTTGCATATAGGCTACAATAGGGTATGTCTGCACACCATTCAGTGTAGTGCTCACTGTGTGGCAAAGTCAAGTTTTGCTTTTTGGGGAACTCCTTAAAAATTTTAAAAAATATATCTTGACCTGCAAATGTGAAACTTGCAGATGTGGAGGGTCAACTGTATTTAAAGAGTCCAGTGAGGTGTGTGTGTCGGGGGGGAGCGTTGTGGAGGGAGATCACAAGAGAACCTAGGAAAGCACCAGCAAGAGATGGGCCCAGAGACCGTGCCACCATTACTATGACAAAACCCATCAAGTATAGTCAAGTATTTACAAGCTGTCTGTAGTGCTCAGGAAATGGCTATGAGCACCTTACCTACCCATCCCTCTGAACCTTCCTCCTGCTTCAGCCTTGAAGGTCCAGAAAATGTGGTCTAGAGGTCCGGCTGGCCTAAGGAGTAGAAATATAAGACACAGAAGAAAAGAGGCCACCAATCTTGGCTCTTCTTGGACCACCGGGGAAATAGAATAAATTCATGTCCAAATTGTGACTTAAAATGACTGGAAGGTTCTTATTATCTAAGAAAAGTAATCAGAAAAGTTGTGGTACTGCCCTGAGTTTTCATCAAGGAAACAACCTCACCGAACAAGTTTAAAGGGGCAGTGGGAAACAGAAATAAAATAGTTTTTATGGTTCCGTCCCATAAGTTCTTCTGGCTCAGCTTAACAATCACATAGAGGTGGGGTTGGGAGGAGAGGGGCAAGAGGTTGCAGACAAGGCAAGCTGAGTTTGGATAAGAAGGAAGTGTGTGCCTTATCTGGTTCAGGAATTCTCTCCAAAAGGCTCCTACTAAAACACAGGAGTTTCCTGGGGAGAGTAGCTCATGATCCCCACACTCTCCAGAAGTACAGATTGTTCGGTTAGAATAGCAGGCTCCCACACCCAACCAGGGAGAGAAACGCCTGTGGAGAGCAGGCCTGAGGAAGGCGCTGAGGGCACAAGCAGGGAGGAGGGGAGGCAGGATGCACCTGGGAATGCTCTGGGGTCAGCAGATGATGACATAGAGCCAAGAAGAATGTCAGGACCTGAGCATTTGGGCAGCAGGAGCCTTCCGATCGCTGGGTTAGAAACATAAGCAGACACAGGACCCGTAGCTTCTCTGAAACCGTTTTTCCCTGGGCAGAGATTCACCATGAGTCACGACTGAAGCAAACAGCTCCAGACACTCAGAAGGAATGCTCATGTGCCCTTGGTATCGGTCACATCTCCCAGAGGGCCTGCTCTGTCATTCCCGCACATTACCATCCCACGGGAAGCTTTAGGAGATCTCTGACTCCTGCCTCCTTCCATGCAGCTTAACTCGATGGTTCTTGACTTTGGCTGCACTTTGGAACCCCCTGGCCAGCTTTAAAATATTGATGCCTGGGTTCTCACTCCCCCCAATTCCATCTAGATTCCTATTAATTGGTTTGGGGTGCAGCCTGGGCTATTTATGAGTTCCCCAGGCAATTCTGATATGCAGCCAGGTGAGAACCTCGGCCTAAGAAAAACATGGGGACCAAAGAGTCTGATCCAGCAGGACTTGGGTGGAACCCAGGAATCTATGTTGAAACAACTCCCCCAGATCAGTGGTACCTGGGTTCAAGTTGAAGAGGCAATGTGCTTGGCTGTCTCTACACTGTTCAAAAAAAAACCAATATGGCCAGAACCGGTTTGGCTCAGTGGATAGAGCGTCGGCCTGCGGACTGAAAGGTCCCAGGTTCGATTCCGGTCGGGGGCATGAACCTTGGTTGCGGGCACATTTCCAGTGTGGGACGTGCAGGAGGAGGCTGATCAATGTCTCTCTCTCTCATCGATGTTTCTGACTTTCTATCCCTCTCCTTTCCTCTCTGTAAAAAATCAATAAAATATATTAAAAAAACACAATATGAATTTAAATGTGTCAATTTAGGAAAAGCAGATCAATCTGATTCTCTAGCATTGTGTAGACATACCACCTGTTCGATTAAACTTTACCCTTTTCAAGCAACTAGCCTGATATCCTATTGAAAGATCTACCCTGCGCTAATGATTTGGGCATTTTGATTGCAAAGATGCTACTTTCAGATGGAGGGGATCAGAGGGACTGGCCCTGAAGGACTATCTTCCCTGCCTTCACTTTGTCCCATATCTCTCGCTCGACCCGCCATCAAGCGCTCATGTGTTGAAAGCTTAGTTCATGTTCTGTTGTCAAGTCAAGACAACCCTGACCTGATTCCATAAAATGTGTACTGGCCGTGTCTATACATCCCTACCCACCTACCTAAACTTCACCTTGTACTCATTGGTGACTTGAGACTCCATGTGGCCCAGAAACAGGTGACACAGTTTGGCCAGGATTCCAGAAGGTCATTGTATTCTAGTTATAACTAATATAGCCTGAAGAATAATCTTCTATATATCAAATTACTGTATAACATATGCATAATCAGCCTGGCCAGGGTAGCCCAGGGGTTGGGCATTGACCTATGAACCAGGAAGTCATGCTTCGATTCCCAGTCAGGGTACATACCTGGGTTATGGGCTCGATCCCCAGCATGGAGTCTGCAGGAGGCAGCCAGTCAATGATTCTTTCTCATTGTTGATGTTTCTCTCTCTCTTTCCCTCTCCCTTCCTGTCTGAAATGAATAAAAATATATTTCAAAAAAATATATGCATAATCAGTAGAGTTAAAAGACAGCTTGGAAATAATATAGATATAGAGATAATACAGCCATGTGTATCTCTATATCTATCTGTCTACCTATCTCTATCTAGGCCCCCAATAGAAACATGGATAAAAAAACACAAGTAATAAAAGGCAAGTAACAAAACATAAGCATCTGAAAACTTCAATCTTTATAGGGCTCAAAGAAGCTCATACTGAAATACTGAGGCTAACCAGTGAACAGGGACAGTAGCCAAAGGTCTTAGAAAAAGGGAACCAGACTCTCGCAACCATCACTGATGCTCATGTAAATGGATATGACCTTTCTGGAGGGGAATCCAGCAACAGGTAAAAAATTTTAAACAGACATGCCCTGCATACAGCCACTTTACTTCTAGGAATTTATTCCTATGAAATCATTGGACAATGCCCACAAGAACATATGTACAAGGATTTCAGGGACAAGAACCTAAACCGAGACAGTAGAAAATTGGCTAAAATAATTCATGCTACATGCATACCATGGAATAACCTTTGGCTCCCCAAAATGATATAAAGCCAAACTTATCAACATGGAAAGGAGTCCACTAGGTATGGAAGTATGAAAGCTAGATGACAAGAGCATGCATGTAGGATATAATTTTTTGGAGGCTCTGTGCAATGTGTAAAAAGTCTGATATATATATGTATAATAAATCATTTTTTGTTACCTCTAGATTATAAAATTGTGCTTGAGATCTACCTTTTCATATTTTTTCTGTTTCCTCTGAACTTTAAATATTAAACATTGGTGACTTTTAAAATCAGATCAAGTCAGTAACGCCGGAATGCTCTGAAAAGTGAATGCAATGCTTGGCCAGGAAACCTCAGTAGAAGGAGATCTCCTTTCTCTGCTGCCCCCACCGAAGGCAATCAGTCTCGCCAGCCCCGGACAGGACTGTGCTTCAGCTCTCGGGCAGATGAGCATCCATTCTGTTTTTAAAGCTCCCAGAGGAAGACGCTCCAAAATTTCCCTTGACAATCCGTGGCAGGGTTTATCCGATCCATCTGAAAAGAAATTTCCCCTTAGATCCAATCTGAAACACCTGCTCTCCGATTTAAGCATTGCTTTTCTCCTTCGGCTTGCAGTGAAAGTAGGAAAAGGTGACTACCATTCATTCTGACCAAGGACAACTATTTCCCAGGACAACTAAAATCACATCTATCTTGAAATTTAAACACATACACTTGCTTCCAGGACACCCTAAACTGGCATTAATTATCACATAAGCCAGTGATTCTCAGGTTTCTTCATCTCATGGCGCACATAAGCTAATTACTGGAATTCTGCGGCACACCAAAAATATATACTTTCTGCCCATCTGACCAAAAAAAAAAAAAACATATATATATAATTTTTATTCACTCACACTGGATGGCCATAGTTGTGACAACCTAAGGGAACAGAGGCCAGTGCCCCTGACTAGAAAAGCCTTGCATGTTTAAAAATTCTCACAGCGCACAGGTTGAGAATCACGGACATAAGCAAATGCGAAATTCTGGGCCAGGGCTCCACCGGGGAAACAGTGAGAAAGGCCCTCCTAGCTGCTCTGAAGCCCGGTTCCAGCCCCAGGTTGTTTGTCTGATGTCTCATCAGGGTCACCCTCGGGGCTGTAGCCAGGAGCAGGAGGTGTTGCAGAAAGCTTTTCAGACTGTTCTAGTTGATAAGGAAACACATCACCCCAAACAGGAGGAGAGGAAAGACAACAACAGCCCGTGTGAATGACACACGGCGACGAGAGCTTTCCATCTCTCCGTTCCTTAAATCCTCCTCCACCCTCTTCTCCCTCCTCTTCCTGTTTCAATTCCCTTCATCGTGCCCTGCCCAGTACACTGTCCTCAACGCCATCATGGCTAAGCATTTATTGCATCAGACACTGTTCTCATTTCATTTGTACCGCCCTCTAGCAAGTGGAGTCCATTCTCTCCATTTAAGCTGGTTTCATCCAAGAGCTGTCTCTTCTACTCACCAGGTACCATGTGGCCTCTAGATGAACCCTTTGGGGCCACGGGGTTTTCCCCTGACACTAGAGGGGCCCGTAGGGGTTAGGAGGGTATGCCCAGGAGCCCACCATGGCTGATACAATAATGCATCCTTTATTGACTGCCTTCCCATTCCTGAATTATTTTCCACTGGTTCATACTCCTTGCCCTTGAATCCTGTCTTAGGGTGTCCTTCTGGGAAAACCTGGCTGAAGCAGAGTTGATAACAGACCTGGTTGGATGCCACTCCCACGCTTTCTGCAAGACCTTGGGCAAGTTTTCACTCTTTGAAAAGGGGAAGGTGGCGCAGGGGAGAGATGTGTTTTATAAGAAGGTGCACAGGCCCTCAAGAAATGGCCACTCTTACCGTTACTCCTTACCCAAGAAGTGCCGTTGTTAGTGGGCACTCTACTGTTCCTAAACTATTAGACCTCGTCACCTCCCCGCTAACACCTTGAAAACCTGAACCCTAAGGCTTGCAGCTGACTGCTCTCCAGCCTGGCACCAAGGAAATGACAGCAAATGTGGCCCATGGTTTCGACCCGATATCAGATGTAGTTATTTAGAGTTCAGTTTCTATTTCAATTGCAAATAAGTTCCCAAGAATGAGTTTGCTCAAATTGTCCCACCCATTTGCTAACTTAGAGGTGCCAGGCGCTTTTTGGGGTGCTTCAGTGTTGTCAGAGTATTCCCATCCAACTTGCATTACTGCATTCGATTCTCATGGCTGACCATGAGAATGGGACAGGACAGGACAGGTTGTGCTCCATAATGAATGTCAGGGAATTAACACAACAAATGGGAATTTCTTTCTTGCTCTCTCATGACCCACCTGGGGATCCACCAAGCAGCCACCATGTGGAACATGGCTGTTCTGCTCTAGTAACTGAATGTTGTGCTCAAGGTCAGCCTCATTCCTCTCATAGGTCACTGATGTATGTAGTCATGTGGTAAGATGTTAGTCCTATCGTGCACCCGGAAGGCAGGCAGCCGGAAGTCATTGTTGTACAGAAGTCATAGTTATTCTAGCCATTGTATTATAGTAAACATACAAAAACTGCAGCTTAAGTACTTTCTTAATGTCACTCAGGGAGTCTGGACCTAGGATTCTAGTGTGTCGTTCTCCCTGAGATTTCTGAATAAGACGACATGGACAATGAGGGTCCCATCCCTCACCTATCTCACTCTCAAAATCAGCAAACTCATACCCACTGGCAATCTCAAGGTGGAGGACTGAATGGTCAAAGAAACTGACCTACTGGAAGAATTTAGGGATTAGGTAATAAGGGGATTATTTTAAAGCAGTTGGTCATGTAAGAAAAGGTGGCCTCTGTCTCTGTCCTACCATCTTGTCCCCAAAATTAGGAAGAACTCTTCAGTAAATACACTCAGTCCATATCATCTATATGTGGAGTTCTCCTCTGGAATCCTGACCCCAGTAGTGTCCTGGAGCCCCTCACATCAATGTGCAAGAACTGACTGTGTACGTCTTTTCCCAGTGTCCTCTTCAGCAATATTATATGGTGGCTTGAGATTGGCCACGGTAGGAATAGTTACACCACAGTAATTGGAAAAGCTATAAATTAGGAATTTTTCTCTCAGAGACTTGGTTGTTAAACATGTACTGAGAAACTTCTCTCTATTCTCAATTCTTCATATATGATTGGGTTTTTCATGCTTGCTTTGTTGGCATATGTGGGTCTTTGAGAACTGGAATGTGTCTCTGAGGAGAGGGCTCTGCCTTAAACCTTTTGAAAATTCCTTCTTTCCCTGGCACATGCCCATGGGGTCTTTACTCTTTGTCAATTCTAATCACTTACGTCTATAAACTCTCGAATCCCTATGGGAAGGCACTAGTATTGCACAGAGAAAGAAACTGAGACATGGAGAGAGTAGCTAACTTGCTGTAGGTCACCCCTGAAATAAGAACACAACTGGGATTTGACCCCAGATGGTCCAGTTCTAGCATGTGTGCTTATAAGAACCATATCTACTGCTTCTCTCTCAGAGCACATAATAGAAAAATAGGAAGATTTTGATTAACTAGAAAATGATGTTAAACACCATTTTTTCTGAATACCCAGTGTGAATTATGTCTGACAATCACGTTGTTAAAGTGGACCTTTTTAAATCATTTGATATTCACTTATTGAACACTGGCATATGCCAGGCTCTGTGCTAAGTTATGACAAGGATGATTGTAATATGAGGTACCACTTATTTCTTATCTGTGAAGCTCTTTATCAGCTTTTCTCATAAAACAGGCCCTGGTGGGAGCTGAAGAAGGTACGAGGATGATGATGATGACTGATGATAATGACGGCAATACGAGTTTCCATCATTTGAATGCTTTCTATGGGCCACACACTGTGCCAAGTGTCATTACATTACAATTTGCTACCCCTTGAGAGACAAATATTTTTCGCTTTGTGCCCATTTTGCAGTTGAGGAAACTGAGGCCTAGGGAGGTGTCATAAGCCACACAGCCCATCAAAGAGCTCACGATCTAGGCTGTTCTGACTACATTCTGTCTATAAGGCTGAGACCCTTTGAAGTTTCCATCAGCTTCACACCACACCTAGGCAGTTCCGTTCATGTTCACATTCAGTTTTGAGAGTTTACTTTCCAGCCTCAGGAGGGCTTTGGTGTTGTCAACACTCGTTCTGAATACAGACATGGTGGGAGGCAGCCCAGCAATCAAAAGAGAAAAGGTTTTTCCAAGAAATTTTGCAAGAAATGAGATCGTTAGCATTCTGAGGAAGCCCACGAGAAGCGGAGATATGCTTGCTATTCATCGAGTTCAACACCAAGGCCAACAAGACTAGAAACTCACTACATTCTCCGAAGGGAGCTCAGAAGCAGTACAGACCTCTTCTTCCAATATGCCCCGACTGTGTAATCAGCACTTCCTCAGGAAACAGTTCAGTGTGGGCAAAACTTTGAATCTGGGATTATCAAAGTTAACTCTGAAATTAAATGTCATCAAATGGTAGGATAAACCTTTCAACAAATAGGCGAGAACTTGGACATCTATATGAACATTTTTATCTTTAATGATTATTACCTACAGAAAGTTAGTTTCTTGTTTAACTTTCACTCAAAAATATTGCTAGCCCTATGGTTAGAGTTGTTTTCTGGTTTAATCTAGGAAACACACAGAAAAAGCAACCGTGTGTGTGTGTGTGTGTGTGTGTGTGTGTGTGTGTGTGTTACAATGCAAGTCCATATTTCTGGTTCAATTTAATCATTTACTTTACTGGATATATTTGGTTCTAAATGACTTTATCCCTTTCTAAAAATAAACTCCACCTGCCACAGACAGTCCCCACTAAGGAGAGCCAAAATAATACGCCACACACTCTGCAGGACAATTTCGAAAGAATAGTCCCCAAAATGGCTTGAGGGATAACTTCATCAGATACTCAAGGTGAATCCACTGAGGATAAACATACTCATTTGCAGTGTTTTAAAAAAGATTTTTATCCCATTACTTTAAAAAAGTTTAAAGCAATCATCAATCATTTAAATTGTCACATTAGTTTATTCTAGCATTTCATGTGGCCTAATTTCAAGGAGGTAAGGACTCATCTTTGTTTGAGAAGGAAAAAGATGAAGTTTTATGTTGAAGAATATGAAAAGGATATGTTGGGAGGAAAAGATCAAAAAGATATTTCATTTGAATATAAATCTAATATAATAAAAAGCCATGACAAATAAATGCCTATTTTAAATCCTTACCTTATGCTACAGAGCAGAACAAAAGAGAGAAGAGTGAAGGAGCATAGTGTAAAAAGACTGCGATGATTACAACAAGTGCTGGCGAGGATGTGGCAAAGCTGAAACATCGCTGGAGAGAAGGCAAAATGCACAGCCACTTTGGAAAATCATTAGCTATTTCTTAAAAAGTGAGGCATAAATTCACCATATGACCCATCCATTCCACTCCTAGGCATATATGTAAGAGAAGTAAGAATGTCACACAAAGGCTTGTATGTGGATGTTCATTGCAGACTTATTCACCATAGTCAAGAAAGGTAGCAACAACCCAAATGCCCAGCAGTGGGTGAATGAAGAAACAAAACGCGGTATTATCTGCTGAGTGGGAGTTGGATCGTCAGAGCCCAAGGCTGTGGTTTTGGAGTCAAGCCTCCTGTCCCAGTGCCCACGGCCTGGGGCTGGTGGAAGAGGCATGATACCTGTGCTGTTTGACCCTCGCCCCCATCCAGTCTCTCTGCTCTGTTCTAGACCCTCAGGGGCAAACTGCAGCCTGCATCACTCAGCACACGTGCTCTCTGGCTTCCAGGTAGATTTCATGCTGCAAGTACCACCAGCTGATCAGGAGGTGGGAGGAGAGAGGGTGGGGTCACGGTCTCCCTGGCTTGCTCCCTGCCTTGCTGGGCTTCTGACAGGGGCTGTTTTTGAGGGACAGCTCATGTTGGGCGGTCCCCAACCTCCCCAGCTCCAGCTCTGGCCAGGCCCTGGTCCAAGCAGGCCGGGAAACTGTCTGTCTCTCTGATGTGTCAACGCCTGTCTCCTCTGTCCTCTCTTGGTCCCTGTCCCACCCAGCTCTGTGACCAGCCATCTTGACTAGCACAGTCTCTGAATGAAGACTGGGGAAATGGTACAGGAGGAAGGGAGAAGGCATACTAGGCAGCCCCAAGCAGCTAATGCCCCCTATCAGCACCACTCCTGTCCCCCTTCCCTTCAGGGGTGTCTTACAGACGGGCTACTCTTCTAGATCGTTACTCTGCTCTGGATTACTGATGACCTGAACAATGAAGCATTTACACACACCCACACCCACACACGAAGGACTTCCAGTTGCTTCACGAGCTCAACCGCAGGCAGAAAAAGTCTAACATTCCAGACCTGCTGTTTCTGCCAGCAAAGGCTGCCTGATTGCTCACTGCACATTTCAATTATCGACAAAAAAATGAAATAGAAGAACAGGAGAGAGAGTGAGTAGACAGGGATTCCAGGATACAATAAGACATCAGTGACTGAGTATTTCCACAAGAAATGCTGCACCATCTCCTGGTTATTGGATGAGTTCAGTAATGCCTGGTGATTCCCCCATCACCACTAAGCCCTGCGAGACAGGTTAGTTCCCTCCTGTTTTGGGAGGGGAGTTTATATAGGAAACGGGTGCAAGTTGTGGCATCTTGGAAAGGCTGGGACACAGAAATACTGTAAGGTGTCCACATACAGTAGGGAAGCATCGATTGAAACACGTGTAGAGATGGGCTCAGGACTGTGGAAATATCAATCCAAAAGGTTCCCACCCCATCCCTTCAGGAAAGAGTGAGCCTTAGAACAGGTCTAATGATTACCAACCAGGAGGAACTGAAAAACCGCTGGCTTTGTCAGGACAGCTGTGTGTGTACATACATGTGTGCATGTGCTTGTATGAGAGAGAGTTCCCTTCAAAGTCTCCTCTATCTTCTCCTTTCCTCTCCTCTCCTCTCCTCTCCTCTCCTCTCCTCCCCTCCCCTCCCCTCTCCTCTCCTCTCCTCTCCTGCTTTACCGGAGGAGCCACCTACGTCCATTGCCCTACCCCGGCAGCTGGGAAGGACAGGCACAGCCACACAGAAGGCTGCACCTGGCATTCCGCCTCCCAACAGCTGTTCCAACCACGTAAGAAGCATGAGGGTCACTCGTCATTCTCCAGGAGAACAAAGGGCAGAGGATGCAGAGATAATTGTATCAAAGGGATCCGATTTCCCGGATGACCTCACTCCGCAGATCTGCAGAGCCCAGATAAGCATCACAGGCCCTGGCAGAGGGCCCCCTCGAGGGAAAGAAAGGGGTCAGGAAGCTGACTTTTCATGGTTTTCAAGGCAGCTTCCTTGACAGGGAACAGGGCACCTGGGGCCATCAAAACTCAGGATGGCCCCTTCCGGCTCCTGCCAGCTCCCCAGGAAAGGCAAAGGAGGGTCACGACTCCCCCACTGTAAGACCTCCACTGATCCCCCCTGGGTTGCTGGGGATCTTTTCCTTTTCTGTACCCCACCATAGATTTTTCATATTTTCAAGTACATTTGTGTGTCGTTCTCAAACTTTTCTTTCATAGTCTCAGAATATGCAGCATAAAAAACAATACTAAGAATAGGTTTAAAAAAATGGTGCATTTCAGGTTATAATCTGTGAGACTAATAGTGATAGTTAGCAATAGAGAAAATGATGTTTCTAAGCACTTACTTATTCATTCTCTAAACAGTTTTTGACACAAGTTCGAGCAGACAGAAACATGGAACATGTGCCCCGTTCTGAAAGTGCTCACAGATTTGTTGGAAAAACATTATACAAAACAAATAGTTACAGAAGTAATTCCCTCTAAGAATTCTATTAATATTATAACAAACTAGAGGCCCGGTGCACAAAATCATGCACTGGGGGGGTGGGTCCCCTCAGCCTGGCCTGTGCCCTCTCACAATCTGGGACCCCCTCGGGGGATGTCCTACTACTGACTACTTTTAAGATGTTCTTTGCCTCTGCTGTTTTGTTTGTTTTTATAGTTTCCCTCTATTAATTTTCTTTCTCCTTGCAGTCCTCACAGTCCAGGACCCCTTGGGGGATGTAGCAGTGCACCGAGTGGCAGGTGGCCGGGGAGGAGCCCACGCTGGGCTGGGTGCTGCACCGCTCACCCTCATCCCAGCCCACTGCGCCTGCTGCTGCCACTCAGCCATGCTGCTGCAACGTCATTGCTGCAGCTGCACTCGCCAGCTGTGAGCCCAGCTTCTGGCTGAGCGGCACTCTTCCTGCATTAGTGTCTGCCCCTGGTGGTCGGTGCACATCATAGCAACTGGCTGTTCCAGTTTTTCCACTGGAACAGTTGCTTAGGCTTTTATATATTTAGATAATAAATAAGCCAGAATAAGAATCGTCTATCAAAACGTTGTTTTCTACTGCTGAGTTTTCGGCTACAGAATTTGTTAATTTATTCAACACTCTTACCCCACATCAAATTGCCTTGTTCCAGTAGACCCATCTGTGGTGATGAAAGGCCCAAAATGTGTGTTAATAGGGTAGCCATTGGCCATGTGGCTCCTGAGGACTTGAACATGACTAGTGGGATGGAGGAACTGGATTTTAAAATGTATTCAGTGCAAATAGCCACTGTGGCTGGTGGTTGCCATGTTGCGTAACACAGTTCCAGCATCTGTTCCTATATAGATCTGGCCAGATTTCCCAAAATGACTGAAGGTCAATCTACGGAGATGAAAATCTAGTAACAGACCAATGGGAGTGGCTGAGAAGGCATCAAGGGCTCAACTGCCTGTCCATCTGGGTTCCCTGGACCATCAATGTCTGGACGGAAATGAGCCTGATACTCAGATGGGGCAGGAAAGAAAGCAGAGAAGGCAACCATGACACAAGGCTAAGCAAGTAAAGCGGAAGCCCGGGCCAGAGCAGCCGAAGAATTAGTTTGGGTGACGGCACAGAGCAGAATTAAAGCCAGTTCAAGCTCAGGTCACATATCTCTACGTGACGGTGGTCCATAAGATTATAACAGAGCTAAAAATTCCTATTGCTTGGCGATGTCATAGACGCCGGAAGGTCGTGACACAACACATTCCTCCCGTGCCTGTGGTGGCGCCGGTATAAACAGACCACGGCGCGGCCAGTCCTAGGCAGCACAGCACCTACCGTCTCAGTGGCGGTGACCCCGTCGAGGCTGGTGTAAGTGCACTCTGTGGTGTTTGCACAACAAAACTGCCCAGTGACGCATTTCTCAAAAATACCAACTTCGTGGAGGTGAAACAGGACTGTATTGGAGAAATCAATGAAGCGCAATCCAGACCCATGTATTGACAAGCCTCCTTCACCAACCAGTGTTTATCCAAACACTTCCTGTGTGCTCAGCACCAAGAGGGGGTTTTGGAGAAACTGGGAGTGTGCATAAGGCATCGACCTCTGCCTTCCAAAACCTGAAGTTTTTGCTTAAGAGACTAAACAAAAACTAGGCAAGGCAGTATTCAGGGAAGCACTAAGCTGCATGTCCCTTAGCCACAGCTACAGCCACCTGGAAAGAAGCAGCAGCTCAGGTGAGAGGCAGGGCGGTATGGGGGAGGGGGGAAGGGTGGTGGGCAACACACTGCTCACCTGGAGGTCTGCATGGAGAAGAGGGTCTCACTAGGCTCTTTGCAAAAACCAGGACTCAATCCAAGTTCGCCCTGAGGCCCAAGCCGGTCACAGCCTGGCCCCCGCCCTCTCAGCAGCGTCTGTCAGCAGACCTACCAGCCCTGTGTTTGCCAAAGGGTCCTGCAGAGTCCCAGTGTGCACACCCCTTCATGCTGAGCCACTGTCCACCCAGAACTGCCGGGAGGGCCTGCCAGGAACGGGGCCTGGGGCTGGAGGCACAGACCTCCGCCTGCACCCCAGCCTCACGAGGGCCTAGGAGGGGACCTCGGCCAATGCCTCACCCCCTCTCAGCCTCGTCCCCTCGTGTGTAAAGCAGAGCAGTATTACCCTCCTCTAGGATGTTTGTGATAAATAGAAGGCTTACACAGAGCTCTTGTTTTTCAAACGCCTTTCATACCTTACCTGCCGCTTCACGACCTGCCTGAGAAACCTGCTCTGACCTCCCGCTGTGGGTGTCCGTCCCCAAGGCCCCAAGGCATCCCGCTTACCTCACAGCCTGGGAGACAAGGCGTCCGCGCCCCCTGGAGCAGTACCAGCACGTGTCTGGAGGTCCGGGAAGCGTCTGGCATTCGTTCCAGGTGCTCTGCTTTCCTGTAAAATACCGTCAGGGCGGGTTGCATCAAAATCACCTGGGGTGGATGTCCTTTGTCCTGCCAGCTTCCATCAGGCCTGGTCTGCGAGCACCAGAGGCATGCTTCTCCCTTGAATGCCATGCTGCGGTGTGAAAGAGGACGGGCAGTAACCTCTCCCTTTCCCACCCTCCCCCCCAGCTTCTCCCGAACAGGGGGTAACTCACAGCTCCCTTTCGAGGACAGCTGCAGGCCCCTGGGGGCTGAGTGACTAGATAAGCACATTGCAAGGTGCTGCTGGCCACGTGGAGGACCAGCTGGGGGTGTTTTGGCCGGTGCTGTGGCCCTCCGGGTAATGTAGTCTGGAAAGTAAGGGAGTTGGATGTCTGTGTCGCGTATGTGGGAGTTAGAGACTGAGAGATCCTGCAACGAGGTGCGTGGTGAGTGATCTGAATATGCTTGAGGTAGGAGTTTTGAATTTACAATCTGGCATAAAAGTACAACTATTATTTATTTAACCATATAATATGGTAACACTTTTTATTTTATTTTTTTAATATATTTTTATTGATTTTTTACAGAGAGGAAGGGAAAGGGATAAAGAGTTAGAAACATGGATGAGAGAGAGACATCGATCAGCCGCCTCCTGCACGCCCCCTACTGGGGATGTGCCCGCAACCAATGTACATGTCCTTGACTGGAATTGAACCTGGGACCTTTCAGTCTGCAGACTGACACTCTATCCACTGAGCCAAACCGGTTTCGGCATGGTAACACTTTTTAATTTGGCAATAAATGTTTTCAGCAGCAATTGAACAAAAAATATGCACGCTAAGTGAAAAACCAGGTATTGAATCTCCATCTATGAAGAAAGTTGACAAATATGGAACCTGTACAAATCCTTGGGTGACACTTACCATCCACCAGCAGGGACATCCACCGGCCACCTACAAACCACACACACATGTTCTGAAGGCGTCCCAGCACCTACTTCAAAAATTAGAACCGTTTTCAGAAGCCTGTGCTCCGGAGTGGCCATTTCACACGTGCGGCTGCAGGAAGTCTGCGTGTTTATGCATCGCCCTGTGGAGCGTGACTTACCATTTAGATCAAAGGACGGCTCTTCTCACTCTGCTCTGGCGGTTTGTATGCCAAGTCCGCACCTACAAAAAGTGGACTGACCGCTGGCCGTGTGTTGAGGACATTAGCCAAAGAAGAGAGGCATGAAGTTCTTTAAATATGTGTTCTCAGACACTTCAAATAGAAAAGTGGTTCATGCCGCCGAAACCGGTTTGGCTCAGTGGATAGAGCGTCGGCCTGCAGACTGAAAGGTCCCGGGTTTGATTCAGGTCAAGGGCATGTACCTTGGTTGTGGGCACATCCCCAGTAGGGGGCGTGCAAGAGGCGGCTGATCAACGTCTCTCTCTCTCATTGATGTTTCTACCTCTCTATCCCTCTTCCTCTCTAAAAAATCAATAAAAATATATTTTTTAAAAAAAAAAAAGAAAAGCGGTTTATGCCAACGATGGTGGGATTTTCCCCCTCCCCCATACATATCCTGAAATCAAAGTTAAATTGTTGGAAGTGTATTCTCAGGTATACCACCTGACATGGTTGGCAATGCTGTTGTAAATGCAGTTCAAAAGTTCAGCACTGAAGATAAGATGTGTTTTTGCAGTTGTAACAGGAATACAAATGTTGAGGGATGCTTAGGTTCATGGAAAACAATGTTTTTACCAAATTAAGAAAGCGACGGAACAGAACGTCCTCGGAAACTGCTGTGAGCACACAGTTCATGGCCATATCCTAACAACTGTGATATTCCACCAAAGGAAATAGACACTGTCCCTGTCAAAAATGGCAACTGTCCCTCCATATAAACAAAGAAAAGCACAAAATTCTTGAGGCAGAGCTTCTGTTAAGTCTCCAGTCACCCCTCTCAGAACAAGCCAACCCTGTGTGTCAACAACTAAAGCTTCCCGTGGCAGCATTTTCTTCCTTCCCCTGCTGCCCACCAGCAACCCAATTTTCAAAATCCTTGAGCCTTCAAATGACTACTGTGTAAATCAACTCATGTGTCCTGAAATAATTCTTTAAATGTTGGTTACCTTTCGATGACCATCAATTGGAACATTTTAATAAATTATTCCATAAATGGAGCACAATAAAAATTCAGGTAATTGCAATGATCTAAAACAAGCTTACATGGCGACACATCGGAAAAGTCTCTTCCAAAGCTGGGGGAAGAGGGTTTACACCTCAGAGGTTTACTACACCTGGACGCATGAGAAGGCTCTTTGGATGAAGCTCCCGTTTTTAATTGGATCAATTTATATTCTGCCCTGAAATGGAATGTCATTGAAAAGGACTGCGATTTGACAATACCCAATCTTCGTGAAACATTTAAAAGAATCACGAATAGCGAGAAATTATTTGACAACTCAGGCTTTGTAAAAATAGTTGTTGAACAAAGATGCTCTCCATGGGAGCAGAAGGCATGCCTTGTAAAATTATCTGGGCTGAAATATTAACACAGACTAATTCAAAAACACTAGAATTGAGAATATCTTCCATTTAGCTGCACTTGCTCCGAGCTTACTAAATAATTCAGCGCCTCTGGGGAGAGTATTTTTCGCAATTAAAATATTTTGGTCTATAGAGAAGGGTCAATTTCAAGTTTATGAATCATTTAAATGCAGCTGTAAATGATATAGCATTCAATTTTGTTTTAAAAATTAAAAATAGGAAGACATTGAAATAAATACATTCTTCAAAAATGCAAGACTTATTACTGCACTACAGTTATGGCTGAGAAAGTGATGAAAGTATGCCAATATGTATATATGTACAATATTATTGTATTTTGCTTCTATTTTCCTAATTTGTAGAAAAGCATTTACTTAAAAGCTTTGGTTTATGTATATGAACAAAGTTATTTTCTCTTTTTTGAAAATAATTTTATTTTTATATTCATTTTTTAAATAAGTTTGAGCCAAACTGATGAGTGTGGAGATCAAGATCTCAAATGCTTCCTGGATCCATTTTTTTTTAAATATATTTTTTATTGATTTTTTACAGAGAGGAAGGGAGAGAGACAGAAAGTCAGAAACATCGATGAGAGAAAGACATCGATCAGCCGCCTCCTGCACACCCCACAGTGGAAATGTGCCCACAAGCAAGGTACATGCCCCCAACTGGAATCGAACCTGGGACCTTTCAGTCCGCAAGCCAACATTCTATCCACTGAGCCAAACCGGTCTTGGCCTGGATCCATTTTTTGAAGAGAATGATTTGTACTTCTGCTGAAACCAGTGTCACCAATAACTCCAAGAACTGTAGTGCTCCTTCTTCCGTTCCCCCATCTCAGGCCGAGGCTGAGATTAGAGAAGAAAGACGGTTGCCCTCCGCCTAGCTCACCCAGCCTTTGTCCTGACCGCCCTGCATCATCCGGAAAGAACTTCCTAGGGGCAAGGATTGGAAGTTCCTGACTCAGTAACCCTTTCATTATCTCACCCGGTGCCAGGCGCTGTTGAACTATTTTAACCCCCATTAACCTCTGAGGTGCGCCTTCTAATTACCCCCATTTACAGATGAGAACACTGAGGTGGGAGAGGTTAGGTCAGGGGGCTGTGGTCACAGGTCACAGACGGTGGTTACTAGTAAGCTGGGGCTGGAGACCGGTCAGTCTGGCTGCGGAACCCTTGCCTCTGACTACCACCTCCCGTGGCGCTCCAAGTACATGTCCGTGGAATGAACAAAAGCTGAAGGAACCCGTGAATGAACCAATGCACGAACAGGAGGAAGGCAGTGGCGGTCACTGTAACTGTGACGGGAAAAGACCTCAGTGAGAGCAAGTTCCCACCAACACAAGTTCCCATTCACAGCTTGGATAGAACCAGCGCTTTTCCAGGGAGAGCGCTTAAGTCCACGGGATTGTTTACTCAGCACATCACTGCCAGGATGCCAGTTAAGAAAACAAATGTGCCCTCCCCTGCTGATAACAGAGACCCCAAAGCAGGTGTTGACGGATCCCGATAACCAGCATAACCAGCCGCTCGGTGAGGAGGCCAGGATGTGTGGCCTCTCTGGCAGGCCCTGGGTTTCTGGCCCCCTGGGGGCGGCAGGGAAGTCCTGAGGGGCGTCCTCAGTGTGTGTGTTGGGAAGCGGGGGGAGGGAGATGAGAGAGGAGCGGAGTCTGAGATGAGACAGGACTAGAGTGAAGCTGAGCAGGAATGCGTGTCTATGGCAGCGCTCTGGTCTGAGCTGGAATCGGGAGAGAAAACTGTCAGGAGGGATTGCACCCAGGGAGCCATTTGGAAGCGGGTGGGACAGAGCGGACATGGGTGTCTGGAGTGTGCTGGCCAGAAGGAAGGTGGGGGTGATGGAGAACGGGTGCCCCAAATGGAAGAAACTGGGTGAGAAGACTCTGCTGGATGAAGAAGAGGCCACAGCCATAGCCACACCCCAGGAATCTCCACTCCTCAGAGCTCAGATGCGGCTTCAGGGGAACGTGCACTTGGTGAGGGGCTCCAGCTGCTCCCCGAGTTCCCTTTCTTTTAGGAGGGTCAGAGCTGCACCGCGGGCTCCCCGCCAGCCCTGCTTCTTCCTCTTGTAGTTCTCACAGGTGTTTCCCAGCAAACCCGCACCCCATCCTGTCCCGGGGTCTGCTCCGCACAGACCGACCTGCCGCTCCCAGGAGCTCTCAGCACCCAGGCCGACAGCAATGCTGTGCTGATCCGCGTAGTCAATTACCGGTCACTCACTCAGTCACCCAACTGGGCATCAATTAGGTGCCCTCTCCCCTCACCCTGCCAGATGCCAGGAGCGGGGCTGACCCGGGGACAGACAGTAAGCAAGGAGGACACGGTGACCTGTGACCGTCGTCCAGGCAGCTTGGAAGATGAGAGATGGGGTGCAGGGAGAAAAAGCGCGCTGGGTGGGGCTGAAAGCAGTCTTTCCCGCCGGATTGAGAACACAGTGACTGGCCCACCCATGGACTTGCAAAGGACTTCAGTCCCCACCACCTAACGTGGGGGACACGCCCAGGGACCCCCCAGCAGCCCTGAGAAGCAGCAGCCCGCCCAGGGCAAGAGCACACCACAGTCCCGATTCACCCCACACCGCAGAGTCAGCTTCTGGGCTTACAGACTCTGCCCCAAGGGCCACCCCGCAGGACAGAGCAGAGGAGCTGGCCGGTGGCGTCCGGTGGAGGGTGGAGGGAGGCCTCGCCGAGTCCTGGGCCACCCGGAGGCTGTCACTGTCACCTGGCTCTCAGGGGATGCTGACTGAGCCCCACTTCCCCAGCCTGCACCCCCTTACACACACACACACACACACACACACACACATTTTCTCTCTCTCTTTCACACACACACACACACTCACACACCCACATTCTCTCTCTCACACATACACACACCTCTCTCTCTCTCACACACACACACACACACACACACACACCTGTCTCTCTCCATCTCTCTTTCTCTCTCATACACACACACACACACCTCTCTCTCTCTCTCTCTCACACACACACACACACACACACACAGACCTTACACACACACACCTGTGTGACGCGGGCAGCCAGAGGCCTGCCACCTGAGGCCCTCCTGGAGGAGGCAGCGCAGGGCCAGGGGGCCGTGTGGGGAGGCGGAGACCAGCTCAGGGCTGAGGTGGGGCTGGAGCTCCCGGGGAGTAGGGTTTGAACCCCAGCTGTGCCACCCCACCCCCTTTCGGTAAGAGGGGGCCATCGGAGGATGAGCTGATGTCCAGGAAGCACTCGCAATGCAAGCAACTGGGAAGTGCATGACAGCAGCTGCTGGTTATTCTCGAGCCACTATGTTAACTCCAGTTGCCGCTGCCTATGTATCAATCCTCTCACTCACTTATTCCTCAAAAAATAGACGATAAAAAGGGAAACTGAACTATAAATCCCCTCCCTCCCCCCAGAAGTCTTCTGAAATTACAGCCCTCGAGTATCCACAGCTGCCGCCTCGCTCTGCAGACCCGGCCCAGCTCCCACCTCCCAGCCTCCAGCTCAGCTCGGGGCTCTGCCTCGCCCTCACAGCGCCCCTGTGAGCACCGAGCCCGGCCTCAGGCCGAACAATGGGGCGGATTGTGCTCCCGCAGGAGCCCCACCTGCGCGGA
>PVJN01000654.1:0-181480 GCA_004026805.1 Lasiurus borealis | reverse complement strand
GCTCCCACCCTTCCCTCTGCCCTTACCTCCCTCCCATTGATCTCATCCATAGGTGTATGATTTTTGTCCAGTCTCTCCCTGTACACCCCTCACCCCTTTCCCCCTGAGAATTATCAGTCCACTCCCTTTCTGTGCTCCTGATTCTATTATATTCACCAGTTTATTCTGTTGATCAAATTTTTAATTCACTTAATTTTTAAATTCACTTTTTGATAGATATGTATTTGTTGTTCATAAAATTTTGCAGAATAAAAAATATGGACAAAAATAGTAACTGCAACTTTTAAAATTAATTCTAAGATCCTCTTTTAATTCACAGGTAACTAAATATTAACTGAAAATCAAGTGGCTGAAATGTGTCTCATTATATTCTTGTCATTTGTAATGTCAGATCTACAGAGACAGGTGCACCTATAGACAAATGACCAGACTCCAATAAAACAGAAGCTTAATTATGTTCACTTGCATTTTCAAATTATTCCCAACAAATTACCTTGTGTAGGTGACACATTCATCAAGGCCAAACTCTGTCATATTCACAGTAATGTGCTCCTGTAAATTGCTCTAATATGGCTTTAACTAAGTTTTCCTTGTGACCTCACTGAGCTGCAATATTGCAGGCTGTGTTTTGCAGTGCCTCCGGTTAATTTCTGACCTTGCTTCTGCCTGGGCACAATGAAGCAAGTGAAGGGTGGAGATCAGATTTAATTTTGTATTTCCTGACTGTTGCTGGTTTGTATCTCAACTTGAACATTACTTAAACATGTTATTTTTGGTCAATCACTTTTTATGCAGCACAGTGGGCAAATGTAATTAAGTGGGCTAAGTTTTCTTCTCAGCTGTCCTCTGAGTTTTTGTATTGGAGCTTAGAGTCTCAACAGGAAGCACCTGTATGGTCTTGTATACCAAGCCTTCCCAGAGAATGAATATGTAACATTGTTCTGGCACCTCTCAAGTTCTTCCCCAAATAGAAATGCCCAGCTGTATTTGAAGGCTGGATTTTTAATTATTAGTGAAAATCTAACCTTTTGACTTAGAAGTGAACTTTGTTATATGGTCAATTAGGCTTTGCTATATCAAAAATCAGCCACATCACTCACAGATTTTATCATCCAATTAAAAAAAATTACTAAACCAACCTTTATTGAGTGCCTATTCTGTGTGGAATTGTGGCATAATATCAAGAGAAAGAAGATGTAGATTCTACCATTAAGAGAGATTAAGAAGAAAAATGTATTACTTCTAATGGAATCCAATCAATTCCTTTTGGAAACAATCAGAAGATATTTGGATAGGTTGTTTGCTTTGTGAAAAATAAGTTGAAAGCTGCTGTTAAACCCTTCTGTGTTTGGCAGTGTCTGAATTAGACATAAGAGGTTTCAATAAACATCTAGAAATGAAGGATAAACAGTAAAATTACATTTTAAATTTCATAGCTGAGCTCCCGATGAAGTTTGAGAAATCCCCAGAAACAAAAAACGAAGAGGGTTTTGAAAATAAAAGTGGTAACTCAAATTGAACAGGAAGCTGCAGTTGTCCTTGTAAAACTCACTGACTTACTTCACTCACAGGTTTAGGTTTAATAACTCAAAGGGAGCAGGAAACAGAGCGTTGAGCCTGAGCAAGATGAGACATTGGACTTGACATCCCAGCATAAAGCTGAAGGTCTTGAAGAGTTGCATCCTAAGTGAAAGGCTGGATCAAGAAGCTTATCTGCTGCAGCAGGTAAGGGATATGACAGGGATATTTATTTACCAGGGTCAGCCTCAGCTCAGGAGAGGGAAACAAGTTACTCCAAAACCTGCAATCACAGATTGTCCTTATTTGCATTTAGAACTTGTATTTTCTACAGAAGAGATATCTAGGTAACATCAAGCTAAAACATTAAGTATTTGGGACTTGATAGTGCCCATAGAATATAATAGAAGCAAACAAAACTTCAGTCAATAATGACGCATGTTCAGCCTAGAACTCACATTTTAACCCCAGAGATAAAGCACCAAGTTTTAATAAAATATTAGTATTTGCATCTAATATATACAAAGAACAGTTAAAACTCACCTATAAGAAAATAATTAATGCAATTAAAAATGGACAAAAGAACTGAACTGACACTTCATCAAACAAAATATATAATCCTGGTCAGTGTTTGCCATATAGTTAGAGCATCATTCTATGCACTAAAGGGTCATAGTTTCAATTCTCAGTCAAGGGCACATACCTGGATTAGAGGTTCGATACCTGGCCCTGATCCAGGCACATGTAGGAGGCAGCCAATCAATGTATATCTCTCATATTGATCACTCCCTTATGCTCCTTCTCCCTTTCTTCAGCTCTCTTTAAAAATCAACGGAAAAAATATCCTCTGGTGGGGATTAACAACAACAACTGTATGTCAAATAAGCTCTGAAGAGATGTTTCATATCATCATCATTAGGGAAATGCAAATTAAAACAACAATGAGAAGCCACTACACACTTATTACATTGGTTAAAATCCAAACACTTCAAACTCAAAAGCTGTTGAAAATGTGGAGTAACCTGAACTCTCATTCTTTGTTGGTGGAAATACAAAATGGTACAGCCACTTTGGAAGACAGTTTGAAAGTTTCTTACAAAATTAAACATAGTCTTGCCATGTAATCCAGCAATTGTACTTTTAGGTATTTACCTAATAAATTGAAAACTAAATGTGTACAAAAAATGTGCACGTAGATTTTCATTGCAGCTTTATTCATAATTGCCAAAGTTGTAAGCAACTAAGATAGGTAAGCAAACTGTAATAAATACAATGAGGATTATTCAGAAATAAAAGAAATGAGTTATCAAGCCATAAAAAGACATGGAGAAACCTTTAAAATATACTATAAGTGAAAGAAAGGAGTCTGAAAAGTCTATGTACCATATGATTTCAACAATAGGACATTCTGGAAAAGACAAAAGTATAGAGACAGTAAAAAGATTAGTCATTGTCCGAGATCCAAGGGGAAGAGAAAAAGGGAGAGATGAATAGGTGGAACACAGAGGATTTCTGAAACAGTAAAACTATTTTGTATAATACTGTAATGGTAGATACATGACATTATACATTTATCAAAATCCATAGAACTTCATTAACATAAAGAGTGAGAGAACCCTAATGTAAACTAGGGTGCATGGACTTTAGTAAGTAATGATTCAACATTGTTTTAATAAATTATAACAAATGCACCTCACTAATTTATAATGTTAATAATGGGAAAATATCAATAAAACATATTCATAAGAAAACATATTTATTTTTAGATATAAGAAGCTGAGAGAACTCATTGTTAACAGTATCACTATAAGACATATTAAAGAGTCCTTAGGCAAAAAGAAAATGATACCATAATAATCTGCAGAGCATGAAGAGCACCAGAAAACAGTAACTGCCTAGTTAAACATATAACCTATTTTTCTTATTATTTAAATCTCTTTAAGATAAAATTGGCAGATCAAACAAAGATAATAATAATGAAGTGTAGGCTTTACATCATATGTAAAAAGCACAAAGGAAAAACCGACTATTTAGTATATGTTTATTCTACTATATGTTCAGTGGCATAATATCACTTTCAGAGAAACTATGAAACTTAAAACTGTATGTGTGTGTGTGTGTGTGTGTGTGTGTGTGTGTGTGTGTATGCATATATATATATATATATATATACATATATATATATATATATATATATTACTAACCCTAAAGAAACCACTGATATGACAAAACCAACCAAGAGAAGTAAAAATTAAATAATTAAAAGTATGCAAATATTCCCAGAAGAGGTAGAAAAAGAAACCAATGGATGTATATGCATGCATATAAACCTAACCAATGGACACAGACCCCAGGGGTTGAAGGCATGAGTGAGGTGTTTGGGAGGAGGGGCAATGGGGAGGTAAGGACACATATATAATACCTTGATCAATAAAGAAAAAAATAGTTGGCTTAAAAAATAAAAAATAAGGGATTTAAAACTTGAAAGAAAAGAAAGAAAGAAAAGGGAATAAATGACAGAATGGAACAAATAGAAAACACCTAGCAGAATTAAATATTTGAACCTAGCCAATCCATAATTGCAACATAAATGCAGAAATATGTACATCATGTTCATGAATTAGAAACAGAAGACTATTAAGATGTTTATTCTCCCTAAATTGATATCTAGATTGAATACAATCACATAGAATTCCTACCAGAGCATTTTGTAGAAACGATAAAATGATTTGAAATATGGAAATGCAAAGGATTTAGAATAACTTAAATAACTTTGAAAAAGAACAACAAAGTTGGAGGACTAACACTACCTTCTTTCAAGACTTACTATAAGCCTACACAAATCAGAATAGCATTGTACCAAGAGAGAAAAATAGATTAATAATATAGTATGAAGTCCAAAAATAGAGCCATACATATATAAAAATGGATTTTGACAAAGTTACAAAGGCAAATAAGTATAGAAAGGATAGTCTTTTCAACATAACTTACACCATATATAAAACTTAACTCAAATGAGTAATAAACTAAATATAAAGTATAACATTATAAAACTATTAGAAGAAAACATAAGAGGAAACTTTTGTGATGATGGGTTAAACAAATTTCTTAGCTGTAACACCTTAAAGCACAAGTTATAAAAGAACAAATTGATAAATTGCACTTAATCAATATTAAAAACTTCTAATCTTTGAAAAGACAAGTCATAAGATGAGAGAAAACATTTGCAAATCATATGTCTGATGATATACATGTACAAAGAGTGTAAAAAGAATTCATTAAAATTGAATTTTAAAAGAACAAAGTACCAATTTTTAAAGAATCAGCAAAATATTTGAGTGGTTATTTCACCAAAGAAGATATACAGATGAAAGATAAAACACATGTAAAGGTAGATGTTCAACATTAATCATTAAGTACATTGAACTGAAAACCACAGTGACATACTATTATACACCTATAAGATTGACTAAAAATTAAAAAGACTGACCTGCCCTGGTCAGTGTGGGTCAGTTGGTTGAAAGTCATCTCATGCACTGAGAAGTCTTCAGTTGAATTCTCTGTCAGGGCACATATCTGGATTTCAGGCTCAATCCCAAGTAGAGGCATGCAGAAGACTGGCAAGTGATGTTCTTCTCTCATCGATATTTCTCTTTCTCTCTCTCTTCCTCTTTCTCTAAAAATCAATAAAACATATATTTTTTAAAAAAGACTGACCTACCAAATATTTGCAAGGATAAAAAGAAACTGGAGTATAACCATGTTGGAAAATATTTTAGCAGTCTCTTAAATTGATTGATTAATTGGTTGATTGATTGATTGATTTTCAGAGAGAAAGAGGAAGTGAGATATATATATATATATATATATGTATATATATATATATACATATATATATATATATATATATAGATGATAGATAGATAGATAGATAGATAATAGATAGATAGATAGATAGATAGATGATGGATAGAGAAATATTAATTTGTTGTGCCATTTATTTATGCATTCATTAGTTGCACTGACTGGAGATTTGCATATGGGGGATAAGGATGCTCTAACTGACTGAGCTACCTGGCCAGAGTATGCCAAGGTAAACATGGACTAGTAAAGTACTAGGGGCCCAGTGCACGAATTTGTGCACCTTGAAAGGAGCTATGGGCTGAGAGGCTGCAGTAGGCACAGGGGTGGGTCTCAGCCTATCCTTCATGTCCCCTCCTGGCCCCTCCCACCATGGTCCCCAGTCTCCTGTCCTGTCTGGTGGCAGTCCACTCCCACTGCCACTCCTCCCACACACTGATACTGACGGCGCTGGTCCCATTCACACCAGTTGATGGTGCGGAGCAATTGGGGCTGGCATGCAAGCATGGCTGGCACAGTCAGTGAGTATAAGTGACAGCTGCTGCCTCAAGAGCAGGTGGAAGTGGAGAAGCCCCCAGGGGCAATAAGGCAGTGACCACTGGCACCTCCTGATGGCATTGAGTGTTTGGGACCAGCGCCAGGCTCTAGTAGTGGGTGTGAGTGGTGGTACTGGTGTGGCTGCAGGTGCAAGCTGGGCTGGCGCTGACAGTGGGTGCCAGTGGCAGCTGCAGCTCCAGCAGCAGGTGCAAGTGCCAGGCAGGACCGTGGCGTGCAGGAGCAAAGAATCTTCAATAACCACCAGAGGCTCTCCTGATGACAGCGACCAGTGCCTTGCCTTGGTCTGGTGACCCCTGCTCACCTGCTCCACCACCGGCCACGGCCAATGCCCGTCATACAACGGGTTGTTCGGTTCTTCCGGTTGTGCTGCTGTTCAGTCTATTTGCATATTAGCCTTTTATTATATAAGATTAAAGTCACTAAGAATGGCAATAATCATATAAGATAGTGACAGTGATCTGCTAAAACAAAAAACAACAAAAACAACAAAAAAACACCAAAAAAACAAAAACTTTTAAGTTTTTAAGGGATGACAGGAAGAATTGAGGAATTTGTAAATGTGTTTAACAAAAAAGCACAGCAACAAATCTTCTAATAAGATGACAAGAACTTCAAAAATGAGGCTTTTTTAAAAGGAAAGGCAAGCATCTGGAAATAGTAATGAGGAGCAACAAGTACACATAATTATCTCTAGATCCACAGACAAAAAGATTGTGGGAGACCAAAGCTCCACTGAGAAGTCAGTGATAGGAGAGAGTCTTAAGGAAGAGCCAAGTCTCTCTCAAGCAGGAAGGTGATAGGAAAAGTTCGGAAGAAAGGCTGAACATGTAGCAAATTTTGATGATGACAGACTGCGAGTTTCAAGAAATCTTGACAAAATTGTTTAGGAAGAAACCTTGTTTATCTGAGGAATAGATTTTATTTTGTAAACTGTGTACAAAGGCAGATGTTTATGTGTGACCAGTACTCATGAGTTGCCTTCCCATTAAAAAAAGACATTTTCTAAAACACTTACAAGAAATATTAAAAGAAAAGAGGATTCTGTCCACACCATAGCAGCTATATGTTTGTTATTTGTATTTTGATTGCTCAGAGAGAACTTCGAATAGAGAGTCCTTGACACCTACTGTTAAATGCAAGGCTGTGAAACTAAAACATATTTGTGAAAGTCAAACATTTTCTTTGATTCATAGAAAGGTAGCTATATTTTAAATCCTCACTTGAAAATATATTCTATTAATTCTAGAAAGAGAGGAAGGGAGATAATAAGAGGGAGAGAGAAAAACCAGTTGACTCCAGTACATACCCTGACTGGGAATGGAACCTGCAACCCAGGTATGTGCCCTGATTGGGAATTGAACCTGCAATGTTTTTAGTGTATGGTATGATGCTCCAACCAACTGAGACACACAGATAGGGCCAAGAGAGCTATTTTAAGCAATGTATAAAATATTAATAGAATAAATGAGTAGCCTTGCTTAAAAAAAAAAAAGACTTTCTCTTTACTGCCAACATAATCATTTACAAATATGAAAGATTTCTCTCTTTTTTTTCCTCCCAGTGTAATGACTGTATGTACATGTGTATAGCTAATGTTTTTAACCTGGCTAAAATTAACTCAACTTAAGACTCATATATAAGTCATTGGATAGAGAACAGAGGTGTCAACATAAGCACAATATAATCAGCATATCTCAGATGAGGAATAGGCATTAACCAGAACTTATATGAACACTTATTTCCAGTTTCCTATTGGTCCTATGCTTCCAATATAGCACCTCTACTAGTGTACTGATTATTTCTCAATACACAGAATAGGTTTGTTATGATTGACTGAAAGGTACAATTTCCTTTTAGTGAATTGCAATTCCCCATTGCCTCATTTTACACAATTCAGGGTGCACTCTAGGAGCAGAGGAAGTTTGAGGAGTAGTGTTAGGATGAGGTCCATTTTGCCAGGAATCCACTTCCTCCACTTTACCAGAGATTTAAGAAAGGCAAAGGGAGCTGTTGGTGCCAGGAGCCCACCACTCACACAAGCAGGAAGAAGGGAAAGTCAATTGTTCTCTAACTGCAGCCATCCATGGCTGGGCAAACTCACTTTCTGGCAGGATGTGGAGGCAAAGAGCTTCTGTATGTCTTTCCACATACTGAATTTATAGTGGGATGCTTTCCTATGGTTTTGGATATCTATGATGATCAAGAATCTTATTATCTCATCTTCTGTATGGTTAATACATTTTGAAAATTCCCACATTACATAATTTAAATACTAGAGCTTATTTCACCATTGGACTCTTTATTAGTACAGTTATAAGATTTAAAAACTTCAGGCATCATACACCCAAAATTTTAATGTGACTAAATTAAGTCAACATATTGAAAACTTTAGGGAATTATTATTTCAAATATATGTATCCTTTCATGAAACTTTAAAAATGGCCAGCAAAACAGTTAAACTTTATTTCATTTTCTACATAAATTCTTTCAGAGTGTACATTTTTAAAGACACTTGCTGAATTTTGGTATTCTGGAGAGAGGGAAAAACAATTCTTTCTTAAAAATTTGCTCTGATTTTTACACTTTCAGAATATGTTTGGAGACTACAAGTTGATGCTACATGAAGAACAGTAAATCAAGCTTGTTCTTTAAAGTCTAAGTAACTGCTAAAGTTAATAGTAAAAATAGTTGCTGTGGCTGAACAATTATTTAACTTCAATTATTCTGTCATTCAGTCAATTTATACTTAATTTTATGACTCTCATTAAAAACTATAGCAATGTAGAATGTTTACCAATTTTCATTTGAGCAGTAGTAATTGTTTTAAACATGACTATTGTACAAATAATTTCTCTATTTTGTAAAATAAGTGTGTTGTTATTATTTCATTATTTTTATTACCATAGGTTTCACAATGGTTAGTGAAAGTCAAAATATCTTTAAAATTGTTCAGAGTTCTAATAGCAGCTTGTAAAAAAAACTTGCCTTTAGAAAAAAAGAAAGCACTCATAATTGAGGTTAAACTTATTCAACAAACAATAATCAGTGGTGTAATATATGCCTGGCACTCTATCAGGCAATAAGAATGTGGCTAGGAGAATGCAGAAATCTTAAGGGCCAGACGATTACCTTCTGGGGATAGTGATGACAGTGAAGGGGAAGAGAGAAGTCAATAATTGACATTAAGTTAATTAAATGTAATAACTGAGATATGTACAAAGATCTATGGAAGCCTAAAGAAGAGAGAGAGAGACCCCTATTCAGAGAAAGCTCCTCAATAAGAAGGCGGATGATAAGTTGAACTACATTTTTAATGTTAGTTTTGCCATTTAGAAAAGTCAGAGTGAGGAGAAGGTAGTCAAAATGAAAGGAATGGTATGTGCAAAGGTAGTATGGGATGATGAGGTAAGAATAGCAGTTCATTATAGCTGGAATATGTGGTTAATGGAGGAACAATGGAAGATGAGGCTCTAAAGCAGAGGTTCTCAACCTGTGGGTCGCAACTCCTTTGGTGGTCGAAGGACCCTTTCACAGGGGTTGCCTAAGACCATCGGAAAACACATATTTCCCATGGTCTTAGGAACCAACACACCGCTCCTTGGTGTAGCAAAATGTAGCAATGTAGTTTACTGTTGTTATATGAAGACTGTTGCCCATACTACACCATTATTCAAGACAAAATTTCATTTATTTGTAATTAGAAATATTTCACAATATATAATTACATATTGTTTTTGTGATTAATCACTATGCTTTAATTATGTTCAATTTGTAACAATGAAAATGCATCCTGCATATCAGATATTTACATTACAGTTCATAACAGTAGCAAAATTACAGTTATGAAGTAGCAACGGAAATGATTTTATGGTTGGGGGTCACCATCACATGAGGAGCTGTATTAAAGGGTCGCGGCATTAGGAAGGTTAAGAACCACTGCTCTAAAGGAAGATACCAATTAATCATGAGGGGTCCTGCATCCTATTGGGTTGTTCTGCATCTCTTGGGGATGGAGAGACACTAAAGATTATTTTTAAAGCAAGAAATGGGCAGGATCAGATTCATATTTTAGAAGACCATTTTGGCAATCATTTTCATTAAGTTATCTAGTGAGGGATTATTTAAATACATTATCCAATCATAATGTGAATGAAATATTATTATGCACATTTTACAAATAAATGAGCTAAGGAATTCATCCCAAAGTACTCATGGAGTGACAAAACAGACTTTTTTTTTGTCAATAAAGATAATTGTAAATGGTTTGAATCTGTTACGCTCCTTCATTCTTAACCACTACATTTCACTACCTTCAAAAATATTATGGTGTAGAATGAGGGACCAAGGAATGGGCAAAGAGATTAGTGAAATAGAATATATGAGGAAGTATTTGATGAGGAAAAAATATATTCAAGAATTATTTAGCCTTCTTCTGTGGTTAAGTGGTTGAGCATTGACCCAGGAACCAAAAGGTCTATCAGTTGGATTCCTGGTCAGCACACATGCCTGGGTTGTGGGTTAATCCCCAATAGGGGGACATGTAGGAAGCAACTGATCCATGATGTTTCTCTCTCATCGATGTTTCTATCTCTCTAGCCTTTCTCCCTTCTTCTTTCTAAAAATAAATAGAAACATATTTAAAAAATTATTTGAGAGTCTCCCAATATTTGGTTTTAAATTGAATCCATCTAATTTTTCTAGCATTTGAAATGTCTGGAAAAATATTTTAAGAAATACATTTTTTATTAAAAAGTACTATTTCTCTGTTGTGTTATTATTCATATACAAGTCTTTTTGCTCATTTGCTGGGCTACTTTGCTGATTGGTTAACTCAAGTCTTACTGTACAATTGTTGCTGATTACTAAAGCCAGCTGTATTATTCTGACTTTATGGCCTTGTCTCACATGCAGCAAAATACAGAAAAATCTATTACTAACATTTTAAAAAATATAATATAATATTCATGTTATTTGCTGTTATTCAGCTTTTATCTTCCTTGTATTTCTATGTGCTTCTTTTAGGAAATAAATACTTGGTAGCTTTAATGGGTTGGCTACCCTAAATCAAGAATTTATCCAACAGTTTCTTGTTATCATTAGGAAGAAACATACTTTGTTGTTAGGAAAATTACATTTGTATTATAAAAGAATTTTTTTATAGTTGATAAATATAATTGTAAATTTAGATATAAAACATTGAATGTGTACCCAAAAGTGTTCTAATAGGTGGTGATCTGGTTTTATTTTGATGATTCATGAAAGAATGCCCTAAATAATTGTTTGGCTTATCAATAGATTCCCATGTAATTCAGTGTAAAGTCAATGTTCTTACAAAGGTCTATCAAACTTTACCTGATTGACCTAGCCATTCCAACTTATTGATAGATATCCATTATCTAACCAATTTCATCTTTTACCCTGCCTCCCTTAACTCATTCTTCTTGGCCTCAATGACTTCCTTGTTTTTTTCTCAAACCTGTCAAACACCCAAGTCCTTTGCACTTACGTGCTAACCTCACTATCTAGGATTCTCTTTCTTCAGATATCCACATGACTAACTCCTTCATGTCCTTGAAGCCTTTGCTTAAAATACCCTTTGATCAGCAAGGAGTCCTAAACCACTCTCTATATAGTACTTTTCTTAAAATTCTATTTCTTTCCTTGTTTTATATTCCTTTATTACACTTATCATTAACTCAAATTTCAGCCTTTCTCAGGAGGGGAGAGGCGGGAATAAAACTTGGTCTTTCTGATGACAAGACTCTACCTAGGAGGCCATCAAGGATCATCTCATTAGAACAAAAGATTCCTATTACCAAAAAAATTCCAAGAGACTTAGGAGCTCAAAGAGCAAATGTTAGGACAAAAGATGCTCTAACTGTTATTATCACTTAGAAAATTACAAGTGTTTTAGGAGCTCTGTTCCAGAAATTGGGGGAAAAGAATACATTTTATTATTGCATAGATGTAATTTCTCACACTTAAAACATAATATTCAAGGACTTTGAATAATAAAAATCTATTAATACATGAACAACAGGGATATTTTTTCTCCTAAATGCATTTATTATTCTAAATTTCTTTAAAGTGACTCAGTAATCTTTTATAATTTCTGTATCCTGGCAACATGGAAGGGACATTTAGTGTTATGAATAATCTATAAAGGGATAATTGCAAATATTCAAGGTTAAGTCAGTAAATCCTACACTTGAATTTGCTTTAGTTTTTAATATACCATTCACCATGTTGGAAGCAAAATGATGCATGCTTGAAAAATAAAAACCAAATTAAGTCTGTACTAGCTAATAAAACAAATATATTGTATGCTATCATCAAGAAATTTTTCATATTGTCACTACATATTTTGGTTTATTGAGCATTGAATATTTTTTTCTTTAAAGCTAATGGAAGAATTCCAAAGAACTAAATTGCCAAATTAATGGAGTGAGAATGAATTAAGGTTTTACCTATTACTATCTGGGCAGGTGGCTATTTCATTAACCAGACTGAAATTCAGAATAAAAATTTAAGATATTGTTGCTGGAAAGGATAGCAAAGATGGAACAATGTTTTGGTGTTGAGATACTGTTTTATATTCAATTACATTTGTGTAGTAAGAGATAATCAGAATTTTATATCTAAACTAGTGGCCCAGTTCATGAAATTCATGCATGAAGGGGGGTTTCCTCAGCCCAGCCTGCATCTTCTTCAATTGGGGACCTCTTGGGGGTTGTCCGACTACGGTTTAGGCCTGACAGGGATTGGGCCTAAACCAGCAGTCAGACATTCCTCTTGCAATCTGGGACCGCTGGCTCCTAACTGCTCACCTGCCTGCCTGCCTGATAGCCCCTAACTGCCTCTGCCTGCCAGCCTGATCTTGCCTTAACTGCCCTCCCCTGACAGCCTGATATCACTCTCAACTATCCTTCTTTTCTGGCCAATTTGGTTCTGATTGGTTAGTTTCTATGCCAGTCAGTGTTAAAAGCTCCAACACCTAGGCATCTATTGATTTTTCACAGTTGACCCAGATTTGGTTCTGATTAGTCAGTTTCTATGCCAGTCAGTGTCAAAAGCTCCTCCTTCTAGGCAGCCACTGGCTACTTAGAGTTAATCCAGATTTGTTTCCTTTTTGGGGGGGAGGGGGGACACGGGGGCAGCTGTTTATTAAGTGGTTATTACAAGGGTCAGACCACATAAGTGGTGTCAGCCCCAGGAATTCGACTTCTCAATGTTGAAGCCCCCAAGACTGATCCTTGTGAGCCCCAAAGTCAGAAATGAAACTGAAAGGCCTCGGTCACATGCTACTTCCAGGCGTCCAGGCTGGGCAGCAGGGAGGAGATGCTCATGACATGCCAGGTGTCCCCATCGGACACCACTGAGGTCTGGTAGGACAGCAGCTGCATGCCTGCCTCTGCCAGGAGCCCAATCATGGTAGGCAGCATGGAATGTTTGCAGTGCTGATCTCGGAAAAAGAACAGAGGCAGGCCCCTGCAGAGAGGCACTTCTGGTTTGAAGACAGTTCCGTTGAGTGCCTGCTGCACAGGTGTGGTGCCCTGGACAAAGCCCACAACTTTGTAGGAGGCCAGGGCCATATTTAGGAGGCCTTCCCCACATCCTTGCTCTCCTGGCACAGTGGGGTGATAGGAGGTGGTTACTTTGAGACTGGTCTCCTTCACCAGTAGCTTGGTGTTCACCAAGTTTACATCACATGATTACAAGCATTTTTGAGGAGGCTGACAATGACTGCGGGGCTCAGGCAGTTTCAGTCATTCTTCAGGGATAAGCTTTGCATTACCACGTGGATGGTCCCTTTTGGGGGAATCTGTCCAGGCTCACATCAGAGTCCCCAGAGCTTCTGCCAGACAGATCCAAGGTTTGGTGTGCTGAGAGGAGCTGGTAAGGGCCTGGGTATCACAACCTCCATGAGGGCTCTCACCATGTCCATGAACTGGACAGCAATTTTCTCCTAGCAGTGGCTCTGGGCCTCCTTGATGCTGTCGCCCAGGTGGGGGCAGCTGATGATGTTCTTGTGGTCCTTCACGTGCTGCCCCCAGGAGGCTCCTCTGTGAATGCATCTAGCACTGCGCCCATGCACTGCCTGGACTGTAGGTCCTCAAGTAGGGCGCCCCCATCCACATCCCTATCTTGCAGGATCTTCTGGCAGCAAGGGTCCAGGCTGTTGTCACTGATGTGCACTTTCTGTAGATTTGTGAAGGCTATTGCTGGAGCCAGCCTCAGGATCGACTACTTTCCCTGAACAGAATCACCTCTAAGCCCCCAGATTTGGTTCTGATTGGTCAATTTCTATGCCAGTCAGCATATCTGGGCCCCCTTCCATCTGAGATTCATCAGTCTGTTCATGTTTTCATGCCTGTGCATTGAACATCTGCTCCCAGGTGATCATTGTGCATCATAGCTACTGGTCGAATGGCCAAATAGTTGCTTAGGCTTTTATATATATATAGATTAGAAGTATATTCTAAAAATCACAATTTTAAAACTGCAAGAATATATACAGTCATTAAAAGTATGTGTTTATGTGAGGTTGTTTAGGGAAGGTGTATATATCAATGGGGCCTGATCTGAAAGGTGGGGCTGATCAGCCACCCAGGTGGAGTCCTGGAGAGAAATAGAGGTGTAGCTGCTGGCCAGACTGGGAAAGAGAGAGGCAAGTGCTGGTCAAAAGCTGCCAGAGGCAATGGCTCTCTTCAGGCCTCTCTCTGGCCCTGATTCTCAGCCCCCCCAGCAGTCAGTGCTGGGGCACCACACCTGCAGTTGAAGCAGTCAAAGCTGGGTTGCCATGGCAACCCAGCACTAACTTCTGGTCTGGTCGAGCTTGGACAAGAAAAACTGTTACACCCTGGCTCTTTATTATAGAGATACTAGAGGCCTAGTGCATGGATTTGTGCACCAGTAGAGTTTCTCAGCCTGGCCTGCACCCTCTCACAATCCAGGACCCCTCGGGAGATGTTGAACTTCCAGTGTTGGCTGGATCCCCACAGGCCAGGCCAAGGGACTCCACTGGTGCATGGATACACCAGGCCTCTAGTATGCATATAAATCTTTGATTAATCTCTTCCCACTCTTCCCTCTGAGATTCATCAGTCTGTTCCATGTTTTCACGCCTGTGCATTGAGCATCTTCCTCCTAGTGATCAGTGTGCATCATAGCTACTGGTCAAATGGTCAAATGGTTGCTTAGGCTTTTATATATATAGATTAGAAATATGTTCTAAAAATAACAATTTTAGAACTGCATGAATATATATAGTCATTAAAAGTATGTGTTTAAGGGAGGTTGCATGTATAAAGATAAAATATAGAGAAAAAAGAATATGGAGAATATTATTCTGCAAATGCTTAATCCACTGATTTACTTTCATTCCTTTTTGCAATAATCTCTTTATCTTTACTATACCTACATTTATATTCTATCCTTTGCTATAAGTTTTTAAGAAATTCCTCTTTTTTTTTTCTCCATCAGTGATGGTAGATGTTTTTATTTTATTAATTTATCTAAACAATCAACTTTTAGTTTCACTTTTTATTTTTTGCTTTCTATCTCATTGATGTTTACTCTTTATAACTGTATTCTTCCTTCTTCCTTTAGGTTTATTCTGTTGTTGTTTTTCTAGCTTATTGAACTGAATACTATGGAAAGAAAATTATAAGTCCCCTTTTCGTTAATGTAGAAAGTATAAACTCTATGTTCTTTGGTTCAGTTTTTTATTTTGTTAAATTCTATTTGGCTATTAAATTATGGTTGAAGTAAAAAACTAAAAGCCTCTAACAGTTGTCAGTGAAATGTTTTGGCTAAATAAGTGATTGTTGAAAATAGTGCAGTGTGTATTAGTTAGTTGCCATAAAAATGCTGCATAACAGCTATCACCCAAACTCAGGGACTTAAAACAACCATCATCTATTCTCATAGATGACCTATGGGCTCAGTTGAGTGGCTCTGTTGGTCTTAACTTGGTTTTCATTTGTTTCTAGGGTTCAGCTAGAGATTAGCTGATCTAGGTCAGTGGTTGGCAAACTGCAACTCACAAGCCACATATGGATCTTTGGCCCCTAGAGTGTGGCTCTTCCACAAAATACCACGGCCTGGGCGAGTCTATTTCAAAGAAATGGCGTTAGAAGAAGTTTAAGTTTAAAAAATTTGACTCTCAAAAGAAATTTCAATCGTTGTACTGTTGATATTTGGCTCTGTTGACTAATGAGTTCGCTGACCATTGATCTAGGCTGTATGTGGCTGGATAGCTGAATTCTGCTCAACCAGGCATATTCTTCTCAGGGCAATGGCAAATGTTCAAGAGAGCTAGACTTGCCAAAACCAGTTTGGCTCAGTGGATAGAGCATTGGCCTGCAGACTGAAGGGTCCCGGGTTCGATTCCAGTCAAGGGCATGTACCTAGGTTGTGGGCACATCCCCAGTGGAAGGCGTGCAGGAGGCATCTGATTGATGTCTCTCTCTCATCGATGTTTCTAACTCTCTATTCCTCCCCCTTCCTCTCTGTAAAAAAATCAATTAAATATTAAAAAAAGAGAGAGTTAGACTAAGAATGCAAGCACTTTTCAAGTCATTGGTTATATGATATCCAATAATAGTTCATTACAAGTCGCATGACTGAACCTAAAGGCCAGGGGTAGGAATACACACTTCTTTTTTGTCAGACTGCAAAATTTCTTGTCACAGGGCAAGGATACAAAAAGATGTAGAGAACTATAGTCTTTACTGCAATAAATCTAACATAATATGTATACATTTATATTATAACAAACTATATCTTTTGGTTTTGATTCTTAAACATTTCTATTACTATATTACAGTGGTACCTCGAGATACGAGTGCCCTAACATACGAGATTTTTGAGATACGAGCTGTCGAGGGAGCGATTTTTGCTTTGAAATACGAGCAACATTTGAGATAGCAGTAATTGTGCGGATCAGTTGACTGCACATGACCCACCAGTTTACTGAGACTCGAGCGTCTCATAGTTTCCCACGCCTCAAGGTTACGGAACGAATTAAACTCATATCTCGAGGAACCACTGTATTTGTATTTTTACTTCACTATTTTTCATTTTCTGTTCTCTTTGTTTTTCTTTTTTCTTTTAGTGCAGTGGACTCTTGTCTTCTTATATCTCTTTGAGGATCCTTAACATATAGTACTCAAGTAAATTTACATTATATTAGATTGAATTCATTACATGGCTATTGTTCCTAAATTATTTTTCCTCGTAAATTTTGGAATATTGGCTCTCAGGTGTAACTGAACTGGAGGTCTGTCATGTTCTGTAGTCTATCTTAGAGTCTCTGTCCCACAGTGATATGTACTATAAATAGTTCAAACCTAATTGCCAAGCTTGTGGATAATGTAGTCTCTGCCCTGATACTAAGTTCTATTTACTTCTTATCCCCCTAGTGATGCAGTATTATAAAAACTTTAACCATTGGTTCACATATATAATGAATCCCCCTGCCCTGAGCTCTCATTCTTGGCAGGGATTGCTCCCCTGCAGCCCCTAGTTTTAGACTGTGAGTTCTGGCTTAACCCTATCTCATATATGGACTTTTTAGTTTTCATTACCCACTAGAATCACACCTGCCAGCAGTCTATACCTGCTTCCAGTTCTGAAACAAACAAACCCTACCTATTGCTTTGTGTTTCTTCTTTTTTTAGTCTTCCTTCAAATGTTCATGTGATTGATAGCTTATCCATGTGCATTGTACATGACAAATGAACTTGTCAGAAAAGGAATTATATATGTCAGGGAACCAGAGATAACCTCAGGACCCATTTCTCATGCTCTATCCCTGGATAATGTGCAGAGTGTTATTTTCCTAGGAAGAGAAAAGTTTTCATTATTGTCACAAAATCATTATTATAGTAAGTTGGTCCCAGAATTATAGATATTTGAAAGTTTACTTTGCTTTTTGCCAGGAGTGCCACAATTGCAATAAATGCAATGTGTGAGGTTGTCATTATGCTTCTAATATGAGAATAATATATTTGAGGAGATGTTTAGAATGGGAAACTAAGGTACCTGCTTTGAATTGCTCTCCAAAGGAGTATGAAACGTGACATGGTTAGTAAGTTCTTATCATACTAGACAGAAGCAAACATCTTTCATCTAGAGAAACTCCATAGATACTATTTTTAAAACTGGTTTCTGTTTCTTTCAACAAAAATTCAAATTGTTAAACAACTTTCATTATTTTACAGAATTTTTAGCAACAAAACAAAAGGGAAAAGTTAAGTTAGGAGTTCATTCAATGAGCCTAAACTTTAAATTCAAAGAAGACGAAAAGAGGAGGTGGAAGAAGAGAAGGAGAAAGAGGGGGAGGAAAGAAAACATTCAGAAATCACCCATAGCTCTTCACATGTAATGTCAGGGGGAGAGTTGTCAGTCCAAGAGATAAAAGAATCAGTAAAAGGTAGTCTGGGATTTCATGTCTCCTAAACACAGTGCTGCTCCACAATTTCAGAAATGGAGGCTCTAAGCTCTTTTTGTATCACACTTTTCTAACAATACATGAAAGTATTAACTGTATATATCAAAGATTGTGAGGAGAGAAGCAATTGGAGATTACAGGCAGACTATCTCTCACTTTCTTTCCCTGACTAATGATGGTAGTAGTTAACACAATTGAGCCTAAAACAATGTACGTGCTTTGTGTCCTTATAAGCGTTCCTTCAACCTCACAAAGTGAGGGATAAGAAAATGCAAAACTGTGTATCGAACATTTCAGAGTCATTTTCTGAGATAAGACAAGAGAAAAGTTTCCAATGTGGGACATCTGAAGTATATTTTTGGGAAGATGAAAACAGAATAGGTCCAGTTACAGTCTGTGAGTCACACCAGTGCCAAATGAACAGATATGGAACATCATGGTCAAGTGGCTATAATAGATGAGCTGGCCTGAGTAAGTCTATTTCATGAGTATTCACATACACAAACCATAATCAAAACCAAAAATATGGGAGGAAAAATGTCTAAAGGACTTTATTGGAGTAGAAGGAGAATTATATTGTTTAAATTGGGACTAAATGAAAATCAAAGAGTTCTCCTGCCTAAATGTGAAAGATTCAAATTAAATTTGGTAACTTAAAAATAAAGATTTTTACATTAGACCTGAGATAACTCTTGGTTAAAAAAAATGAAGTAACCTTCTAATAAATGTAGATTTAAAAAAAAGTTATCAGCATGCATGAAATTTCTACTTGTTCTAAAAGGATGATTACTTGGAAGGCAGCTGCAAAAAATATCCATGAAAAGCTCATAGATGCCTGTCATTCAAAAATAAATTTGAAAATAAAAGTGAAAAAAGTATTAAGATTCAGACTCTGAATTAGAAATTTGGTGGCCTTAAAATAGCTAGGATGCTGGGTATGACAGAGCACAGTACTAAATTTTTTAAAAATAAGTATTGTTCACTACATATAATTTTACCATGTTTAATTAGTGTTCAACTTTCCTTTTTGAAGGCATGCTATGCCCAGGGAACTGTGTATGAGGAAATAAGCATTATGATCAGAAACCTAGGCTATGCAGTTAGACCATGGCTGTGTTTTCTTTAGCAAGTTACTTCACCACACTGCTTCATTTCCTCATCCACAAAATAAAGTTAATAGTACCTATTTAAAGGAGTTGTTATCAAAGTGTTAATATACATAAAATATGCTTGGAGGGCCTGGCACATATATAAGCCCTAAGTAAACAAGAAACATACTAAAATTGCATTGGACCTTCAGATACGGTGTTTTAGTTTTTATAAATATTTCATGTGTGATATTACTTGAAATACTCCTGGGAAATATCCATTATTAACTTTATTTTTCAAAAGTAGGACTAAGCAAAAGAGGTGTATTAGGCCACTCAGCCAATAAGAGACAAACATGGAAGCAGAGTTCAAGTTACATAGCTCCTGCCCAGGATGCAACCTCCTATGCTCCATGGTCCCTTGACAATTAAGTTTTAATTAAGTCTGGAAAAATCATACACATACACCCACATGCAAGTAATGATAGATAACTTTGGATATACAAGGAAAATAATGTCACTGAGACTGTACTTCAGAGAAGAGAAGCTATTATTTAATCACCTGAGGCCTGGTGCATGAAATTTGTGCATTTGGGGAGGGGTATCTCAGCCTAGATTGCAAGAGGGAACAGGCCAGGGCAAGGAACCCCACTGGTGCATGAGAGACACAGGAAGTTGGCCAGCAGGGAAGGAACCACGGGGGGCTCCAGGGTGTGTTTGGCCCATGTCACTCAATCCTGATTGGCCGGAACCCAGCAGCAAGTTAACCTAACAGAACATCTGCCCCCTGGTGATCAGTGCATGTCATAGCAAGTGGTTGAGATGCCTTAGTATATCATTAGCATATTAGTCTTTGATTGGTTGAACGGATGATTGGACACTTAAAATATTGGGCTTTTATTATATAGATTAGTTAAAGAGGTGAACAGGGCACAGGAGGAGGCAATCAATCAGGAAAAAATCACCCAGCCAAAACCGGTTTGGCTCAGTGGATAGAACATTGGCCTGCAGACTGAAGAGTCCCAGGTTTGATTCCAGTCATGAGCATGTACCTTGGCTGTGGGCACATCCCCTGAGGGGGGCGTGCAGGAGGCGGCTGATAGATGTTTCTCTCTCATCAATGTTTCTAGCTATCTCGCTCCCTTCCTTTCTGTAAAAAAATCAATAAAATATTTTTGGGAGAAAGAAAGAAAGAAAGAAAGAAAGAAAGAAAGAAAGAAAGAAAGAAAGAAAGAAAGAAAGAAAGGAAGGAAGGAAGGAAGAAAGAAAGAAGTCATCCAGGTTGTTTCATCTGGTTTCTCAGGACAGTGATCATAATGTAACTCAGTGGCTAAGAAAGAACCTCAGCTCCCCAGTCTTTGCTAAAGGAATCCTGCAGGTTGTCTGGGACATTGCTGTGTGGCAAGCAGAGCCACAGACCCTGATACATTGCCTGAGGGATGGCAAGGTGGGGGTCTATCCATAATTAAATCATCTGTTCTCAGAAACATATCAAGGAATCCATAAACAGAAACAAATCAAGAATACCACAAGAGGTGATGCCAGAGGACTGGCAGTGTGAGAGGTTTCCCTGGTCTCTCTTCTGGGAGTTGTAACAACTTAAACAGCTATAATTCAACAAACAATGCACAAACATGTCTGAGAGATCCACATATTGAAACATCTGAAGGTGGGCCAGTGTGCATGCTGGGGAGATGGAAGAGAGAACTGCGGAGATGGATGACATAGATGCAGCCTGAAGCTCACTGGGGTCTTAAAAAGGGGAGGAATCAAGTTGTCGTCTGCACTTTTTGAGCTCCGAGGAGCAACATGATACAGTGAGCTCTCCTCAGGGAGAGATTAGGGGAGCAGAGACACAGAGGTGAGGCAGTGGAGGTCTGGTAGTCACCATTATTAGGAGGAGACAAAGTCATAAAGTTACCAGCCAGCCTCTCTCAGGTCACCGTGCTCCCACCCACTGGGGCTTTCCTACAATACATTTAATAGAGTACTGTTAGATATATATCCCTATTTGTATTTAATATTACATTGTATATTAACTTACTGTCCTCATTCTCCACCAACATTGTGGTGAATGAGAAGAGGGTTTATTAAACATCCTTGATAATAAGAATCATTTGGGACTCAATTAATCAGAGCTATAATAATTATTTCTGCCCTAGTTAAGAGTTCCCAGTTGTTAAAGGATATCTCAGGAGCACACTGTTGTCACCAATATAAGTATTATCATACCAAGCTATTAGCTCATCGTGGATAATAGGTTCAGAGCTGTCAGAGCTCTTAAATATCTTTTAGTTAAGTCCCCAGAGAGGCTGTTATTTGCACAAAAGTAGAGGAGTTAGTGTGAGAAGTAGGACAAGAATTCAATTCTTCTGCCTCCCAGTTCAGTGTAGTTCCTGTAGTACTATTACTACATAATCATTCCTTCTGCACAATCAGAATGATGTGCAATCAAACTTAAAAGGCAGAAGAATTCAGAGATAGCAGGCATGGGATTCCTTCCAGTTGTTGACTAAACTTGCAATAGTTTAATTTTTTAAAACCAATTTCACTATTTCTATGGGCACTGTTTAATTACCACAGTCTTAGTCTACCTTGATCCAATATTCCGATGTACAAAATAAATGGAGGCAAGTGGGTGAGACATCTTGTGTACAGAAGTTCAAAGTTTAAATAATAAATAGAAATTTCTGAGGCTTAAATTTCAGAAATGGTTTACACAGTATTCTGTCACATCATGAGTATGAGATCACATCGAGGATCCACATCCACTCATGCTCATCAGAGGATCATACTTCTTGAGCACTCAATATTGTGGTTTAATTAATATTACTATATTTTCATGACTCTTTCCATAAGTCTCTTTCCACTCTCCTTTACAGGAACTCCACAGTGTATGTTAGCCCTTTTCACACTATATTTTTAATCCCTTTGGCTTTATTGCTTCCATCCTAGTAGCAATTGATCCTGCTCTAGCCTTACTAATTTAAAAAATAAAAACAAAACTCCTTCAAATCCACCTTTCCATCCAGTTCTCATCCCTATCATTCTTTTTACAGTCAAACCTGTTGAAAGCATTGTCAATGCTCTCCATTTTCTCCAATTCTATGCATTCTCACTTTCAAACCTACTCCAGCCTGGCTTTTACCATCACTGCAGCACTAAAAGCACTCCTTGAGAGGTCATTAATGACATGCATGTCACTAAACCCAGAGATTTTTTTCACTTTCCTCTTATACAGGAGTATTGAGACAGTTCAGCACACCTTTGTTACTGACATACTCCTTTGCCTTTGGTAACCTTATATTCTTTGAGTTTTTCTCCTCCTTCTCACTATGCCAGTTCATTTTTGCCTCCTGGCCTTAAATAGTCGATATTTCTCAAAGTTTTATCCTAGATTTGTTTCTTATTCTGTATCCCCATAGCTTCAACAATCACCTATAAGTGATGTGTGTGTGTTTTTTTCTGTTTGACTCTCACTGTTCTCTGAACTCCAAATCCAAAGAACAAACTGTCTTCTTGCCATCTCCACTTGTGTATGAGCATCCTGTGATTCACATTTCTAAAACCAAGCTCATTATTTCCTCTGCACATCTGGCTCTCCCCCATTATTTTAAAATTTTATTTCAGGGAACAATTCTGCTATCTATTCAATTGCTAGTTGGAAATTATCTTTGACATCTTCCAGTCCTTGGTCTCCATATTGAACCGATTGCCAAGGCTTCCAATCTTTTTTTCAAATTATTTATCCATGACCTATTTATCTTTATCTGTATGATGATTATGCTGTTCAAGCTTCTGTTACCTCTCATATAGCCTACTTTAATAGGCTCCATACTGGCTCCTTACATGTGTTCTTGCACTCCTCTAATAATCTGATTTCATTGTGGACAAAATGATTTTGAAAATGCTAATCTGTTTATGTAATTCTTCTATTCAAATGCCTTCCTTTTGTATTAAGATAATATCCCAAATTCTGAATGAATATGGACCACAAGATCTGGTATAACATAATGTCTGTCTATCTCATCAATCATACCTAGAGCCACTCAACCCTCTATTTCCTCTACATCAGCCACATCAGTTTCTTCTTTTCAATTGTTTAAATATACTCTTTCCTGTTTTATTGCCTTTGTGTACACTATTTCCTCCTCCAAGAATAATTACTGCCCCAGTAATGAGCTAATTTCCACTAACTAGTATATACAAGTTGCTAATTATTTATGTATTACTTCTACGTTCCCAGATTCTCCAAAACAGTGGTGTTTCCCCTTATAAGATGCTTTCTTGGCATCATCATAGCACTTATTACAGCTGCAATTAGTTATTGGTTTATTATTTAAACCCCCATTCAAAAATATGTGCTGAATAAATGACTCCAAAATATTTATCTCTAGTTTTATATCTCCTCCAGAGTTTGAGTTTTCTTTTTCTTCTTCCTAAATATACCCTCTGAACATTTTCTTATATGTTCAGTTTCAGCTAACAGTCTCATAATCTACATCCCCCAAATCAAAAACATGGGAGTCATCCTAGAATTCTCTTTCCTCTTCTTCTCCATATCTAACAAATCTCCAAGTCCTGCTGGCTTAGCTTATAACACATCTATTTCATCTATGTTGTTTACTATCCTTACAACCACCTTTAAGTTTGCTGGTCTCATTCTTTCATTCTTTTGTTTTTTCAATTCTGGAGGTCTTGTCCATGTGTTTTCCAATACCTATTTGGTAAAATTTGACATCAATTGTTTCTGTTGTAGGCGGTGAGACCATGAGAACAGCATCAGGTGTTAGACTGGTGGGGTCAGACAGGACGTAAATTCAGCAACCTCATTTGAATTCTATTTAGGAAAGAATACAAAGCTAAGACTCAAACTATAAGAGAGCATTTATTTATTTATTTAATCACAGAGGCGGAAGAAGCAATTCATAGAAGAAATGGAGTTAGGATATAAGTTATAGAGGTAAAGGTAGAAACCTTGGAGCTTGAGAGTGAGGAAAGTGAAAGTGATTGACCTGCCAGTGGAGTGGGGGGTGAGGGGTTGGGAGGCAGGGGAGGAAGTGGGAAAAGGAAAAGTGAGGGCATGCTCCCAGGAGGGAGAACGCACTGGATCCTCTATCCTAAGGGTTTTAAGGTTGGAGATTTTAGGGGAGGTTCCAGAAGAAAATCTCAATAGAATAGTCAGCAGCTTTCTGAGTGTGTCCTTTCAATATCCAGATATCCACTGATTGTTTAGTCCATGCTAGGTCAGCGGGTCAGTATTCAATGCAGCTGGTACTGACAGCAGCCTTGGTATAGCTCATCGGGTTTTGCTGTTTTTCTGGGCTTAGAGCTGAAATACAACTGAGGCCTAGATATTATCTCTAGGAAGGAAAGATCAAGGGGTCCAAACCCCATGACCACAGATATGCTAGGGAAGGAAAAGTCACCCTGGAAATGAGGTCTCATCCTACAGTTGTCCTTTGCGGGGCATACAGGTGACCTTCTGTACCTGGCCCATTGTCCTTGTTCTGCTCATGTATGTCTAACTGCCTACTACATTTTCAGATCCTAATCAAAGGATTTTTCCTCAATGGAAAATTTTCATGCTTCTTTGATAAAACTTGTTTCAAGATAAAGTCTTTTAAATGCCAAAAAAACAAGACTTTGCTTTAAAACATAAATTATCCTAGAATTACACACTATCCAGACATTAATTTATAGTTTGTTTCTATTCTTTTTGATGGTTTCCTATACATTATTTTATTGAAAAACGAATAAACATAAACAATAACAACATTCTGTGAGAGACTGAATATACAGGACAATGGCCAGACCATACATAGGATAGGGCTCTGACCACAGCCTCTTCAACCAGTCCAGGGAGCTAACCATAACCTCTGCAGCAAGACCCCAGTCAGGACTTGTACAATAACTGCCAGCTTCCCTAATTTTTGTCACTGCTTCCAATGCAAGATCGATCAGAAAAAGCCAAATATGCTCCCCAAACTAATTACGTAGTATATACCCTGCTTCCAGTTAGCCCACCTCCTACTTTCCCATTCCAAAACTTGCATTCAAAATGTATTTGAAGCCCTCCGTATTTTTCCACTATGAAACTTATCCATCCCACTGCCTGCCTACCTTTGAGTCTTGGCCAAACAAGTGAGGGTCTCTGACTCCCTTGCAAGCACTAAAAAAATAGCCTTGACATGTTGTGTTTGGGTGGTCTTCATTTATTTCTACACCTGAATGACACAATAGCCTTAAATCTGCTTTATCTTGTTTCAGTTACAAAAACTTTCTGTAGTTTTAATAAGAAATAAGGTTCTATTCAAAACAATATTTTACATTTAGAAATGGCCAATTTGGCTGAGGTCAGAGGGACTGATACCCTGAATGTCTGGCCACTTCCTAGGAGATTTGGGAGGCCCAGCGTCCCTTGTGTAAATTTCCTCTGCCCCAGCCTTCCCTAATGAACTGAAGGGAACACCCATTTTCAGATAAGGCAAATAAATAGTCCATTGTTTGTTCTAAATTCAAGAGTATCTTGAGAGCTTTTATAGGTACTCTTATCTCCTTAATATTTCTGAGATGGCTCCTAAGAGTGGGAAATGTAAACAATAGGCATTATGCTTCCAAAAGGGCTTGAGGGGGAGAAGTTTGGTGCAGGGCAAGCTTTTATAGGGAGCTAAGATGCTTTTAATGACCGTGGGAATTTTCCCAGACTGCTAGCCTTAGTACTATTCAGTATTGCTCTTTTGTCGTAAGTGAATTGAAAGGGAAGAATTAATTTCTGAATGGAAGCTAGTAGATAATTTACTAAGGGAACCCAAGATCTGAAGGATGTGACAGATGACAAGTCTCAGCATAATTTCTATGCAGATACGGATTATATCAGGAACATTTGAAAATTTTGCAAAGCTTTCCACCCTCTGATAAGGCCAAAAAGTATCAGGGAAATTGATATTGTTATATTTCCTCAGGAAATCAGGGAGAGCAGAGTGGAAAAGCCAGGCTCAGAGGCTGGTGCCAACTAATGGATCTTTGCTATAACATACATTTTGTAATATCTTTTTGAACTTATAGGGAGTGGCTCTTATTAAATTCTAACTATACTGTGTTTTTGTTGTTTTATTTAGTTCTGTTGTCTTCAAATTTGGCCTAATACTGGGCTTTCTTTGTTAATACAAATATATTTTAATGTGTATTCTATCATTTGAGTTGGATAAACATCTTTCTTAGACTACCAGCTACCAAACATGCCTCTATACATGCTAAGACCAGATTCTGGAAATGTTCAGATATATTGATGAGGAAATATTATTTTAATATTGGACCAAAATCTTTCAGAGTATTAAATCTATCCTAGGAACTTTAATTAAATTCAAGGTAAGGTCAATTAGGGCCTGCTATGGGTGACATACTCTGAGATGAAGGCCTATATGATGGCCACCAAATATGTCACAAATAATCACAAAGTTGTACAGAATCTAGTAAGATGCAAATTGACCATACCTTCATGATGCCCACCAGCCAATCAGGAATGTGTATGCACCAACAAAGATGGTGGTTTAGTTTGCATACACAGATGCCTAGTGATTGGTGGAGGGGCAGGATGCTTGTGTCATGGCCATGGTTCCGCATCCCTCCTCCCAGCCGATCAGAAGGTGGAAAGGTGGCTCTGAGCTGGAGTGAAAATATGGCTCTGGCTGGAACAAAGGCAGTGCCAGCAGCCAGAGGAGGGAAGGCTCATTCTTGCATGAATCCTCTACTGTTAAATAATGTCACAGTGGTACCAACTGCTATGAGAGCCCAAAGTATAAAAATATTACTTCTGGTGCGATAGCCTGAGAGAGGGAAGGTTTCAAAAGAATTGATACTTAATTTGAAACTAATAAGGCATTGGTATATTCTAAAAGACACCAGTGGGAGTAGGGATTTTGATGTTGGGAAGTACAGCAATGGGGAAGGAAACTATAAATCAGAAAAAAATCAGTTTGAGCCAAAGAAGAGAGATGGAATGGGCTTGAGCAAGTTCAGAAAAGAAACAGTTGTCAGTTCTCTAGGACATGTGGATGTGGAAAGGAGACTGTAAGTCCAGGGAGGTAAGTTGGGTTCAAATTTTATTTGGAAAAATCTTTAGGATTTAATATGTTACTAGAGGCATGGAGGAAAGTCACTGAAGATTTTTGTGCAAAGAACTAACACAATCAAATCTGCATATTAGAAATACCTTTTTTTGTTTTAGGAAAATTATTCGTACCTAGAAAAGACTCATGATAAATGTGCATGATAGATTTTAATAAGTGTGCCATGATTTATAAGTGGGATAATGAGGCAGTCATGAAAAAAAAAACACAAAAGTGGTAAAGCAACATAAATACAAAGGAGTTTCAGGACATGAGGTACACTAATTCCACTTTTTTAGGGTATATTACAAGATTATTTACAGTGCCCCATAACTGTGCTTTTAAAAAATAGACTGATTTGACACTAATCCCTGGATTACTGTATAAGTGGTTTTAAGAGAAAACAACTTGAAACACAACTTCTTCCTTTTGCAAAATGGTCATTTTTCTGGGCATTTCTGAGTCTAGACCCTGTGAAGATGGGTTTTTGGTGCTTAGATTTGCCATGTCTTACACCTTTTTATATGCTCCAGAAATTGAGAAATGGGAAGAGGTTTTCTCTTACTCAGATAAAAATGAAAAGAACAATTAGACTAATAATTGATTCTAGTTGAGTAATTTTTAAATCAAGGGCAGGGAAATTTTTGATGTTAGAATTGTGGTACTATTAAAAGCAAAATCAATAAAATTTAGTTCATATCAAAACTGCTAGTATTAGTCACCAAATACTAAGTTTCTGATTTTCCAGGGCAGGTTGTGATGACTCCATGGACAGTTCCTTTGGGATTCTACTTTGGTCAAATCTGATGTTGAGGTGGAAAGGGAGCCCAGGATCAAGTGAGTCTTAATGAGCAAAACTGAATGGATATGCTTTCAAGTTCAAGTTCCTAAGGAGGCTAAATTAAAAGCCTCAGGCCTTTCACATATGTAATTTATTCAGACTGCTAGGAAGTCCTCTATTTGCAAGGTGATTGAGTATCGGAATACAGCAAAACTTCAGAATGATTTATAAAACACTTACTTAAAATATCCCTGACTAGAATGATATGAAAATGGCACAGTTCTGTTGTTGGGTTCTCACAGCCTCAGAAGACCTTTCTTTGCTCCCTTTCCTTCTTTCCTTTCACCTTTATTCAAAACTTCCAGTAAACCAGCCACATGCTCAGGGCTGAGGCTGGCTACTTGCTGTATTAAAACTGCCAAACAGGGTTAACCTGCCCCAGCTGTGCACAAGGACGTGACTTTGTTCCTGAATAAATTTACTAAATTCAGCTCAATTACAAAAGTAACCTTGATTTTACATTTTTGACAGTCCCAATCTCAGTATAAAAAATTATTAAGAAATATTTGTACCTCCACCCAGTTCTGCTATGAACTTAAAACTGCTTTTTAAAAATCTATTAAAATTATTAACAAAACATAGTAGCATTTTTAATTATCTAGGATAAATCATTTTCCCTGTATGACTTTGATGGAATCATCCAGTAAACAACTGCTATGGTTATATATGCATATATAACCACATCACCATCTGTCAGGGACTGTCTTGGAAATCAGATTTTATAATGAGCATTTGTTTTATGTGGTACTTAAAATATAAATAGGCTCTCTTCACTGATCTACTCTACCATTTAGCAATTAGTGGGATTTATTTTTTTTCTCACTGTTAATGTATAAAAGAGAAAGCCAAGAAAGTAAATATAATTTTATTCCAGGTATGAATTAAAAATTTCTTAAAGTTCTTGGAAAATATTAATAAAATTAAATAGTTGGCAAAAAGAAAGGTCCATCCAATTCAGTCAATTTTTATTTTTTCTCATCATATCATTGTAATTAACAATGATAAATATTTTTAAGACATAAAGTACTAGATATAATTAAACCCTAATAATGCAGCACATTATTCATATATTGTATCTACTGGAGCAGGTGGCACTGATGCATTGAAACAAAAGACACCAGATGATTTACTGACTTTAGAACTGATTAAAATGGGTGCAAGGTTTTGATAAAAAAGAAATACAACTTAGAAGAGGAGCATGTGTTCTTGTTCTGTATATTTATTGCCTATATAAGAAAAACTCAGATAATTACAAATCTGTAGATCTCATCAATTTTGATTCTACCTTTTAGTGAAAAGACTAAAGTAGATATTAAAGTATGTTCATCTGCTTTATAACTTCAATGTGTGGTTTAATCAGAGACTACATTGTGGTTTGAAATGGAAATAAATAATTAGATGATATATTCATTTCTTCATATAAAGGAGTATTATACTATGAACAGATTCCATATTGTAAGATATCATAGAAGTTACAAACTAGAAAGACACATTGGGTCATCTGATTTGATCTTTGTACTGAGTACAGCATTGTTTGGTACAATATACCCTTCAGTGTTTTGTAATGTCAAACTATTCTACAAGACTAAGTCTAAGCAAAAATAAGTTGTAACCGTGGAGTTGTAAGTAAATCAAAGTGATGAAAGATTAGATTACTTTTCAAAGCACAATCTATGCCATGGAAATCTACTAATGCATGAAGAAAGCATTGAGAAAAGCAATTATTAATAGAATAAGAAACATAAAATGCTGCCACAGTAGAATTTTGAGTTGGAGAAGGCAATGTCTAAATAACCTGGAGTCAAAAGAAGCTCAGACATATACTTAATATGTGAAGACAACCCTTGGGGATAGACATTGTAATTCCTTTAGAGGCGATGAAAATTATTAAAAATCACACTGAAATGTGAAATGACTATTATAGCTATTGTGTGTGTGTGTGTGTGTGTGTGTGTGTGTGTGTGTGTGGTGGGGGAGGGGTGTAAGAGGAGTAAAGATATCAAAAGATCAAGAAAGAACAGTCAGACCAGATCATATCTTTCTATCATGTAAATACCTCCAGACATATCATATTCTTAATGAAGCCCTACTGTGGTGATTAAAAAAATATTAACCTCTCGGTGAAACCAGTGGAGACATGGATATGTGGAGTGAGTCTCCCAAATATATACCACAGGTAAGTCTCCTCTCAACTTCATTTCCTCTTCCAAGTGAGGAGAAGAAAACACCTACTAGGGTTTCACATATTCTTATAATCCATCTTCACAATAACCCTATGAAGTGGAAGAGTCCCATTAACACATGGTACCATTAATTTCAGGTAATCAAGGAACTTGACCAAGTAGTCACTGGTCATCTAATTCCAAATTTATGCTGATTCACCAAATGCATCTATGTGCCTCCTAACATACTTTTATCATGAACTTGAAAGGAATGTACATCAATATCCACACATGAATTTGTTAGTTTCTATTTGCCTCTCTGGTCTGTATGCTCCATGAATGTACATTCATATTTTAGATCACCTGCTTTACCTATGAGCTACTGTAAGACTGGCATCACACTCTCTTCGGTTAACTTCTTCACTGGGGCACATAATCAGGCGTTTAACAACTTACTCTCCTTTCTTTAACTTCTAAACACTGGAATTCCTCAAAGCTAAGTGTTAGGCCCCTTCTAGTTTCTCTTTAAATTATCTTCCTAGATTTTATCTATTTCCATACCTTGGTATTTCATCTACAAAATATAAATCCAGGATGAATCCTGTATTTATATCTTTAGCCCAAAATTCCCCCTTAAGCTTTAGACTCATATATCAGACTGTCTACTTAACATCCACTTAGATGTCTCACAAGCATCTCACATTAACTTAGCTAAAATAGTGTGTTTCAGGGATTCAATCACAGTAAACTTCAGAGAATTTTTCTGAATATTCTGGATACAGACTTTTCTTTCTCAGCTTCTTGAACAATGGCAAGAGGGCTTCCAACAACAGAGTCAGCTCTAATGAAGGAAAGCTGTGAAATGGAAAGAGAGCTCTTTGCAGCTAAAAAACTGTTTCATGGCAACATCACATGAGCCGGTAGAAAAGGTCTGACCTGCATCTGACCCTACTTTTGGGCTTTTTCAGTAACTTTTCAGTTCTTTGGATTTTGGAATAATTCCTCTAATTGTTTAATCTATTTCCATTGAATTTTTTTCATTACCTGCAGCCTAAAACAGACTAACACAACTGGCTACATGAAGTCTCAGATAAGGGGGGGGGGAGGCAATTAGATTAATAGATTAAAATCTGAAAACTAAATCTAATATATAATCAAGGAAAAATTTTTAATCTGAAAGAGTGGACAATCCAATAAAACAATTTTAGATAATTAGCTTTTAATTATGAAAATTATGTTTAGACCTTCACTTCTTACTATTAGTAAAAAGGCATCCAAAATGGTTCAGATATATAAATGTAAATAAATAAATTGACAAATATAAGAAGCAAACATAAAACATCCACATATTAATTTAGATAAGGATGGCTTTTTAAAACAAAAAAACAAAATTATAATCGAACCATAAAATAAAATGATAAATTTGATTATTTAAATCATGACAAAGTTTTATATGACAAAAAGCATTCTAAAATTGTTAGAAAAATGCACTAGGGTAAAATATTAGCTGAATATATAACATATAAAAATAATATTTAACACATATGAATATCTTTTAAAAATATATAATGAAAAGACAACATAATAGAAACAATGGTAAACAATTAAACTGAGAATTGATAAATATGAAATTACAACTGTCCAATAAGAATATGGAAAGCTATTCTAAGAATAGGGAAACTACTTAGGCTAAAATTGAGATAGTCCTTTTTCACTTGCTAGAATTGAACTACCTAAATAAATAATAGAAATATCAAGTCTTGGTCAGTGCATAGATAAATACTCTGCTTATAAAACTATAAATTAGTTCTACTTTGTGATCATTTAATATATCTAATTAAATTAAAATACATATAGCATATAACATATCAATTTTACTTTTGGAATCTGCTCTATTTCAAATTAGTACACATAATGTCCTCATGTGAACAATAACCATATTACAAGGCTGTTTACTGCAGTACTAGTTTTAATAGAAACATAGAAGAGAAACTTTGTTATCAAAATGGAAATGGCTGGAAAATTATGACATTCATATTGTAGAATGTATTGCAAAAGTTAAGGGATATAAATATTCATTTATTCCTAGAAAGTTGCAGTAGATGTACAATGCAATTTTTAGCACAACACAGAGTGATACTTTTTGTTTATATGTACAAAGTAAAAGAACTCACAAAAGTAGAGTATATGTAATTTCTGGGGAGGACATATCAATATGTTAAAAGAAGAGCAGATGCTAAATTATACATATGCTGTAAAAATATAGGCATAGAAAAAGTTTTGAAATGATACACACCAAATTCTTATTTGTAGGTAACCCAAAATAGAGGCTAAGACTACAGGTAGTGTTCAGAAGGGACTTAATCTAACCTATTATATTTTCTTTTTCTTTTTTTTTTACTATGAGAAAAATAATTTCTATGAAATTAAAATCAATTTATAAAAGAATCATGACATTTATACATACTTGGACAACATAAAACTGAACTAAAAAATGGAGTCAAGAATCTGTTGCTAGTATGGGGAAAATACCATTCTGTATTCTTTTTTAAAATATATTTTTACTTATTTCAGAAAGGAAGATAAAATGAGAGACGGAGAGAGATGGTGAGAATCATTGATTGACTGCCTTCTTTATGTCCCAGCTGGGGATCAACCCCGCAACCCAAGCATGTGACCTTCTTGTTCATAGGTCGATGCTTAACCACTGGGCTCACTCATTTTTAAAAAAATATATATTTTATTTATTTATTTATTTATTTTACAGAGAGGAAGGGAGAATGACAGAGGGTTAGAAACATCCATGAGAGAGAAACATCAATCAGCTGCCTCTTGCACACCCCCTATAGGGATGTACCTGCAACCAAGGTACATGACCTTGACCAGAATAAAACCCCTGGGACCCTTCAGTCTGCAGGCTGACGCTCTATCCACTGAGCCAAACTGGTCAGTGCTCACTCATTATTCTTTACAATATTTTGTCTTAGCAATACTAGTGATTTTTTTTTATTAGACCATATGCTTCCTGTGAGTGTTGGAAAAGCTGATTTTGACTAGTCAGAAGATAGAGCCAGAGAGGAGCAGAGTACGGAATTTCTGGGAATGACACTCACTAAAGAAAATCATTTAGAGTAGTAGTCTTCTGTAGAGACAGGGCAGAGCAGGGCAAGGATAATAAAGCCAGCCTCGGGGAGGTCTTTACTAGTAACAGCTTCTTTGGAAAACAGTAGAGATTGAACAATTGAAAGAGACTGTGACAGCATCACAAGAACATAGACAGGCAGTGCTTGATGGCAGCTGCATTCATTGACAAAAAAAAAACAACAACAATAAACAACCCAAAACATTCACTGGTTCAACTTATTCTTCACTCCCAAGTTCTAACAAAATTAGGGATTGGCATGAAGTATGCTAAGCATTTTCACATTTTTTGTTTTATAAACCCATGCCCTGTTTCCATGTCTACCGCAGAAATCCATTCCTCACACAGTAAGAGATCCTTCCTAAAGTGATCCTTTAGGAATGCCATTCACTCAGGTCAAGGCTTCTCATCATATTTTGAATGAAATCTAAATTCTTCACCTAGTCTCCAGGACCCACTTGATTTGATACTAGACTCACCCACCAATCTCCTGCTATCATCAACCTCTCTCATGGCTCTACCTCAACCAAACAGGACTTCTTGTTTTTCCTTAAACATGGATGCACATTCTGCTATTCCCTATTCCTGAAGTTCCTAGTATATTCTTCCCTTAGACATTCCCATCTTATCTTCATTTCAGTAAAGCTTTTTTTTAACCTCCTACACTCTCTACTATAAGACTCTTTATACTGCTATACCTTTACTCATGGCATTTACCACTACCTGATACTATGTATATTTTTGATATGTCTTCCTTTGTGATTATAAGCTCTAAAAGAGCAGAGCATTCTCTCTTTATTTCTTTATACAACTAAACCTAGAATAGTGATTGAAACATTTCTGGGAATTCATTGAATAGATTAATCAATAAATAAAGAACTAGAACTAAGAGACCAACCCAAGGTTACAATCCTGTGAGAACCAGAAGCAAAATTTGAACTCAAATTTTCTTAATTCAAATCCAGTGTTCTTTCTACTATACCAAAGATGTCACTTTTGTGTATGTGTGTATGTGTGTGTGTGTGTGTGTGTAAATGCTTTTCTGGTTAGTAGTGTATTTAATAAAAGATTATAATGGTAAGTGACTTTTTTCTTGAGAAAATATGTGAAATGGCTATATTAAGTAACTGCTTCAACAGTCACCTATGCCTGATGAAAACTTTCTTACTTTTTTAAATTTATTTTTTTAATTTATTTTATTTTTATTTTTTCCCTATTGCCCTCCCCACCCCCCAGTACATGTCCTCACTCACCCACCCCCATTTCCCTGTATCCACTGGCTATGCCTACACACATGCATACAAGTCCTTTGGTTTATCTCCTACAAATTAATAAAAACAATTATGGTAATTATTTCCAACTTGCTTTTTCCATTTAAGGATGGAGAGTGGCCAGAGCCTAACATGACAGCTCAGGGTGGAAGGCAAGACTATCCCTGAACAGAATGACTTTTCATCCAAAGTCACTCACTCACACCACCGCACTTACTCAGATGGGAGCAATGTAGACACTCCAAGTAAGCTCACGTGCACCTGGAGTCACTGTGGGGAAAAATTGGAGGACCTGAAGAAAACCTAATCAGACATGGGGAGAACATGCAAACTCCATATAGACAATGGTCCAGGCAAGTAATCGATTCTTTTTTCCTCATCATTATAAGCAAATGACATCGAACAAAAGAAACTATGTTATTCAAGAACCTACTATATATAAACTTTAAATATTAAATATGATAATTATCAAAAGATTTATTATGTTTTCTTTCAAACCTTCTAGGTATCATATACTCAAGAAATTGAAACTTAGACTTTTTTAGTTATCTAGTAAGTGGGTTCCACCATACACCAATATGGTTCCAAAGTGCAGAATAGCTAATATTTATTGTGGTCACTAAGTATGAAGTACTCTACCAAGTTCTTAATCTTCAGATTACCCATCAAGTAGGTATGAGTAATGCTATCATTCTTTCTCTACAGATGAGTAGATCAAGACTTAAAATGGGTAACTGTGCCAGAGTTGCCAGCTGGCCTGTCATGGAAGTGGGCTATGGATCCAGTTCTGGGAGCCAGCATTGCAGACTTTGTAGAACTCCTTTATGCAGAAGCCTCTCTATTTCCTGCCAACGGGCATGACAGTTGCAAAGGGCAAGATTTGGTGGAAAGAGGAACGGATAGTTGATTGCAGGCGAAGTGAAACTTCCAAGCTGTCCCCTGGGCTCATCCCACTGTACTCTCCTGGAATGACCTCTGAAGTTGCCCAGGGAAGTACCTGAGCTGAAACTTAGAATTGTAATTCCTGTGAATTATCATTTTCTTTCCTAAACACCTAGATCAAACAAAGACAATGGTAAAAAAATGAATGACAGCAAATAGGAGGCATGATTTACCCTTTTCATGTTTAATTCTGAGTTGGCCACTGAAAACATACTGACTCACTCTCATTCTGGTGTTTGTTTGTTTGTTTGTTTGTAATTTGCTTATACATTGGACTCCAAGACTGATGCCACTAATTAGTCAAAGTTGTGGGAAGGCCAGCTATCATGTTCTATGAGAAAATTATTATCTCTGATGCCATGGGGAGGACGGGCGGGCTGTGTAATTTATTTATGCAAGGGTCAGTGTCAGACTCTGACTTCTCTTATCTCCATGCTTTCATAGAGCATTCTCTTCCTTTGCATGCAGGTGTGTTACTATGTTCCCACATCAGGAAATGGGAACTGGATCTACTGTGTTCTTTCCTCATTCTTCTAAATTATTTTAATTTTATGTGCTCTCACCAGTGTCATGACAGAGTCACTCCTTCTCTCCTTTCTAACAAAATGCCAATTTTCAGCTGACTCTAGAGTCACTTCAGATAATATTGACAATTCCCAGGCAGCTTGGGGCAATTGTAGCCATCCAGTTTAGATGTGTGAGAGTAAATGTATTGTGAGAGACTTCCAGGTCTTTGGGACCTTAGAGGCAAACTCACTTTGATTTCTCCTGTTCTTCTTTCTGCTATTTGGAATGTGGGTGAGATGGTCAGAACTCTGGTATTCATTCTGGATCATGAGGTCACTTTAAGTATGAAAGCAGCACACCAAAAATGATACAGCAAGACGATAGAAAAGTCTAGGTATCTTGTGACTTCATGAGCCTGCCACAGCAGTCCCGGACTTTCTAACCCTGGTGTTTTAACACTCTGTATTGTCATTTAAAGACAGACGCTGAGAAAAATTTACTTGAGTGCTTGGGCTACTGTTGTTTTTGGTGTTAGTATTATTCCTGATATAAATGCTTTAAAAATAAAAATAATATAATTTTAGAGAGCAGAGCCAAGTGTAGTACAGTATACTGGATATTAAGTTGTACAATCACAATAGCCTTATGCAATAGCTAATATAATCACCACTTGATAATTACAGACATTATACCTCAGCAAGATTTGAGTATTTACTCTCTTTGTATAGCTTGTGAAAATAGAGCCATAATTTAAATTCAAGTCTATATAATTAGATTTCACATCCCATTCTTTTCTCTTTTTATTGTATGGCAGAAGATTGCTCATATGTCTACAAATGAGTTTGTTGAATCTGCAGATGTGAAACCTCCCTTAATTCAAATACTGCCTCTGACTTTTCAGTCATTTAACTTTAAGCTTCAACATCCCCATCTATACAGCAGAAATATTAATAGTATTTATTTCATAGGATTGCTAGGAAATCAAATACATTGATTTATTTTAAAGAACACTTATCAAAGTAGCTCATACATATAATATTGTCAATAAATATTTTTATTGCATAAATTAAACATTTCTACACTGTAGTAGCATAATAATTTGTATGACTATATTGATATATTTTAAGGTCTCAGTGGCAGGGAACATACTTTTGTCATCTCTGCATATCATGTAGATTTTATATAATGCCCTGCTCTTACTAAAAGCTCTATAAATATTAGTTGAATCTCAGTTATTTGAAAAGCAGTATTGTTGGACACACTTTGTTTGATGGTTTAATTGTTATTTTTTAGTTATTTGGTGTATTTTATGGTCATTTTCATGATCCAGATGAATAGGTAAGCCTCAAGAATGTAGTTTGCCTGAGTAAAACGGAGATCAGTTATCAGTCACTTTTAATGATTTGTTAGTGGGATTTAGCCATAAAAGCACTCATTTACAAATCATTTTAAAAAGCCAAAATTTGTTACATTGTTCATAATAACCATTTTGAAATATTTAAGCCAAATTTTATTTTAATTTGTGTCATTGACTTACTAGAGATAAAGAAACAGTGTGTTATTTATGTTTAGCTATAAAATAAAAGAAAATCTTTGTCTTGTTCCTGTGAAACAGTTCTAAAACTGACAAACTCATCCATTATAGTCAAAGCTCAAATGCTGATGCCAAAGTGCGTCAAACTAGTTCTTTCTTCAAAGCCTTTCATAAATGTATCTATCATAAAACAGAAATAACCCAACAATATTTATATAAGTATTTGTTTTTCTTTAAGACATGTTTCAATAGGGCAATCTTAAATTGGATGTGAAATGCTTTAAAAAATAATCCTTAAAAGTAAAATGCAGTTCAATGTCCCCTAGGACCTCACATTAAGGGCAGAATCCTCCAGAGTTATCTTCTGTTATTTGTTAAAATAACATAAACTTTGGGGGAAGTGACATCTTTTAGCAAAGGCAATTTCAATGCTGAGAGCATGAACTTGAATTCAAACCAATTAAAACATAACTTATTTGGCAAGGAAATAAGTATTTTGTTAAGTAAATAAACAAAATGTTACTTAATCTCATTCTTTACATCTAACAGAGGCGTTGGTTGTAGCTAGTTGATAATCTACAACAAATTTCCCACCAATGATGCATTTTGTATACATTCAATAGGAAAACTAGAGAATTCTCTACAGAGCTCCATAGGAGATGGTAGACTCCAATGGGAACATTTTACAAAATGTTGTTCTGGTAATTAAAGGGTTGGTTATGAAGGGTCTTTGTAATCAAATTATTACATAAGTAAGAGAATATTTTGAAAACAGTCATCTGATGCTCTGGTTTTTCTCTTCTATAAATCATGATTCATGGGGAAGCAGGGAAGGTAGATACTTCCAAGGGAAGGAGATGCCAGAACAATGAGCGATGACCAAGAAAACCAGCGACACAGTCAGTGCAGAGTTGTCTGAGCAGCACAGGTCCCTCACCATTGACCTATTAAGATCCTTCACTTCCTCTCTGCCCAGATGAGGCTTCAAGGGGCTAATGAAACATAAAACATTATTTTTGAGTGGGTAATAGGATAAAGGGTAGAGAGCCAAAGAGGAAAATCTCTCCTTAGAATGCTCTAGACAAAACCTCCATATTTATGACCAAAAAATTCATAAGATAATTTCCATGTTTTCTCCTTAGACATTGAATTTTTTTTTCTCTTTGAAAATTCAAATTGGTCCTTCTATTTCTTCCATGTTTCTCTTTAATATGGTTATGTTTTCCTGTACTTTCTTGAACATATGAAATATGTAGTTCATCCTTGAACAACTAAGATGGTAAAAGGCATCCACTTAGTGCAGTTAAAAAGCCGCGTATCACTTTTGATTCCTCCAAAACGTAATTACAGTTTGCCCTTCATATTCATGGATTTAACTAACCAACAAGAAAAAACAGTATTTTTGATCCATGGTTGTGAATCTGCAGTTGGGAATGAGAAAATACCGTTTTTGATCTGAAGTTTGTTGAATCTGCAGAAGTGTGAAACCTGCAGATAGAAGGGTAAAAACAAAGAAACAAACAAAAACAATCCAAGTGTAAGTGGACAGATGCATGCGGTTTAAAACAATGTTGTCTAAGAGTCAATTATAGTTTTAACAACCCAGAACTCACATAGTGTTCTTATTTATCTATTCTGTCAGCTGTGTCATTTCTAGATCTGTCTTAATTAATGGATTTTTTTCCTCATTCCTGGACATATATTCTTGCTTCTTTGCTTATCTGTAATTTTTCATTAGATTCCAGACATTATAGATTTCATCATAGTGGGCATTGGATGTGTGTGTGTGTGTGTGTGTGTGTGTGTGTGTGTGTATGTGTGCGTGCAGATAATAATCCTGATACTCTTGAGTTTTGATTTGGGACACAGGGTTAAGTTACTTGGAAAGATTTTGATCCTTTCAAGGATTGTTTTTAAATGTTGTTGGGCAGTTTCAGAGAAGTCTTTTATCTTAGACTGATTCCCTCCTTTCCCCCATTACTAAGGCAATAGTTGAGCATCTCCTATGTACTCCATGAATTATGAGGTTTTTCCCCCAATGACTACTGGAAACAAACTATTCCTAGTCTGCTTGAGCTCCAAGAATTGGTCTGTCTGTTCTTTTACAGTGGATCTTTCCCCAGCATATGGCTGAGAGAAACTCTGTATGTCTCTGGGACTCTATCTCATTATATCTGGCACTAGACCCTAAGAACTCTAGTTTTCTTGGCCTCCATGGAACTCTCAATCAGATCAACTCAGGAAGACCATAGGGCTCATTCTACATTTCCTTTCCCTGGTCTAAATTCTGGGGACATTTCCAGGTAGTTATTTGGTACAAAAATAGGACTCATGCTACTTGTCTCCCCTCTTTTAGGGATCACAGTTTTGCACAGCTTATTGTCCAATATTTGAAAACTGTTATCTCATATAATTATTTTTCCTTTTGTTGTTTAAAAAGTGAAAGAATACCTCTGATTCCTTGAGCCCCATTTTGGCCAGAAATGTCTCTCTTTTCTTAATATTTAAAAAAGTATCACTTTTATTTGGAAAAATATGAAAGTCACTATACCAAGCTACACATAATGAAATTGTTAATAATCTTTAGTTATTTTCAACACTTATAATAACTTCTATTTATTGGTCATCAGGCATTTGTTAAATGTTTACTATATATTTGGTATTATGCCAGGAACTGGATATTGTTAAGATTAAAAAGCAATTCTTGCCATGTTCACAGATTAAGGAGTTTCTCATATTTTAATCATTATTTCTCAAAAGTAAGTTTCCAGTTTACTTTTATATATTTAGAGAGTCATCATTAGTATAAATTAATTTACATAGTAGTATATGTCAAAACACTAGGTGCCCAATGCACGAAATTTGTGCACTGGGGTTGGGGGTAGGTCCCTCAGCCTAGCCTGCTCCCTTCACATACTGGGAGCCCGCAGGGGATGTCCTGCTGAGGTGACCAGGCTGATCAGGGGAAGGCACCAATTCCATCACCCCACTGCTGCAGCCACTGCCAGTCACCACAGCCACTAAGGTGTTTTTATCAACATGGACTCCAGTCCCTTCACCATGAAAAAATGACAACTTTCTTTAGGTATTTTTAAGATGTATCTTTCACAGGAGATGACATTTCTTTATTATTATTATTTTTTAATCCTCATCTGAGTATATGTTTCCATTGTTTTTAGAGAATGTGGAAGAGAAAGGGAAAGACCAAGAGAAACATCAAAGTGAGAGGAACACTTTGATTGGTTGCCTCCTGCATGAGCCCTGACCTGAGCCCCAGCCAGGGAGGACCCGGAAACCTAGGTACATGCCCTTGATCAGAATCGAACCGGACCCTGAGGTCAGCAAGCCTAGGCTCTTTCCACTGAGCCTAACTGGCTAAGGCAGGATATGACTTTCTTAGCCCTGCAGCAGCATATTTCCTTTTTTCCTCCACAAGTGTGATAGAAAAACCCTACATCACCTTTTTGGATTCTTATACCCAAGTTACTAAGTATATTACCAGTGGCAAACAGGGAGCTTAGCCAATGAGCCGCAGAAAAGGTATTTCCTCTGTAGTTCACACCCATTCCCTCCAATCTCTGGCTCTGTCCCTGCCAAGGTCTAAAGCCTCCAGGCCTGGTCAGGGGCCCTCCAGATCCCTCTGATTTCGTGATTGCCCAGTCTCCAAGCCTCTGGCTTGGACAGGGGACCCCCAGCTCCCTCCACTGGCCCAGTCTCCCGGCTCCACCCCTGCCCAAGCCCTGAGCATCTAGCCAGGACTTAGAGCCTGGGCAGGGGACTCCCAGCTTGCTCCAATTGCCTGGCCCCACCAAAGCCCAGGAGCCCCCTAGCTCAGGTCCTTCTCAGGTTTCTCAGGAGCTTACCTCAGAGTGACCTGGGTGCTGAGAAAGTTCCCCGGACCCAGGCCGCTGGATTCCTATGTATGCAAATTAACCTCCATCTTTGTTGGATTAATTTGCATACTCATTGGCTGTGGACATAGCAGAGGTATGGTCAATTACATGTTTATCTTATACTAGAGGCCCAGTGCATGAAATTCGTGAACCAAAAGGGGAGTGTCCTTCAGCCTAGACTGCTCCCTCTCCAATCTGGGACCCCTTGAGGGATGTCCAACTTCCTGGATTGGGCCTAAATGGGCAGACGGGTATTCCTCTCATAATACAGGATAGCTGGCTCCCAAATGCTCAGCTGCCTGCCTTCCTAATTGCCCCTAACTGCTTCTGCCTGCCAGCCTGATAACCCCCTAACTACTTCCCTGCTAGCCTGATTAATGCTTAACGGCTCCCCTGCCAGCCTGTTTGCCCCTAACTGCCCTCCCCTATGGGCCTGGTCACCCCTAACTGCCCTTCCCTGCAGACCTGGGTCTCCCCCCACAACTGTCCTCCCCTGCTGGTCTGATTGCCCACAACTGCACTTCCCTGCAGATCTGGTCTTTCCCAACTGCCCTCCTCTCCTGGCCCAGTCACCTTTAACTGCCCTCCCTACAGACCTGGTCCCCCCCAACTGCTCTCCCCTGCTAGCCCAGTCACCCCTAACTTCCCTCCCTGCTGACCCGATTGCCCACAACTGCCCTCCCCTGCAAAGCCTGGGTCCCCCTCAACTATCCTCCACTTCAAGTCTGGTCCCCACACAACTGACCTCCACTGTAGGCATGATCCCTCCCCCAAATGCTCTCCCCTGCAGGCCTGGTCCCCTCCAACTGCCAGCCCAGTCACCCCTAACTGCTCTTCCTGCTTGCCTGATTCCCCTACAACTGCCCATCCCTGAAGGCCTTGGTCCCTCCCAACTCTACTCCCTTGCTGGCCTGGTCTCTCCCAACTCCTCTGCCAGCCTGGTAACTCTAACTGCCCACAACTGCCCTCCCCTGCAGTTCATCTTTTGGTGGCCATCTTGTGTCCACATGGGGACTAGTGTCTTGGAATGATGGTCAATTTACATATTACTCATTTATTAGATAGTATAATTGCTCGTTTCCAAAGTTGTTTGGTATTTTTTCAGTTATAGTTGGTCCTGTCCATGCTAAAGAAATTTAATTTCTATAAATTTTCACATTAATTACTAGCTTTGGTTGAAAACACAGAAGTAAGGTAATATTTTAAAATTCATGAAAAAACAACAATGATTAAGGGATTGAGGATGATAATAATAAAACTTTTAAAAATTAGTTTTAAAAAACATATAAAAACCACATTGATTCTTGGTTTAATCCCTGTGTATCTTGGCAGAGAGACAGCTGGAAAGAGAGAGATGAACTGTGCCTGCTGAAATTTGGGCAGCAATAGTGGTATCTTAGCTATTGAGTGGTCTTTTCTATCTAAACTAGAATATCTAAGTACTCAGCATCTCCCCATTATTTTAGCCTACACACACACAAGCACACACACACACACACTAAGTGGCCAGATTATTACGATTTCTGAACACATAATAATCTGGCACTCAGTGTATATCCTATATAATAAAAGGCTAATATGCAAATTGTCCCCTTGACCAGTAGTTCAACCAGTAGGCAGGCCAGCTGATGGCCCATGTCCTCTCCCCGGGTCAGGCTGGCTGGACACCACCCATGCACTGGGCCTCGAATTATATATATTAGAAGCCTGTTGCAAGAAGAGATTCATGCAATAGGCCTTCCTTCGCTTGGCTTCCAGGACTGATTATCCTCTGGCACCTGGAATCCAGGCCTTCACTCTGGCCAGAGTTTGCCTTCTTCATCTTTGCTACAGGCTCTGGCCAGAGTCTGCTGCCTTCATCTTCACTGCAGACTCTGGCTGGAGTCTGCTGTCTTTGTCTCATTGCGGCCAGAATGCAGCTCCTGTAGATCTCTTTGCTCTCCCTCCCCCACTCCCACCACCCCCCCTCTCATAGCAGGCATCCTTGCCCCACTTCGCCACTCTGCACCTGGAGCAACTGGGCAGTGGCCATCTTTCTCCTTCTAATTTGCATATCCCTCCTGATTGGCTGGTGGGCATAGCGGAGTGATGGTTTTACATGTTCCTCTTTTATTAGTGTAGATATATGAGTGGCCAGATTATGCACTCAGAGATCATAATAATCTGGCCACTCAGTGTGTATATATATAATCTCCCTCCAGCTATATAAATAGCATATCTACATTTTTAAAAAATCAAACAAAACTTTTGACCATCATTCCAATACATAAGATGACTGCCCCCATGTGGTCAAAAGATCCTGCCCCCATATAGACTCAAGATGGCCACCACAAGATGGCCAGCAGGGGAGGGTAGTTGGCAGGGACCAGGTCTGCAAGAGAGGGCAGTTGGGGGTGATCAAACCTGCACAAGAGAGCAATTAGGGGTGACCAGGACCACAGAGGAGGGAAGTTAGGGGCAAACAGGCTGGCAGGGGAGCAGTTAGTCATCAATCAGGCTGTCAGGGGAATGGTTAGGGGGGGATCAGGCTGCCAGGCAGAAGTAGTTAGGGGCAATCAGGAAGGCAGGCAGGCAAGCAGTTAGAAGCCAGCAGTCCTGGATTTTGAGAGGGATATCCGACTGCCCTCAAGGGGTCCCAGATTAGAGAGGGAGCAGGCTGGGTTGAAGGACATCCTTCCATTCCTCCCCCCAAGCACAGATTTTGTGCACCAGGCCTCTAGTTACATAATAAAAGGCATAAAGGAAGGTTCCCTGAAGAAGTAGTAATTGTCCTGAGATATGAAGGAAGGTCAGTGGCTGACGAGGTCAAGAAGCAGGAGAGTGTTCCAGGTTGAGAGAAAGCCCCCTGGAGGTTTGGGACCATGTGTAGTTGAGAAACTAAAGGAAGGCCAGTGCAGCTGGAGTATAGGGACAGAAGGGTTGTCCAGTAGAGATAAGATTGGAGACAGAGTTGCCTTGGAGACCAGTATAAGAATTTTGTTCATTTATTCTAAGAATGACTAGCAATCGTACTTTAAATAAGGCAGTGGATAACAAGATTACATTTTGAAAGGATCACTTTGATCACCGTATTGAGAAGTGACAGAGTTGGAAAGTGGCTGACAAGAGTGCCTTCAGCTAGAGCAACTTGGAGGTAATTGGGGAAGTCCAGGCAAGGTAATTTGGTAGATTAGACTAGGTGAACAGCCAGAGAAGTAGATGGATGCAGGGTACATTACGAATAGCAGGACTTGGTGGTGGTCTTGGTGTGGTTGCTGAAAATGATTTCGGTATTTTTGCTTTGGTGATGGGATGGAAGGGTTTACCATTCACTGGTATAGTTTGAAGATGTGATGCAGAAGGTAGCCACACAACTTGAATTGATTCTGACATATTTTTCCTATTTCTTCCACTAAGTACAAAAATAAAAACTTAGGATATTATATATAAAACAAACATAAGAAGACTTTGAAAAGTAGAGAGAAAGACCGATTAAGGATCTTGGGACCCAGAGAATGACATGGTAGTGATTTTCCAGGTTCCAGACTTGGAGTTGGAGAAGCCAGAAACCTAGACATATCAAAGAGCTCAGAAACAACAACAATAAAAACAATAAAAGACTGATTTCTCTATCCAAAGATCAGGAAAGAACCAATCTGAAAAGATAGAAAACATTTACACAGTAATTTCTCTACTCGGGGCAAACAACACAGACTTAACTTTGACACCGCCATAATTCCATCAACAAAGGCCTACCTACTGGGGTGCCCAGACTCCATATTTCCCATGTTATAATGAGGTGCTCCCAAAATTCTATCCACCTAGAGAAATGAAAACTTATGTTCACAAAAATACTTGAATACAAATATCCAGGGGAACATTATTTGAAATAGCAAAACTGGAATCAGCCCACATGTCTTTCAACTGATGAATAGTTAGACAACCTGTGGCATATCTACACTATGGAATACTACTCAGCAATGAAAAGAAATAAACTGTTGATACCTGGGGCAACCTGGATGAAACTGCAGAAAATTTGCTCAATGAAAAAAATCCAAACTGAAAAGATTACATTCTGTATGATCGCCTTTAAAATATTTCTAAAAGGACACAAGTATCAAAATGAAGAACAGATTAGAGGTTGTCAGGGGCTAAGGAGGGCATGCAGAGGAAGAAAAGGAAGTGAGTGTAGCTATGAAAGGGCCATGTGATACATTGATTTTATATTCCCAATTAGATTGCAAACATCTAGAGCAGTGGTCCTCAACCTGTGGGTCGCGACCCCTTCGGGGGTTGAAAGACCCTTTCACAGGGGTCGCCTAAGACCATCGGAAAATGCAGATATTTAAATCACGATACATAAGAGTAGCAAAATTTCATGGTTGGGGGTCACCACCACACGAGGAACTGTATGCAAGGGTCTCGGCCTTAGGAAGGTTGAAAACCACTGATCTAGAGATAAGTATATAGCCACCTATCCACTGATCTACCTCTATGCTTATAGGTGCAGGCTCCAGAGTAAGTCAAGGTAGATTCTGGTTTGCCTTTTGCTAGTTATGCAATTTTGAAAAAAAACTATTTAAATTTTCTAGGTCTTTGTTGCCTCATCTGTGTGGATATAGGGATGATTGAATTGCATACCTCAAATGCTTGTGAGAATTAAATTATATATATGGTACCAATACCTGTGAACACTCAGTGTGTTATCTATTATTATCTGCTCTCTGTATTACTCAGCATTGTGTGGAAAAATCTTTATCCAACCCTATAAATGAAAATAAAATCATAAAGACAGAACCAGTAAGCTGCTCATCAAAACATATGCTCTTCTTTTCTTTCTGGGTTCTCAACTGAACTTTATTTCCCAAATTCTTTAGAGACTGGGTATCGACCAATAAAATGTTAGAGTGAATGATATGTGGTATTTCAGACCTAATTATTAAAACTTTCTACAAGTACTTCTCCATGCTTCTGGCCACTGGCATGGAAATTATCTGAGACATGGAAGCCATGTGTTGAATATGATAGCGCCTCTAACATCTTGTCACCACACTGAAGTATTCATTCACTGGTTAGTTGTGTCAGGCAGAAATAAAGAAACTACTATTGAATAAGATCCATAGTGCATTTCTTGAGTCTTTTTGTGACAGCAGTTCATGCAATCCTGCTATTACTCACAGTGGACAGCTCTAATAATAGTGCATGAGAGAAACATGTTGATATAAGTCATTGTCTCTATCTTGAAGTATCTGCCCATCTGTCTTTTAGTTTGGGCCTCCCATTCAAATGCCTGCTATTTTCTCCAGCCATAGCTCCTCCACATGCATGGCAAGGCTTGCCTATTCAGCCATCTAATGGGATCCTAGTTGTATTAGGATCATTAAATGTAACTGCACTCTTTTCAAAGTTTATCTCAGGATCCTTCAAACCAAAAGTTGCATTTTCTGCACAGCCCTTGTTTAAGTAAGAGCATTCCAAAAGTCAAACACTATACCCCAAACTTAACACTTTTCAAATAACCTGACAACAGAGAGATAGATGTGTGTGTGTGTGCGTGTGTGTGCATGTGTGTGTGTGTGTGTGTGTGTGTGTGTGTGTGTGTGTGAGAGAGAGAGAGAGAGAGAGAGAGAGAGAGAGAGTAATGCTGTGTTTGTGACTTTTCTGTCATCTAGCACAGAATCTGGCTATGAATTCACTGATTCACTGATTGAACAAAGGCTACACTGGAATCTGTCCATATTTACAAGAGCTGAAGTGTTCTCCTGGGTAACAACAGATCAGGTATTCCTGAGTAATCACTACTTTCTGTTCTTTGAAGCAAACTTATGTATTTATCCATGTCTCTCAATTTTCCCTCCCTGATTTGTTCATGCAACAAATTTGGCTTTAGTTGAGTCAACAGGAAGACAAAGATGCATCAGTGCACATGATATTCTCAGGAGAGGCACTCTGACGCATCTGCCCATCTTGTGACTTCACTGCAGAAGCTATTTAAGAACCACTTTACAAAGCATTTCTACAGGACATTGGAATTTGGAGATAAGAAAAAATGTAGGATAAGCCCTCAAATAGTATGAAGTAAAAAAATTTAAGTTCCAATATGAAAAAAAAGGGAAAAAAAGATTTAGTCATGGTCAGAATTGGGTGCTTTCCTAGAGAGATGGAAATTTAGGATCCTGTACAGCATCATTGTAGTTTGAGAATTGAACTCTGTTCCCAGCAAATGAAATATGTAGGCCATTTCTTTCTGTGAGACACCTGATCTATTATAAAATGTCTCTAGAACTGCTACCAGTAATGATTCAATGACTCAGTGTAAGCTGGAATGGAGTAAAACATGCATCCGGTCACTATGAATTCTAAGATTTGTGGGGCAGTGTCAAAATAATGGTATCTTGGCCAAAGTTCCATTGCTTGTGCTTAGGACTAGTAGCCAAGAAATGGTAAGATTGAGCAATAGCCCTCCTTCTTTTCTCCATCGACTTCCCTTTAGAACCGTCCCACCCAAGTCCCAGCAGATGTTAATGTTTGTGGTTTGACCTTACAGATGCATCAGAACAAATTTATGAGTTCATGAGTTCCTCTCTTTCCCTTCCCTCCCCCCTCTCTGGCAGCCAACAGTGCTGGGGTAAAAGAGAAATATCCCAACAAAGCAAGAAACAAATCACCACTTTGCTACCTTTTGAGGGGGTTAAAGCTATACCACCCACCGTTCTTCACTAGGCTAGTAGTTTTGGTATTACACAGCACTCTTGTGGTTATTTAAGTGCAGTCTTAGAATTTTAAATACTACTTTGAATTATTAATCATCAGACCAAAGCTGAATGTCTCCTGATCCTGCAAAACAAGAAGCAAGTACCAGATGTTTAGTTTTTTTAAAAAATTCTGAAAAACAAAATTCAGGATTTTGGTCAGGAGGGCTTAAGATACAAAGCAATAGATATATACCCATTTGGAAATTTATTAAATTCTATAATAATACATATTCTATCAGTCTTTTTTAACTCCAAAAGTTTGTTCTTATGGAAACCATAGATAGTTATTCTAGGAGTGCCCAAATCATGTAGGCTAACTGAAATTAAAGAAAAATTATGTTTGCTGCCTCAGTTTGAATGTAATTCTTACACGAATTATCTTGGAGCTTACTTCTTGGATTCTGTCTAAAGAAAATAAAAGCAATATCACAAAATATGATGTATAAGCATGTGTACCAAGACATGGTTTATGATAGGACTCATTGAAAAAAATATCTAAGTAACACTGGTGAAAATAATTGTATTGGATTAATAAAATGTAATGTCTTAAATTTATTTTAAATATTATTATATCAATATAAGTTCATTTCAAATAAGTTCATCTCAAAACTTATACTCACTTTAATAGCTGATAGCTCAATTTTGAAAGTGAAATGTATTTTAAAAGTGAATTAAAGTGAGAAAAGGGTAACAAACAAAAATTATATAATGTGTTAATATATACATATACTATAGAAAGTTTAATAAAACACAATTATATGTATTAAAAGTTCTCTATATTATAGAAACATATATAAAATACTAGAAAAATACAATCAATGATTATCACTTCATGGTATAATTACAGTGTTTTTCTTACATATAGTGTATGTGTTTATAAACTTGAGTTTCTTATGTCATAAAGATGAAATATTATAGATTTTAGATTAAATTGGCAAAATGAAGCTGAGCCATAGGTCTCTCCCTAGTAGGTAACAAAATTAATAAGAAATGGTAATAAATAAATAAAATAATAACATTTACCCAACAATCAAAAAAAGAACCATATTTCATCAAATTCAAAATGTGTTGTTTGAGACAAAAACCAGTTTATTTCATGGAGCTGAATGGTTAGCTCCTAACCTTGTTGCCACGTTTCAGTAGTTACATTGGGTAGAAAAGTTAAAATAACAAAACTTTCAACATTCTCATTAAGATCTGTATCCACTATTATCAGATTAGGGAGTAGTAAGCAGGCAGAAGTTGGGACATTGAAGAACTTATTTCAGAGACAGGCAAGGACAAATACTATAGAGAAAAGACCTTATCAAAAGAGCCAATAGAAATGAACCCTACCACACTGAAGAGACTAGGGATTATTCTAGACTTCCTGATAAATTCTGGAAAAAAAAAATCCAAAGACCAAGTAAATTTCCTTTCAGAACTAAAGTCCCTTAACAATTAAATGAAATTATATGGAACATTTAGGAAAATCCCAAAATAGAGAGCAGAGCTAGTGACCTTCAATGAAGGATATACATAGACCAGCTGAGGTCCTTCCCATTCCACTTTTCTCTCCCAACACTGACCAGTACCTCTAGGCTATAAAAAGCAGGTAGGACACTACCTTAGGCTCTGAGGTGGTCAGCCAGGACCAACAAGCAGGTTCTAAAACCTGTGGAGTGGGTATTAAGGGTTGTTTTAAATACTTAAATGTACCATTTCTTTCTTTCTATTCCTTTCAGCAAAATTTCTCCCCAACATATGTTAGAATTCTTTTGGTGTATGGGTTTTGCCCAACACATGAGGTAAAGGCAAAGGCAAAGAATGAGTTATTCTTGGAAATTGTTATTTACCTTTGTACTGAACTATGGAAAAGGAGATATGTCTTGCTTTTATCATGGCAATCCCATCTAGAGTGATGGGAGGATTCTCCTTTTGTGAACTCTCTCCTTACCCTGACTTCCTCTTTATTCCCCTCACCTTCTGCTCTTAAATCACTCAGTTCCAAACCTGTAGAATACCCATTGTTTTCCTGGTATGGAGAGTTCCCTTCAGAATGCCTGACAAGCTGCTTGCCCCTGAGATGCTCCCTGGGGTTAATATTCTTGGTTATCTTCTCTGTCGCCCCCTGTAGTCCTCACGCACATGTTGGTGGACTCCTTAAATGACCTGCTGAAGTGTTCCATTGTAGGATTTCTAAAGCTGCCCAAATGAGAACTGAGCATGGAATCCTGGCCACATAACATCTCCCCTGAGCTGTCTTTTGGGGTGATCTCCCCAGACCAGCTCCCATCAATGCCATTGGATTTGGCAAACTTGGAGTTAGGCTAATTTTTCCCATTCCCAATTAAGGACTGTCCATGCAGGGCAGCCTGAAGGACCAGAGGTTTTCCCAGTGACTGCCCATGACAGAACTCTGGAGATGGAGTTTTCCAAACAGGACCGTGATCCTGTAATTCATTCCCAGAAAAGCCCACTGATCAGCAAATGATTATTCTTGCTCTCTAATGGATGCTATCATTCTCATTTCTAATGATTCCTGGGGCACTTGCATGCTATCCATATTGTGAACAGAGGAGTTGCTGTCAGGAGAGAGTCATCCATGTGGAGCAGTTTCAGCAGTCTGCTGGGGGCTGATCTGGGCATTTTTAACTTTAAGGTATTTCTTGGTAGTGGGTAAAAGAATGATCTTTCTTGTGTACTTGTCAAAGGAAGTCCTTCAGCCATTTCCTGGTTAAAGGTGAAGATCTATTTCTGAACTTTGTTGTATGGCAGATTCAGCTTCTCTCACCTGCTTATCGTGTAGCACAGATTTCAGATGCACTCTAGGTCTTGCTGAAGATGCATAAGCCTTCTCATGCGAATATGAGTACTTTCTACCTTTGGCTGCACTAGGCCTTTTTCTTCATACTCCTTCAGAGGAAATAATGGCTTATTGCAATTACTTTTAGTCTTCAGTTTCCAGTAGTTATGAAATCCACAGTTACTGTGGGCAGCCCAGTTCTGTGGCCACATCTCCACACTGACCCGGGAATAGAACTTCTCTAGTTCCCAAAACTTCTGTGCTTGCAGGCTGATCTTGCTTTTCGCCTGGCTCTGTTCTGCAGCCCTGTACAGGAGGTACTGGCTCTCCCAAGATTCTGCTTGTTTGGGCTGTGCATGAGGTAGAAAGACTTAAATTTCACATCATCCCCCTCATCCAGGATGATCTTCATCTCTAGGTTGTGCTCAAAGGCATAGACGACATGGAAGTCAGTGATTCAGCTTTTCACTGGTCACTGAAGGCAAGCCCATGTCTTTACCTTGCACATGTAGCAGACTAATGCCTACCAACAGGTGAGATGTGGAAGATCATTGCAATTAGTTCCATCCTTTTAGGAGAACCAATTCTGACCTCTGGAATCTACAGTGCACAGCTGACATGACCTATCCCAGCTGTCTTTCTGGCTCCACCTTCCTTTAGACATAACAGGCTTGGGAATGAATGCCCGGGACACAGGAGCGAGTCATCCAGCTGCCTTCTGAGACCATAAGGATGCTGTATTAGATCAAGGCTACTGGCCCTGGGTGTCCTCTGATGATATAGTAGGGATTTGAAGGCAGAGAAGAGATTCTCAGGTAGGCAGCAAAAAAGTCTCCCCAGGACACATACAGAGATGTTATACTTGTCACTGAATACTATATAATTCTCTTCTTAACTGTTGGAGACCAGGGCAAATGACAGCTCACATATGCATCATACTTTATGTCTAGCCCTTCCTCTATTACAATAGTATGGTTCATATTTTCATGTCATTGGCATTCCAGGACTTCTGTCTTTTCCATAAGATTCTCATCAACTGGCTCACAACCCATTTCTGCAAGGTTTTCAATTTTAAAAATATATATTTTATTGATTTTTTACAGAGAAGAATGGAGAGGGGTTGAGAGTTTGAAACATCGATGAGAGAGAAACATCAGCTGTCTCCTGCATACCCCTTCCTGGGGATGTGCCCACAACCAAAGTACATGCCCTTGACCAGAATCGAACCTGGGACCCTTCAGTCCGCAGGCTGATGCTCCATCACTGAGCTAAAGCAGTTAGGGATGCAAAATCTTCATTGAATGCCTGAAACCAAAAGATGTCCATTGCCAAGACCGGTTTGGCTCAGTGGATAGAGCATCAGCCTGGGGACTGAAAGGTCCCAGGTTCAATTCATTCCAGTGGGGGGCATGTACCTTGCTTGCAGGCACATCTCCACTATGGGGCGTGCAGGAGGTGGCTGATTGATGTCTCTCTCTCATTGATGTTTCTGACTTTCTTTCTCCCTTCCTCTCTGTAAAAATCAATAAAATATATTTAAAAAAAAGATGTCCATGTTGTCTAGGTCATACTGGTACCCACATGCCACCTGCTCCTTGATGTTGACATAACCATTTTCTGAGGCTCAGGACTCCCTTTTCCCATTCTTCTTTTCATGTATCCTTAAAGAGGTAATAGGATTAATGTGGTGAGAATCTAAAAGTTTCATGAGGTCATTCTTGAATACCTCAGTAGAATTATTGTGTTCATTTGGGATTTTTTACTTGTTTCTATATACTGAGCCAGTAAGGGAAGCCACTAAGGGAAGTGGATAAAAGTTCATTGCTGACGAAAGTTCTATGACATTTCATTGTGGAACATTGTCAGAAGGCCAGGCTGGGAAGTGAATTTAAATCAGGATTTGGAAAATGTTTTCAAACAGATACAGCAACCTAGAGGATGATCAACACTAGAGCCACTATCTTCTCTTCTACACTAGCTCCTCCTTGCTTCTACTAGTCTAAGTTGGCACCCTCCTCTATGCAGTCATAACATTTGCCATTTTAATTGAGACAAGAATGCACAAATAAAATTGAAGATGCATTAAGAACCCCCATTGTAAAGAGAAATGAAAGCAATTGAATTCTCTCTCCTAGTCCTAGCCAGTACTTGCTAACTGCAGTAGAGCCAACACAATCACCTCAAACATATCATTCTTTACTTCCCAGAGTTAGAGAGGAGTCAGAAAAGAGAAGGCCACTGGGGACTTGCATCCTAAGGAGATCTTAATGTTAGCAATGAAGGATTATATTCTCTCCCCACGGAGGAGGAGAAGGTATTCTCCTACTTAAATGATGAAAAGACTCCCACAGAATTAGATGTTGGAGATGTCCACAAAGGGGGGAAACTGGAGTCTATCTACTTCCTGGCTGGATACTTGCTGAACCATGAAATCTTTGGGCTCATCATGTTTCCTTGTCCAGTGAAATAGAATATGTTGGAGGAGTTCAGCATCACTTAGAGTTGTAAATGTTGCATTCTAAGCACTGATGACTACTTCCAGAGATTTTAGGAGGTTCAGCATTTATTTGTGCAGACCATTCTAGCATGAGTAGTGGATCTAGCAAGGAAAGGATTCCTGGCCTTGTTCTCTATAACACTTGATATACCTCCATGTTTCCTTTGACTCCATATGAAGAAAAACAGAGCTCAGAGGAGAAAGAAGAAGATTCAAAGTTGACCAAGTGATCATTACACAGTAAAAATGCAGCTTATGAGAAGAAAAGAGCCAAAAGAAAATGAGTGCTACTTTTACTGGTAGAAGAGTTTTTACAGATGAATAGGACACAGTGAGCTGCATGCCAACTCAGAAAAACCACAGACAGTCTATATTGAGACAGTACATCAGCAGAGGCCACCAGCAGTAATGGAACCAAACCAATTCAGAGAATGTCAGAGATGCCGCTACACCACTGATATGGGTGGTTATATGTGGGTAAACCTCCCTCCTCTTCCTTCCCTCCCTCTTCCCCTTCTCCTTTTTTAAATCTTTATTGTTTAAAGTATTACACATGTCTCTTTTTTTCTCCCTTTAAAAATATATAGATATATTAGAGGGAGAGAATGGCAAGAAATTATTTCTAAACAATTGAATAGGGGTTTGTGAGTGAATGTGTGCTTAGGACTGGGGAACCAGGGTTGGCATGGAGGAAGATTTAACAAAGTAAGAGAGATGCTCCTGGTGCCATAGCAATAGTCTAATAGGGGAAGATTGCCAAGCCCAGCCTAGATATTTTAGGCTCCAGCTGTATGAACAGGTGTTCCCACATTGATGAAGCTGTTTACATCTAACAGAGGACAATTTAAACTTTAAGGAGACTCCAGCCTAATGTCCTTTTCTTTTAAAAGCTAACGTGCTTATCAGAAGACTTTATTCCTAAAAAAAGTATTAAAAGCAATCCTTTTTAAAGAAAGTAGAAAAGTTGTGACAATTTCCAATTAAAAGTTATAATTTCTGAGTAAAAATGTTAATAAACTAAACTAAATTAAAATTATTTGATAATATTTTCAAAACTATAAATGATAGGACATAAAATTTCATCAGTTAGCTTATTTTAAAATACATTTTAAAATTCTGAATAATGGAGTAGAACATTTTGTAATTATAGCCCAAAAGATATTTTCCTGTTAATTATGCAACAAATTCAATAATCCAGTAATTCACTGTGGACATTACATCTGTTTTAAATGAAAAGATGGATAATATGCCAAATTATAGTTTGGGTATATAGCTATGGCTTAGACACAAACTGAGATAGAAGGCTTAGATATCTATTAGGATAAAAATGGTAAAGAGTTAACTGAGTGCTATCTTATCTAATAAAAAAGTAATATGTAAATTAGCCATCTATTACACTCACAAGCCATGCCCACCAGCCTGTCAGGAGCAAGTATGTAAGTTAACCCAACCAAGATGGCTGTGGCCACAGAGTGAGCAGGAGGCTTGGGTTTCTCTGGTAATGGAGGAAGTCACGCTTTCTGCACACCTTGGCAGGCCCAGGCCTCTACTCAAGGCTACAAAATTTCAATTATAGAAGATAAATAAATCCCAACAAAAATGGCCACAGCCATGGAGCTGGAAAGAGTAGGAGGCTTAGGTTGTCCCCCAGCAATGGAGAAAGCCAGGCTCCCACAGCCCTGGACTGTCTTGGCCTCCACTACAAAGTTTCAATTATAGAAGATAAATAAATAAATCCCAACAAATATGGCTGTGGCCATAGAGCAAGCAGGAGGCTTGGCTCCATTCAAGGCTACAAAGTTTCAATTATAGAAAATAAATAAATCCCAGATACCAGGGCCTCCACTTTGGTTGTCCAGGGGGTGTGGCCTGCCTGCAAACCACCATAGGACCCTGGCCCAGGCCACCCCATGCCCCAAGGGAACCTCCACCCTGATCCCAGACACCCTTTAGCACAAACCAGCTGGCATCCATGCCCACCTGTGCACCAAGCCTCTATCCTAACTAATAAAAGAGTAATATGCAAATTGACCATCACTACAATACACAAGATGGCAGCCCCCATGTGGTCAAAGATGGCTGTCTCCATATGGACAGAAGATGGCCACCACAAATGGCCAGCAGAGGAAGGCAGTTGGGAGGGACCAGGCTTGCAAAGGATGGCAGTTGGGGGCAATCAAGCCTACAGGGGAGGGCAGTTAGGCTGGCAGAGGAGGGAAGTTGGGGTAATTGGACCTGCAGGGAAGGGCAATTGTGGGGAACCCAGGCCTGTAGGGGAGAGTAGTTTGGGAGGACCAGGACTTCAAGGGAGGTCAGTTAGGGGTGACCAGGCCTGCAGGGGAGGCCTGGGGCAAACAGGCTGGCAGAAGAGCAGTTAGGCATCAATCAGGCTAGCAGAGGAATAGCTAGGGGGTGCAAGGCTGGCAGGCAGAAGCAGTTAGGGGAAATCAGAAAGGCAGGCAGGCGAGCAGTTGGGAGCTGGCAGTCTGGGATTGTGAGAGGGATCCCTACTGGGATCAGGCCTAACTGAGCAGTTGGACATTCCTTGAGGGATCCCAGATTGGAGAGGGTGCAGGCTAGGCTGAGGGACACACTCCCCGGTGCACAAATTTTGTGCATGAGGCCTTTAGTATCATATAAAGAAAGAGAAAAAGATGTTTTTCTGATCTGAATTTGAATTAATTGCACAAAATGATAAAAATAAAAATAAAAAAGTGAAAAGACAAAAGCACAATAAAATGCTTTTTAATTTAGATGATAATTTTATTAGTATCTATTTACTCTAGTTCAATTTTTTCCTTCACATCATTCACATTTTCAAGCTTAACTCACAAGAAAAAATGAAATATACTTATAATTCAGATATCCTTTCTTATGACCCAGAGAGACAAATCCTTCCATTAAATTCCCTAATTAAGAGAAAGAAATGTTACTATGTGGGAGATATTTATCTCTTAACCATGGAGATAGGGCTTTGATGAGTAATCAGCTGAACAGTAGTTGTGCGATCACTTATAGGACAGCTGAAGTCACTGCTGGGAAAGCCTAAGGAAGCCTGAAGATTCCAAGGATAGAGGGAAGGGCTCTTTGTTGGAATAAGGGAATTTATGGCTTCAGATAAAGGTGATGTGGATTGGTATTTCTATCCCAGAATATACGGCAGATAGTTCAGAAATGTTAACTGGATCTACAGCCACAAATTTTATTAAGAAAAAGGAAAAGAAAACCAGAGAAAAATGGTTAGGGTCATCTTTACACAACAAAGTTGTTTTTTGTTTTTTGTTTTTTTTTTTGAAGTGTTCTTTGTTTCTCTGTATGTTACTCTCACTTGTAATATTTAAAAAAAACATTTTAAAATGTCACTGCCCCCCTGCCAGAAACACTGCTGGTTTAAATCTATAACTTTCTCCATTTTCTTTTAGATTCTCATTTTAGCATCATAGTGGGTAAGTTTAAGAGTTCTTACAACTCCCCTTGCTGGCAGCAAATAAGAATTGCAGCTTTATTATGAATATGGAAAACTTCAGCATATTTACCCAGAAAATAGTGGTTAAATATAAGATCAATTTTTAATTTTAAAGACACGATCTCTTTCATTTCTGATTTCTAAGTTTGAATCATAAATTAAAATAATGAAAAGTAGTAATAAAATATTTTGGAGATAATAATTTCCAGAAGTCAGAATAATAATGAATCTTTAAAAATCATTTTAAAAGCAATTAATTTGATAGATAGCTTCATATATTTATATTTTTAAAATATGTTTTAAAATAATGTTATGATATTTTGGACTTTTAGATTGTACCTCTCCTTGCTGCCATTTTGTCTGTGTAAATCCATTATTATCTATGGCAGAAATAAGAGGCTGACCAATCATTTAATGTGGTCACACACTTTGCAGCCCCTGGCTTACAGATGGGTGTCACTTATTGGTCCACAAATACAATATTCAGATACATTCAATAATTCCCAATTGGGAGGAGAAACTAAGATGGTGGCATAGGTGAACACTTGAACTGCGGCCTCGCACAACAATTTCAAAACTACAACTAAAAGACAGAATGAACATCATTCAGAACCACAGGAAAGTTAGTTGAGTGGAAATTCTACAACTAGAAGGAAAGAGAGGGACCCACAGAGACTCAGAAGAGCTGCAAAAAGCTGAGGTACAGAGACACATACCTGGAGAGAGCAGGCACCGGTGTGCCTGTCTGGCTTCATCTGGCGGAAGGGAGACACAGAATCCCGACAGCACTGAAACCCTTATCCTACCGCATTAAACCCCAGCTTCCGGTGAAACTCATACGGGGGAAATCTGGACTGTGAAAAGGGAGGAGTGCACTGAAATTTAGGGGCGTCGTGAAAGAGCAGAAGTCTGGTGCGTGCACACCAATGCGCAAAAAGAGGATGGACTGCTGAATGTTCCACTGGCTTTGTCTAATGGGTGGGAGACAGAGCCTCCGAAATGCACCACTTCTAACTGCACTGAAGCCCAATTTCAGGCAAGATCCTGGGGACCCAGACTCATATGGGTCCCGAAGTGCACGGTGACCAGAAAGGTAGAGGTCTAGAGACACACATGCACGTGCATGCAGAAAGGGCTGCAACAATTACCTAGGGACACTTGAGACCCAGGAGCCATGTAGGGCGGAGCTAACTAGAAGCCAAAGCTGTCTGCTAAGTCCTGAGACTCCAACTCATGCAAGTTGAACAGAGAGGCTTTTGCAGTTTTGCAAGTCTTGTATCATAAAGCTGATTCCAGCACAGAAGTTCTCCCAGCATAGTGAAAATGCAGAGACAAAAGAACAGATCACAAACTAAAGAAATGGAGGAAAACAAACAACTGGATATAGAGTTCAAAACTACGGTTATAAGGTTTTTCAAGAATTTTCTAGAAAAGATGAATAAATTTAGCAAGACCCAAGAGGAGATGGAAAAGGACCAACTAGAGATGAAAAAGGACCAACTAGAGACAAAAAAGGACCAACTAGAAATTAAACATAGACTGACTGAAATAAAAAAAATATACATAGACCTAACAGCAGACTAGAGGAAGGCAAGAATCAAGTCAAAAATTTGAAATACAAAGAAGTAGAAAACACTCAACTGGAAAAGCTAAAAGAAAAAATAATCCAAAAATGTGAAGATAGTGTAAAGAGCCTCTGGGACAACTTCAAGCTTATCAACATCAGAATTGTGGGGGTGCCAGAAGAAGAGAGAGAGCAAGATACTGAAAACCTATTTGAAGAAACAATGAATGCAAACTTCCCACATCTGGTGAAAGAAATAAACTTGCAATCCCAGGAAGTGCACAGAACCCCAAATAAAAGGAATCCAAAGAGGACTACACCAAGACACATCATAATTAAAATACCAAGAGCAAAAGACAAAGAGAGAATATTAAAAGCAGCAAGAGAAAAACAGTTAATTACCTACAAGGGAGCACCCATACGACTGTCAGCTGATTTCTCAACAGAAACTATGTAGGCCAGATGGGAGTGGCAAGAAATATTAAAAGTGATCAATAGCCAGAATCTACAACCAAGATTACTCTACTCAGCAAAGCTATCATTCAGAATTGAAAGGCAGATAAAGAGCTTCACAGATAAGAAAAAGCTAAAAGAGTTCATCAACACCAAACCAGTATTATATGAAATGCTGAAAGGTACTCTTTAAGTAGAGGAAGAAGAAAAAGGTAAAGATAAAAATTATGAACAACAAATACATATCTCTCAATAAGTGAATCTAAAAACAAATTGAATTAAAAAATCTGATGAACAGAATAAACTGGTGAATATAATAAAATCAGGAGCATAGAAAGGGAGTGCATTGACAATTCTCAGGGAGATAGGGGTGAGGGGTGTGCAGTAAGAGACGGGACAATAATCATACACCTATGGATAAGGTCAATAGCGGGGAGGTAAGGGTAGAGGGAGGGGTAGGAGATAAGTGGAGGGGAGCTATGGGGGAAAAAAGAGAAACAAATGTAATAATCTGAACAATAAAGATTTATTAAATTAAAAAATATATTTAAGATCCAGCCCTTTACCCTCACATCTGACTCTTCCACTGCTAGTGACCCAGAATTTTTGAACTGGAATCTGGATTGTTTGTCCACTTGAGTTGAAGAATGAATCCAGGGACAGACAATGGTATAGCAAAACTGAAGATTTATTGAAGAACTAGAGGCCCAGTGCATGAAATTCATGCACTAGGGGAGGTGTGTCCCTTAGTCCAACCTGCACCTTCTCCAATCTGGGAACCCTTGGGGAATGTCCAGCTGCCTGTTTAGGCCCGATCCCACAGGTAGTCAGATATCTCTTTCACAATCCAGGACTATTGGCTCCCAACTGCTCACCTTCCTGCTTGCCTGATTGGCCCTAACTTCTTCTGCTGCCAGCCTGATCACTCTCTAACCACTCCCCTGCCAGCCTGATCAATGCCTAATTGCTTCCCTGTCAGCTCGATCATCCCTAACTGCCCTTCCTTGACAACCCGATCACCTCCAAATGCCCTCCCCTGCATATTCCCTCTTTATTAGATAGGTTTTTTTTCTTTAACATATTGTACAGCCCTAACTAGTTTGGCTAGGTGGATGGAGCATTGGCCTGCAGACTCAATGGTCCCAGGTTTGATTCCAGTCAAGGGCATGTACCTTGGTTGGGGGTACATACCCAGTGGAGAATGTGCAGGAGGCAGATGATTGATATTTCTCTTTCATAGATATTTCTAGCTCTCTATCTCTTTCCTTTCCTCTCTGTAAAAAATCAAAAAAATATATTTTTTAAAAAAGAAACATTTAAGATTCCTCCATATTTGCTTGGCTGGTATGATCAGTGGTTAAGACCCCAGGCTGCTGCAGCTGGGACGGGATCACGAGGTGGGGGTGTGGCACCCCTGCCAAGTTGGGACCCCAGCCTGCCAGCTCTGGGAAGGGATCACACCATGGGAGTGAAGTGCCCCTACAATGCTAAGACCCCAGCCCAGGCTGCCTGCACTGGCAGGGGATTGTGCTGTGGGGAGTGAATTTGTTTTTGTTTTTTTATAAAGGGTCAGGAGTGCCTATGGGCAGCATTCAGCCAAGCTGCTTACTCTGCAGGCTGTCAGTGACAGCCCTCCCTGAGACTAGGGGACTCTGGTAGGGCTGAGAGAACTGGGCATCTCCATCTTGTGGTTATGGGCTCTGCCATTTTGTCATGGAGTGATGATTAATTTGCATATTACTCTTTTATTAGTTAGGAAAAGTACAAACTTCCACATGGGAAGGGGAAAAGGGTCCCACAGACTTCCTGTTTCCATGGTTTATAAAGGCTTCAGTTCCTGTATCCTGATATTCCCTCTGATTGGTCAATATTCCTTATTGAATTGGTTTCTATAGTAACTCCTGAGGCCCTCCTTCCTCATCATCCTCTTATTCCTTCTGGGTTTTCTTCCTTGTTCTTTATTTTGTAAATATAGATCTTTTTTTGGCTACTTCCAGTTCCCTTGTCTTATGGGAATATACCTGTTGCTGCTTCTTTGTTTTATGGAAATGTACCTTCTCCCAGTCTGTAGCCTTGTGTTTTTTCCATGGACCCCAATTCTAAAAATTCCCTAAGCCTGCCTATATTTCCCTAAAATTTCTGTTTCACTAAGGTCACTGAGGAAGTCCCAGATAGTGTCCCTTGGCCTAGGTAGTTGAGTATCTACACAGAGCAGAGTCCCTCTGTGTACCCTCTTCTCATTAACCAACAGTGGACTTTAATTGAGTGAGAAATATCTGTAAGAAGCTAAATAATTGAGGTTTTAAGTTCTTTTGTCCTGAAAATTACAAAGTAGTTGATGTTTTTAGATAACATGCAGCACATTAGATATACACCTGAACACTTAGTATGTCTCAATTCTTGTAACAGTGAAAATGAAAATGGGGGGGTGGTGAGGAGGCCTTGCAACCTTGTTCAGTATCTGGTTAAAACTGTAGTCTTACTTCCCCACTCTGATTGACTTACCCCCATAGTCCTGCCACAGCTGATTTGGGTGGATCCTCAGGGGCCCACCATAGGAGGAGATACAGATAGGTCAGAACCTCCCCATGAGTTCAGTTCAGCCTTTGGATCATGAATTCCCCTGGACTAGCAGATCTGTGAAATAAAGGTTAAACTTTCCTCTCTCAGAGTGCTGGCTGACCATTCTCCTGTGCATTCTGCCACAACATTTTGTGCATTTGCCAAAAAGCATCAGATGAGCTGGCTCTTAGGTCACTGCTGATGAGAGTGGACTTCAATGCACTCATTTTGGGCTCTGGGACCAAGGAAGGCACACCACTGTCACATTTGCCAGGGCCTAGATGGACTGCAGGGACTCCATGCTCTGGCTGACCCAAAAGAGGCAGAAAACACCTTTCTGGGACTTCCTGGGAAGGAAGTAAAAATCAGATGTCTGAAACTGTGTTTTTCCCTGGGGAAAAAGGTCTGAGGTATGGCCTATCCTGTGGGACAGAAGAGATAACTGGCCCCTACCCAGGTAATTATTTACCTCAGGATAGCTCGGATCATCTGAAGGAACAGTTTCTAGACGGTATTCACCATCTCTGGGATTTCCCAGGAGGAAAGTTTTGATTGGCTAAGGTCTGAGTCTGGCCTGCCTTTGAAAAGGGTAGAAGAGAAGTGTTGCTAAGCAGTTTTCTACTGCCTCTTTTCAGGGACTTGTTTTGTATCTCTGCAAAATTGAAACTGATTTGGTGAATGCAGGATATTCTGTGGTGTAAATGTGGTGCACGCCTGTGTAACAGTGTTCATTTTCTGTTGGGGTTGTATGTTTGTTTGTTTCTGTTTCTGATTTTTGTTTGTTTGTTTGTTTTTTAAACCTTCTAAACCTCTCTAGTGTTTTCCTGGTTATTCATAGTTTCTAGTGGGAATGTTATCTACCTTATTAGTTAAATATGTCTCTTTGTTGTTGGTTTAAATTGTTTAGCTAGTGTAATTTCTGTTTGTGTCTCTTAAAAATATGAATGTATTACTAATCTTCTGAATGTTAATTATTTACATGTCAATTAAAAATAAGAGTTCTAACTAATTGGAAAAAAAGTATGGCTTTGGTGTAATGGAGGAGGGTAAAGAGAAATATTGGGAAAAAGTTGAATAAATAATAAGCCAGTAAACCAGGACAAGTAGAATAAGGAAACTGAGATGGATAAATAGCAAATTGGAGGCATTTTGTAAATCCCGTCTTCCCTAAATCCAGGACATTGGAGCCATCTTGTAAATCCTGTCTTAAATCTTATTTTCCTTAAATCAAGAACATTGGAGCCATCCTTTAAATCCTGCCTTCCCTAAACCAAAGACACTTGGGAGTAAATGATTTGCATTTGCCTCCCTAAACAGAAGTTAAATAGCTTATGTCAATGTACTCAGAGAGACTGATAACAGAAATCTGATTAGTGTCATTTGCTATCCACACCCAAGGACAAATGAAGTTAGAAATCAGCCTTATTTTGATTAGTTATTTTATTCAGGTATTTTTTTTTTTTAAAAAAGGATGCAACCCAGCCCCTCCCTACAACATGGGTAAATAGCTTCTCCTCAAACTCTACTGAGTTAGAATGTTTGTTTGAAATTTTAAAAAGGGGTTTATTGGGGACAATGGGTTAAAACTAGTCCTCTGGGAGTTGAAATAGAAGTGTGATATAGACTAGCTATCTTGTGGGGTAGATTGGCCACCAGAGAACACATTGAATGTCCCCACAATCAGGAATGTTCACAGAATTATGACAGGAGACCCAGGTCATCCTGACCAGTTCCTTTATATTGACCAGTGGCTAGAAATAGCAGAGTTTAAGCTGCTTTGGATATGGTTTTGTGTATATAAGAAAAAGGGCAGCATCCTCAAAAGGAGAATAAACCTATTTTGCAAGAATTCCATGAGGAAGCCCTGCCAGTTCTACCACCTCCATACATGCACCAAGCAATACCCAGTGTCCCTTTGTCTAGCCAGGGAAGCTTAGATATACCATCTCTTCCCATCTCTCCCCCACTGGACTCTCCAGAGCCAGTTGGACTACATTTGTGCTCAGCTGATTGGAGACCCAATCCACTCCTAGCTTTCCAGATGCCTCTCTGTTGTTCTCATATAACTGGAGAGAAGGGGACCCCAGAAGAGGGGGGATTGGTCTTTTACTGCCAGTCTTTCACTATGACCAATCTCTTAAATTGGAAGCATCACACTCCCACTTATTCCGAAAAACCTCAAGCCATGGTTGACTTCCTGGAGTCAAATTTTCAGACCTATAAGCCGCTCTGGGTTGACTGCAAGCAAATCCTTCTCATGCTTTTTAATACTGAGGAGCACATGAGAATAATTACAGATGCTCAGAAATGACTCCAGACCCAGGCCCCACAAGAGATATTAGACACAGACAGATGGGCCAGGGAGACGCTCCCAGATGTGGAACCCAGATGAGACCCAAATTTGGAGGATGGGAGGTTCAGATTAGAGAGATATCAGCTGGCCTCCCTCCAGGGCTTCTGGGTAGGGGCCAAGATGCCCACTAATCTGACCAAGACCTGTGAGGTTTTTCCAGAGGCCTGATGAAAGTCTGGCAGCCTTTTATGAAAGACATGGTGAAGCATATCGAATTATACTCCCCTTGACCCAGAGGCATCAGAGAATCAAACTATGGTCAATGCAGCCTTCATTAGTCAGGATCAGCCAGACATAAGGAGAAAGCTACAGAAGCTTGAAGGATTTGCAGGAAAGAATGCAACCTAGCTACTAGAAATAGCAAACAAGGTTTTCATTAATCGGGACAATGCGACTAAAAAGAAGGCTGAAGAGAAACTAAAAAGGAAAGTGACTCTGATTGTTGTGGCTGTTATAGAAGCTAGTTCCATCTCTCTAAGAACAGCTTATACCCTCATAAGCCTGGGAACTAGGTTTGGGTAAGAGATTGGAAAAAAGAACCCCTTAAACCAATCTGGAAGGGACTGTATCCAGTCATACTAATCACCTCCTTAGCTCTGAAAGTTGCAGGACTGAACACCTGGATCCACCACTCCCAGGTAAAAGCAACCCACCAGCTGGATAATCAGCATTCAGAGTGGAAGATGACCTCTTCAAGAAGACAGATCTGACAGAATGACCTGAATTTCTTTATCCTCTCCTATCTGGGAAATAATTTTTTTTTTCTAACAGTTTTATTCTGTCTTCATACTAGTGTTGTCAGAACCCCAGACTGGTATTGGGAGAACTTCTCTGCTCTTGCTACTCCGACATCCCCCTTAGGGAAGATGCTGAAGATTCAGGAGACTGAACCCCCTTTTCATTGCCCCCCTTCAGCAGGAAGTAGCTTGAGTGGTCCTTGACTTTATCTCTAATTCCTGAGTTTTGTATAATCCCAAAGGCTAAGAATAGCTTTTAGAACAAGAGGGGGGAATGAAAAGGAAAATGATCGGGGAAGGGCTTGCAACCTAGTTCAGTATCTGGTTAAAACTGAAGTCTTACTTCCCCATTCTAACTGACTTGGGTGGAGCTGCAGAGCCTAACCCCAGGGCCCTGCCACAGCTGACTCGAACAGAGCTTGAGCATGCGCCCAAGGTCTTGCCAAGATTGACTTGGACTGAGCTTTGGGGACCCTTAGGGGCCTCCACAGGAGGAGATATATATCGGTCAGAGCCTCCCCATGAGCTTAGTTTAGGCTTTGGATCTGGAATTCACCTGGACTAGCAGAGCTGCAAAATAAAGGTTAAACTTTCCTCCCTCAGAGTGCTGGCTGACCATTCTCCCATGCATTCTGCCACAACATTAGCACTCTAAATATTTTAGATATATTATAGATGACAAACCTATGGCAAAGGTAGATTAAGTTACTGATCATGTGCCTAGGAAGTGATGGGACAAGAATAAATCAGTCTCCAATTCTTTCAATTTTTGTTTCTATGTTATATTGTCTCAAACTTCACAATTATTTAAAGTTAGTTACATTAAGTTGGATGTCATTGAAATTATAAAGACAAACTATTGTACACTTATCCAGTTAACCAAAAATATTTATCAAGCGTCTACTTTGTTGAGGCACAGTCCTAAGCATTGTGATATGTGGCCCCTTACCATCATAGAGTTCATATTCAGGCTAGAGAGACCAATCAGAGAAACAAGGGAAACTAAATAGCAATAGAGGAGTTGCAATCTATAACTCATTATCAAATTAGTCTTTCACATAATAGTTGGTCAGTGAATGTTGTGGGGAGAAAGTACAGGAAGGGCTTAGAAAGGAAAAGTGAAGAAAAATAAAAGAAGGTAAATAAACAAGAAGATTACAGGGCAGACTCCCATCTTTCAGCATAGGGTACTCAGGCTCTATGAAAGAGATGGGGCTTGAGCATGAACTTGATGGATGAGTAGGCTTTTATATTGACAGAGAGAGTGGGCCAGGGTGTTTCAGGTGAGTGGAGTAATAGAGATGCACAAATAGATATGAAACATCTCTAAGTTGTTTTAGTTTAGCTGGGACAGAAGACTTATGTATTATTGAACATTGTGAAAAAAGGCAGGTAAGAATAATTGTCACCAAATTATGAAGGTCCCTATCAAGGAGAATGAAGTTATTTTACAGACAGAAAGACATCCTTAATGTTTTTAGAATATTGAGCTATCAGTGAAACATAAATAATGCCTAAAGATCTAGGCAGAGAGTGATCATTAGTGCACACACATAGGCACATGTGTGCATATTATTTTATCTATGGTGATCTTATCTTTCTATAGTGTCTGCATATATGCTGAGTGGTCAGATTATTATGATCTCTGAATGCATAATAACCTGGCCACTCAGCGTATATCCTATATAATAAAAGGGTAATATGCAAATTGTTCTCTCGACCAGGAGTTTGACCAGCAGGCAGGCTGGCCAACTGCCCATGTCTCCACCTCTAGCCAGGTTGGCCAGACCCCACCCATGCATGAATTCATGCACCAGGCCTTTAATAGCTACACTAATGAAAGAGAAAAATGCTCATTGACCATACCTCCACTAAGCCCACAGCCAATCAGGAGCGATGTGCAAATTAAGACAACAAATATGGCAGATAAATTTGCATATGCAAGAGGAGTGGGCTGTGCCTGACACCACCCGTGGGGTCCAGGCTGCTATCGGAAACAAGGAAGACCAGGCAGGAAGCTCCTGAGGCAGCCTGTGGGGTCCAGGCTGCGATTGGTAACCTAGCAGGCTGGGCAGGCTGTGTCTGATGCCACCGGCAGGTTCAGGGCGCCATCGGGGATTGGGCAGGCCAGGTGGGCAGCTCCTGACACTGCCCCCCCCTTCCTCTCCAGCCCCCACACCCAGCCATGGTCCAGGCAGCAATTGGTAACCCGGCAGGCTTATGCCTGACACTGCCCTCAGGGTCCAGGCTTCCTTTGGGGTCCAGACAATCTAGGTGGGCAGAGCATGACAGTGCCCGTGGGGTTCAGCCCAGATTGGTAACTGGGCAGGCCAGGTGGGAGGCTCCTGAAACCCTCTGAGGGGTCCAGGTCATCATCAGGATTGGGGCAGTCTGGTGATCAGTGTGTGACACTGCCTGGGAGTCCAGGAAATGATTGTTAACCGGGCAGGTCGGGAGACCAGTGCCTGACGCTCTCCCTCCCCCCCACCCTTGCAATGTCCAGGTGATCATTGGGGACTTAGGCAGGGGGATGCCCAGGGTCTCTGGGATCACTGTCTGTCCCTGGGCCGCCTGCAGACACAGGTAGAGAAAGCCGGGATTGAACATTTTAATGAAAATGGGATGCCTGTGCCCGGACCACCAAGCCCTGTCCCTGGTGAGGAGAGGGCAGTGGGCAGTTAGCAGGCACCAGGGCTTGGAAGGGACTGAGAGCAATCTGCAAGCATGCTACAAGGAAAAGGTGCTGAACCATGATGACACAGAGAGCTGGCTGATGGAGGTGCACAAAGGTGTAGACAAGGCAGTTCTTGCTGGAACTGAGCTCGAAAAGCGCACCAACAACCTGATGGACTAAATCACCTTTCTGAAGGAGATGCAAGAAGAGGAGATCACCCAGCTGCAGGCGTAGATCCAGTATGCTCAGATCTCTGTGGAGATGGACATGTTCTCCAAGTCCAACCCCTCTGTGGTGCTCAAGGACATCCGTGCCCAATACCAGAAGCTGGCTGCCAAGAACATGCAGAATGCAGAAGAATGGTACAAGAGCTGCTTCACCATGCTGACTGAGAGCACTGCCAAGGACAGTTACCGGATGCACACCACTAAGGACAGGTATCTGAAAGCTGCCGCCTGCTCAAGGCCAAGACCCTGGAGATCAAAGCATGCTGGGGCATGAATGAAGCTCTGGGAAAGCGGCTGTGAGAGCTGGAGGATAAGCAGAACTCCGACGTTAGTGCTATGCAGAACACAATCAACAAATTAGAAAATGAGTTGAGAACTACAAAGAGTAAGATGGAATGATATTTAAAAGAATACCAGGACCTCCTCAATGTGAAGATGGCTTTGGACATTGACATTGCAGCTTACAGGAAACTTTTGGAAGGTGAGGAGACCCAGCTTAGTTTCACCAGCGTGGGAAGCATAGCCAGATCTTTGGTCAAGCTACCTACTGTGGTTACAGACTAGCTCCTACTTGATGTCCGCTTGCTCCTTCCCTTCTTAATACACCAGCCACATCCAGGAGGAGCTAATGGAGGTGGAGACCATTGAGGTTGCAAAAGCCGAAGAAGCAAAGGATGAATCCCTCTCTGAAGGAAAATCAGAAGAGGAGGAGAAGGAGGAGGAAGTGGCTGACGAAGAGGAAGGAGAAAAAGAAGGTGCCAAGGAAGAATTTGAGAATGCAAAGGGGAGGGGGAGGGAAAGAGGTGAAAGTGAAGGAGAATATGCCCAAGAAATGGAGGATGAGAAGAAAGATGAAGGTGCTGGGGAGAAGCAAGCAACCAAGAGGAAAGATTGGGCCACCCTTTCCTTAATTATTTCAGGAATAATCCTCCCGAAACCAGCTCAACCCCATCACCAATCAAGCAGTTGAGTTCCCCATACTATATGAATTAAGAAGTCAATATATGTAACATTCTGAGGTGACTAAGGTTGGACATTAAATGTTGTGCTATGATTTTTCTCCTTATGCAGAGTATCTGCTTGTAGAGTGGCTCCCTGGCTTGCTGCCAGCTTGTGAATGTTCCATGCTTATGAGTTCAGGATCTATGACAATGTGAATAATTCAGATGTTTACAATAAAAACACATGAATACATGAATTTACTGAGGTTGATGTTAAACCTCAAAATATTTATTCAAAATAGTCCTTTGAATCTTTGGTGGTTAGAAATTAAAGACCTCAAATCATGTGCAATAAATAGTAAATAAAGTTACACTGAATAACAAAAATAAAATACATTAGGGGCTAGGAAACTTTCAAAGATCTGGGGAACCATTTCCAAATCAGTAAGGGAAATCACAGGATGTATATTATTGCTACAAATACAGTAATTCCTACTACTTACAACATATACAATATAATGTATTAGATGCCTTCCTATTGCATGAAGTATGTTTTCTCATATAGTAATACTCGTACATATATTATAATTATGGCAGTATGTCATATCCTATCTACATTAATAAAAGGGTAATATACTAATTAGACCATGAGACCTTCCAGACATCCTTCCAGACCAGTGGTTCTCAACCTTTCTAATGCCGCGACCCTTTAATACAGTTCCTCATGTTGTGGTGACCCCCAAGCATAAAATTCTTTTTGTTGCTACTTCATAACTATAATTTTGCAACTGTTATGAATCGTATCTGTGTTTTCCAGTGGTCTTAGGTGACCCCTGTGAAAGTGTTGTTGTACCCCCAAAGGGTCGCGACCCACAGATTGAGAACCGCTGTTCCAGACAAGCCATGGTGGCAGGGCCAAGGCAGAGACAGTTAGGAGTGATCAGGCCAGGATGGGAGGGCAGTTGGTGGTGATCAGGCTGGTGCGGTGGTGGGGGGCAGTTGGGAGGGAGCAGGCCAGCAGAAGAGAGCAGTTGTGGGGTGAGCAGGCTGGCAGGAGGGTGCAGTTGGAGGCAAGTAGGCCAGCAGGCAAAGTGCTTAGGGGTGATCAAGCAGGCAGGCAGGTGAGCAGTTAGGAGCCAGCAGTCCCAGATTATGAGGGGGTTGTCTGACTGCCAGTTTAGGCCCAATCCCACACGGGTTCCAGATTGGAGAGGATGCAGGCTGGGCTGAGACACTCTCCCCCTGCCCCCATGTATGAATTTCATGCACCAGACCACTAGTGTGTGTGTATATATATAGTGGCCAGATTATTATGTGTTCAGAGGTCATAATAATCTGGCCACTCAGTGTATGTTTTCTCAAATTTTATCTAAACCATTATAAAAGTGATTATATATTAACAGTGTTTATGTAATTTCATTCCCTTATTTTCTGTATTCTTTCATTTAAAACAAATGACATACCACAGACAAAGTAACTGAACATAATTTAACTGGAGAAAAATATACATATGAGTCACATAAAATACAGCAAAAGAATTTACAATCTTTATCTCTAGTCCAATTTCCCAAAGGTAAGCTCCTTTAACTGCCTCTTTTAGTCTGGAGTGATAATTATCTTCATTATTTTATTTTATCTTATTTTATTTTTCCCATTTTTTTATTAACGTATTACATGTGTACATATCTTTCCATTGCCTCCCCACCCCTCTCCCAGTGTTTTGCATCCATTGTTTATGCTTATATGCATGCATACAAGTCCTGTTGATCTCTTATCTATATACCTCTTTTTAACATTACCACTGTAATCTGACAGTCTGATGCTTTACTGCCTCTGTATCTATCTTTTTGTTCATCAGTTTATAATATTCTTTATTATCCATAAATTAATGAGATCATGTGGTATTTTTCTTTCATTGACTGGCTTATTTCACTTAACATAATGCTCTCCAGTTCCATCCAGATTGCTGCAAATGGTAAGAATTCCTTCTTTTTTATGGCAGTATAATGTTACATTGTGTAGATGTACCATAGTTTTCTGATCCAGTCATCTGCTGATGGGCACCTAGGCTGTTTCCAAATCTTAGCTGTTGTGAATTGTGCTGCTATGAGCATAGGAATGTATATATCCTTTCTGATTGGTGTTTCTAGTTTGTTGGGATATATTCCTAGGGGTGAGATTACTGGGTCAAATAGAAATTCTGTTTTTATTTATTACATATATATATATATATATATATATATATATATATATTTAATGATTTTTCACAGAGAGGAAAGGAGGGGGATACAGTTAAGAACATCGATGAGAGAGAAACATTGATCAGCTGCATCCTGCACGCCTTCCATTGGGGATGTGCCCGCACCAAGGTACATGCCCTTGACCGGAATCAAACCTGGGACTTTTCAGTCTGCAGGCCGACACTCTATCCACTGAGCCAAACTGGTTTGGGCAGGGGAGTTCCATTTTTAGTTTTTTGAGGAAACTCCATACTATTCTCCACAGTGGCTACACCAGTCTGCATTCCCACCAGCCATGCACGAGAGTTCCTTTTTCTCCACATCCTTGCCAACACTCGTCACTTATTAATTTGTTGATGATTGCCATTCAGACAGGTGTGAGATGGTATTGCACTGTGGTTTTGATTTGTATCTCATGGATAATTAGTGACTTTGAGCATTTTCATGTGTCTCTTGGCCTTCCTTCTGCCTTCTTTTGAAAAGATTCTATTTAGGTCCATTGCCCATTTTTTTATTGAATTGTTTATCTTCCTTTTATTAAGCTGTATAAGTTGGCTGTAGATGTTGGAGATTAAACCTTTATCAATGATAACATTTGCAAATATATTCTCCCATACAATGGGCTTTCTTGTTGTTTTGTTGATGGTTTCTTTTGCTGTGCAAAAGCTTTTTATTTTGATGTAATTCCATTTCTTTATTTTCTCTTTACTTTCCATTGCCCTAGGAATGATATTGATGAAGAAATTGCTTCAGCATAGGTCTGAGATTTCTCTGCCAGTGGATTCCTCTAGTATTTTTATGGTTTCCTATCTTATATTTATCCTATGTCCATTTTGAGTTTATTTTTGTCTATGGTCTAATTTCATATTTTTGCATGTATCTGTCCAATTTTCCCAACACCATTTATTGAAGAGACTGTCTTAACTCCATTGTATGTTCATGCCTTCTTGGTCAAATATTAATTGAGCATAGGGGTTTGGGTCGATATCTGAATTCTCTATTCTATTCCATTGGTCTATATGCCTGTTCTTGTGCCAAGAGCAGGCTGTTGTGAGAAGAATGGCTTTGTAATACAGCTTGAAATCTGGTATTGAGATTGCTGTGGTTATTTGGGGTCGTTTTTTATTCCAGATGAATCTTTGGAGAGTTCTTTCTAAGTCTGTGAAATATGTCATTGGTATTTTAATGGGTAGTGCATTGAATCTATAGATTGCTTTGGGTAGTATGGACATTTTAATGATGTTGATTCTACCAATCCATGAGCATGGTATGCTCTTCCATCTGTTTACGTCTTCCTCTACCTCTTTTTTCAGTGTCCTGTAGTTTTATGCATATAGGTCTTTTACCGCCTTAGTTAAGCTTTTTTAGTCTCTCTTTCTGTAAGTTCCCTATTAGTGTATAGAAATGCCATAGATTTCTTGGCATTAATTTTGTATCCTGCTACATTGCCAAATTTATTTATTAAGTCTATTAATTTTTGGATGGAGTCTTTTGATTTTTTTATGTACAATATCATGTCAACTGCAAATAAGGATAGCTTTACTTCTTCTTTTCCAATTTGGATGCCTTTTATTTCTTCTTCTTGTCTAATTGCAATGGCTAATACTTCCAACTATGTCAAAGAGGAGTGGTGAGAGTGGGCATCCCTGTCTTGTTCCTATTCTTAGGGGAAATGATTTTAGTTTTTCCCCATTGAGTATGATGTTAGCTGTGGGTTTATCATATATAGCTTTTATGATGTTGGGGTATGATCCTTCTATTTCCACCTTGTTGAGAGTTTTTATCAAGAAATGGTGTTGGATTTTGTCAAATGCTTTTTCTGCATCAATTGATATGACTATGTGATTTTTATCTCTCAATTTGTTTATGTGATGTATCATGTTTATTGATTTGCAGATATTGTACTATCCTTGCATTCTTTGGATAAATCCTACTTGGTCATGGTATATGATCTTTCTGATGTACTGTTGGATGAGATTTGCTAAAATTTTGTTGAGGATTTTGGCATCTATATTTATGAAGGAAATTAGCCTGTAATTCTCTTTCATTGTGTTGCCTTTATCTGGCTTTGGTATTAGGGTGATGCTGGCTTCATAGAAGGAGCTTGAAAGTGTTCCTTCCTTTTGAATTTTTTGAAATAGTCTGAGGAGGATAGGTTTTAATTCTTTCTTGAATGTTTGGTAAAACTGCCTGTGTAGCCATCTGGTCCTGGGATTTTGTTTGTTGGAAGCTTTTTGATGACTGCTTCAATTTCTTTCATAGTTATTGGTCTATTGAGATGTTTAGATTCTTCCTGATTGAGTTTTGGAAGGTTATATTTTCCTAGGAATATGTTCATTTCCTCCAGGTTGTACAGTTTGTTGGAATAGTGTTGTTCATAGTATTTTTTAACAATCCTTTGTATTTCATATCTGATTTTGTTTATTTGGATCCTATTTCTTTGCTTCTTGGTGAGCCTGGCTAGAAGTTCATCAATCTTGTTTATTCTTTCAAAGAGCCAGCTCTTGGTTTTGTTGATCTTTTTTATTGTTTCTTTGGTCTTTATGTCATTTATCTCCTGTCTGATCTTTATTATTTATTTTCTTCTGCTTACACTGAGCTTTTCTTGTTGCTTTCTTTCTAACTCTTTGAGTTGTAGGGTTAGGTAATTTATTACCATTGTGTTGTTTTGTTTTGTTTTCAGTAGTCTTGTAGAGTGATGAACTTTCCTCCCAAGACTGCTTTCACTGTGTCCCATAGATTTTGGATTGTTGTGTTTTAATTGTCATTTGTTGCCATGATGGTTTTTATTTCTTCCTTGATCTCTCTGGTAACCCCGGCATTGTTTAATAGCATGCTGTTTAGTTTCCATGTGTTTGATTTCTTTAGATTGTTTTTATTGTAGTTGATTTCCAGTTTTATGCCACTATGATCTGAGAATATGCTTGATATGATTTCTATCTTCTTGAATTTGAAGAGACTTTGCCTATGAACCAACATATGGTCTATCTTTGAAAATGAGCCATGTGCACTTGAGAAGAATGTATATTCTGTGGCTTTGGGGTGAAATGTCCTGAAGATGCACAAGTCTGTGCAGTCCTCCTTTCCCCATAGTGTCCAAGCAGCTGGCACACTATTAAAATTCCCAGGCTGTCCTCCTGCGTCAGATCAAAATGGGTTGCTTTTTAGAGATAGCTTCTATTAGCAGCTCTGAGGACCCCCTTCCACATTCACGGGCCATTCCAGGCCCAATAGCCATGGATTTCTCCAGGTGCAGACTTCCCTTGGTTCTCCAGCTCCCACAGTGGATGCATTTCTCTGTCCTGTGGGACCAGAGACCTCATCTTATCCCAGGCAAAATCTGACCTTTCCATAGTGGAGTGTAGAGCTCCTCTGAATGCACGTGTTTGTGCCAATTGGGGACCAGTTCCCTGGGGTTTGCAGCTGTTCAGTAGATGCCATAATTGTAGATTTTCAAGCTTCGGATAACATTCACTTTCCTCCAAGCTGGTGGCTCTGGGAGGAAACCCAGCAGCAGTGTGGGCAGCCAGGTCAGGAGAGCCCCATTCAGCAGTCCCCACCTTCTCCTGGAGTACAGCTGTTCCTTAGCTCGCCAACAAACACTCCCCATGCCACTCTCAGCCATCCTTTCTGTCTGCTCAGGGACAAGGCTTGGGACATGTCCATCTATTCTACTGCCATTTTTTTTAAACTAGTTCTTCCAATATCTGCTACTATTGCTTATTTCACTTTTAGCAATTACATTCTGTTACCTTCATTATTTTAAATGATATGCTTACACCCTTATTTCTTGACTAATAAATTTTTAAATTGTCTTTTGACTTCTTAATACAAAATAAGGCAATTTATTTCATACTACTCCATTTTTCTTGATTTTATATTTTACATCACTATTTGGTTTTTAAACTATTTGCTTTTGTAACTCTTAATATTATTAATTTCTCTTTATTTTTTGATCAACTCTGACAATATTTCCCCACTTTCCTATTGTGAGATAAAGTTGTGAGTATTCCAGGTCTTCTCTCCACAATTTCTCTTTTTCCTAAAAGTCCAACCTATACCATAATCTTGTCAAGATTATTAACATTTATAACCTCTCAGTAACCCTAACCAAGGCTTTTTACCTTTTGGCAATACATTGATGGTAAAATTTGGAAAACCAATAACCAATCTTTACACTGTTCTGATAATGCCCATACACTAATAATTCACTGCCAAACCAAGGTGTATGCTCAACTCAGTGTCCTCTTTTTAGGCCCAATGCCTTCACCTCTTGATCACCCTACAAAAATGCTTTTACAGTTAAAGCCAATTCAATTTTCCTTTTAAATACTTCATCAATTATTAAGTTCATGTCACATAATTTTGCTTTTTATCTTGACAATGAATTTTATGGTCAGAGCTTTTTGTTTGTTTTCTGAGAGGTTTTTAATTGCCTTTTGTTTTGTTTTTTAACTTGTGTTGGTCATATTTATTATACCCTGTTTTTCCCTTGTTCTTATCTTATGCACTTAATATGTTCTGATCTCTAAAAATATTTCTCTAGGGTCTGTATTCTAGTTGTTATTCTATTTCCTGCTATTGATTTCCCTCAGAAGCTTGGTAATATTTGATTATTCATTCATGATTAATATAGAAGAAGGGATAGCTGCTATGAGTTTCCCTGCTATTTCATTTATCAACTGAAGTTTCTCCCTGTGAGGGAATTATAATTGGCAGCTCTGCAAGGGGCTGATCCAGGCAAAGAGAATGACTGGATCTCTAAATCTGTGTATATCAATATAGTCCACTCTTTCTTGCTGTAGAAGAAGGGGATAGTGACAATGTGTGATTAATTTTTTTTCTTTATCTTTTTTCCCGCATAAATAGGACTACTCTGGTAGCCCTATGGCTAAGAGGTTTTACTTTGGGGAAAATGGGTCAGAATCCTTTCTCTGACTATAGCCCTCTAAATTTCAGAATGAAGAGGGTTTTAGTGGTAGGGGATATAACATCCCTATTGGAATCTATGATGTTCTCCCTACACTTTGGTTAAGTTTCTTTAGAGAATAGCAATATTTTGCCTAAAGAGAATACCAACTGTCTGGGCTCTGTTATGGGTGTGGGGCAATGGAATGGTCACACAGACTGGTACAATGTTCTCATAAAAGACCGTTATTGACTCCCTTGTTTCAACTTCATTTCCCTTTTCTATATTTCATCTTTGGCTAATTCTAAACTCAGAGTTCTTTAGATATTACTCGCTGTGGTAATATTTTAGGCTGACTTTACCTATTTTCTCATTTTAAAATTCATTTCTATCCTTTCTTTATTTCAGACATTTAAAAAAATTGTTCACTGACAATAGTTATTCCCAGTTATCATCTTATTCTCTTAGCTGCCATTGGTATATTCTTTGGTACTTTATACCTATACCACTTCATCAACTCAGCCTGCTACTGTTGGTGTTTGAAAATAAAAAGATGGGAAGCAAACAGGGATGCCAATCAGAGTATCTTCTATTTTGCAGAGATATCACACAGTTTAGAATCTCTAATTATATGTTCCCGAAAGGAATAACAATATAAACAATAAGAAATAGAGGTTGCTACTTGAAGAGTCAAGTGGTATAAAGGAAATGAAGACATAGTGGTGATGGGCTATTGATGATATTTCTCAGCCTCATAAAGAGTTGGGCCAAGCTGATTTTTGATGGAGATGCATTTGCAGGTTTGTTAGAATCCTTCCTTTTTGTCCTTTCAATGGTATCCGGTTCAGTGGTTGCTCTATTTTAAACTTGCTTCTGCACATTCAGTTTCCTGACTTAGTGTCTTAAAGAAGAATGTTTCTTTCACATCTCTACATGATGTCTCCACAAAGAATTTAACCAGAATTTTAGTTTTATCCCCACCATCATTGTTATTACAGAAAGGACTATAGAACACTGATTCCTATTTCTAACTTCTTAAAATCCCTTTGGATTTTTAATCTGCAATTCCCAGTGTTTGCCAGTTTAGTACCATCTGCAAATTAGTTAATGTGCAGTTTAGCCTTTCTTTGAAATCAGTAATTAAGATGTAAAGTAAGACTGAGCCTGAGACTAATTCCCTGAGCTTCCCACTGGGACCTCTCCTGAGCCTAATAACTCTTTTATCATCACCTCTGGTTTATCTGCTTCCAGCCAAGTCTCAGGCCATTTTACTAGGTATGTAATTAAGTTGATTTATTAGTTTACTACATTAATTTTATTTTTAAAATGTTGTCAGATACATATGCTTATTTTGTTTAGTTGTATACGTATTGTATTGGAATCGCCAAAGAAGAGGAGAATATTTTCAGCCAAGCTAACCTTGGTATTTTCTGATAGATAATCACTTGGTCTGGAGATACACAAAGATTGCTTCTTAATATCAGTTCTATTATTTAACTTCAGCCAAAATTCAGCATCAAGAGTATAATTTTACAATTAAATGATATTTTTCTTCTACCTTATTTATTTTTAATATTTTTTTTGTTTTCTACTATCTTTCCACCCCTTTAAGATAAAACAACAACAAAAAAGTAACACTTTTAATAAATTTATTCACTTATTACCCAATCAACCATGGAATAATTTTTTTTGTTTTTGAATCTTTGGCATTTTCTATTAGCTGCCAATTATCTATGTCTCAGACTGACATTCAAATAATTAAATATTCAGGTGCACTGATCTTGCCACCAAGAGTTTTATGAGCATTTGAGAAATTTGTTTAAGTTTAATTGGAAAATTAAGCCATGGGGCAACATTACTGCAAAGCTATACTGCTGTGTTCTAAGTAACTAGACTAATCTAGGTCAGAAAAGCACAATAGGACATACAAACGCCCAAAGAACACAAAATTGTGCTTTTAATGACTGCCAAATTCTGAGATACTTTAATCTTCTCATTTTTAGACTCTTTTTGGTGTACAGATTGGGTTCTGATTTATAATCTAAATATTTTTAATGATTTCTAGCCCCTGCTTCTTCTCTCTGTTTCTCCTCTCTTCCTTCAGAACTCTCTCGTGTATTTTTTTACTTGTGTGTTTATAAAATATATTGCCTTTTTTTTTCCCTGCAGCATCAGATAACACTCCCAGAACTCTGAACATCCTAGCTGTTGATTTCTCTGTTTCTGGGAAATACTTCTAGACAGGCAGTAAACATTTTTATTTCACTATAAGTACTTGAGAGTTTATGATGTATACATGACTGTAGTATGATTATCCCTCCCTTCCCCCCGCCCCCAAGATGGTTTTTAGCTACCACCTGGTAGAGAAAACCAAATGAATGGCCTTTCTCACTTCACATTTTCTTGAAGACCTGCTTAACATAACTGAAATTTACCAAAAGGGAAAGGAAAAGAAAGGAAAAAAAAAAAAGAGAAGAGAAACTGAGGGATAGAGAGAGGAAAGGATAAAGAGAGAGAGGGAAGGTGGAATAAAGCTTGAGAGTATGTGAACTTGTATCTAATTTTGAACTCAAACTTTTCCAGCTGTTTTCTGTTATCTGTACAGTTAAGACACTTATAAAAAATAAAATAAAATTTTCTGGATTCTTTTTGGGTGAAAAATTTCACAGCCACACAGTCACATTTCCTACTTTTTGCTTCTTAGCAAGTAGAACGATTAACTGAAGACCTGTAACAGCTTTAAGAGAAAATTATGCATGTTTAAGACTTCTGAAATCACAAATCTCTTGAGATAGATACAGAAGTATTAGATGTTTTTTTATTATTAAACATAGAAATCTTTTAATTAGGAGTTTAAGTAAAATTGAAAAGAGGGTTTTTATAAAAAAATATTTTATTGATTTTTTACAGAGAGGAAGGGAGAGGGATAGAGAGCTAGAAACATGGATGAAAGAGAAACATCAATCAGCTGCTTTCTGCACACTCCCTACTAGGTATGTGCCTGCAACCAAAGAACATACCCTTGACCGGATGGAACCTGGAACCCTTGAGCCCGCAGGCCGACGTGAAAAGTTTTGTCAATGGTGTTCTCAGCTCTGCTATTCCTTGTGACTTGTCTCCATCAGATCTAACAATTTTGATTTTGGCTTGTTATTATTGTATTCTTAGTTTGATTAGATATTTATTTAGTCTTCTTCCTGCTACTTTACATTGATGATGACTTACAATAAAGCTCTACTAAATCTAAATACAATATGTAAGAATAATTAGTATGCTGCTTTGTTTCTCCATGCGTATTATGGGAACAGCATACACAAACATATATGAAATGCATAATCTTAAATATCACTTGAAAAACACCTTATAATTGCTTATTTTTTTCAGATAACTTGATAGACTAGATTAACAATATTGGGATAACAGTGTTCTAAATAGGTAAGTAGAATTGGTATACCTGGTAAATAATATTTTCTACTTTTAATTGTATCAAAGGATTTTGGGAACAGATCTTTGGTAGCAAATCTTTTGGTCCATGGTATTGAATTAAATTATAATCCTAAAAGGAAAAAAAATAAATTATGAGCCTACATGTATCTTAGTTGGGCATACCATTAAAATAAAGTACTTTCACCTGTTAGGCATAGCTCAGTGGTTAAACATCGACCTATGAACCAGGAAGTCACAGTTCGATTCCAGGTTAGGGCACACGCTCGGGTTACTAGCTGGATCCCTAGTGTGGGGCATGAAAGAGGCAGCCGATCGATGATTCTCTCATCATTGTTATTTCTATCTCTCTCCTTCTCCCTTCCTCTCTGAAATAAATATAAGTATATAAATAAAAAATAACATACTTTGGAAGCTACAAGGCAACTTAGAAATCAATTACTCTACTATTTCAATTTAGAGATAATATAACTAAAGTTCAGAGACTTTAACCCATTAGCCAAGGCAATCCAGAGTGTTAGCAACTACGGAACTGGAACTAGAGCAACTAGACCGAGTATTTTGCTACTCTCTCACCATCAAGATTCTTGCTTCATCTGAGTATGAGGGAAGCACTGAAAAACACACAGGCTTGTCCTTTAAGAAAAAATATTCATGGCTATGGCCATGAATAAAAAATCTCTGAAAATATAGGTAAATGAATAAATGATTTTTTATGCTACTTGCTTAGTCTAAATATAATTGATAGGTAGTTGTTATTAAAAGCCTTTGGCAAAACTCAGTGAGAAATGGTCAGAATATAAGCTACAAAAGGGTCCTGGGTTAATCTGCTTGATATTAAAGTTAACTATAAAGAATGCACTATTTAAATATGCAAACCACTTAAAATGCTGTTTCCAAATTTATTCATCCTTTTCATTATATAAAACATTTTTAAAAATTCTAAAAACCAGGAATTCTGTAATAATTAATAATATATTCTTCCATTAGAATGTACAGTTAATTATGGAAAGAGTCATAGACACCATTAGGTGGCAGTATGACACAAAACTATTGTTTCTATTAAAAGCATACAGTTCAGTTTTCACATCCACATTGTATTCATAGTAAGTGCTTAAATTGTAAAAATTAAGTGCAAATTAGAGACTGATCCAGGAGAATGAAACAGAACTTTGAGAGAAAGGTAAAAAAAAATAAAACAAAATAAATGGGCTGCTGAAACTGGTTTGGCTCAGTGGATAGAGCATTGGCCTGTGGACTGAAAAGTCCCAGGTTCGATTTCGATCAAGGGTCTGTATCTTGGTTGTGGGCTCATCTCCAGTAGGGGATGTGCAGGAGGAGTCTAATCAATGTTTCTCTCTCATCAATGTTTCTAACTTTCTATCCCTCTCCCTTCTTCTCTGTAAAAAAAAATCAATAAAATTTATTTTTTAAAAAATGGACTAGGAAAGAGCAAAAAGAGCATGAAATTGACAGAAAAAAAGATTTATTCCAGGGAGACAAATGGAATTTCTCTCTACCATGCTGACTTAGTGCCTATATGATGCAAACACTGCAAAGTTTGGAAAATGATTTGGACAAATTTATTTTATTTAAAAATTGAAAGAAAAGTCATAGAATTACTCTGTGATGTTGTCTCTAACTTCAAAATGAAGAGTAACCCATATTCCATCCACCATTAGATTTGTAGATAACCATCATTTTAATTTCTAAGAGCTGGGTATTTACTTTAGGATAATTTTGTATGATAATTTTATATGATAAAATATAAAGTATGTTTTTAAAAAAGATTTAGGTTTAATAAAACTGTTTTAAAAATAATCCAATTTCTTTTATGGAGAATATGGTTATGAAATGCAACTTACTCTAAAGCTTTAGCATTCCTTATAAACAGCCTGTTTTGTCAGTGTTAACAGGAAGAAAAAAAAATAAGAGACTAACTCCAAACTTTCTATTTACCCCCAAATTACTTTGTATAAGGTACAATTAAATTCTTTGCTTGTTTAGAAACATTGTATTACTTGGTAGAAATGTAGGGGACAGTAAAGCTGAAAGGCTCTATTGCTTTAATTGTTCAACAGTGAAATTAAGTTTTGAAGGGCACAACATAATACTCCAATTTTTAATACTTTTCACTCTTCTCCTTCCTTTGTATGGCCAGCTCCTGACATAATGAGAGGAAAGTAGCCTTTTGGGACCAGCTCAATTCTGTGCCTTGTTTTAACAAGGCATGATCCTCATTAATGCGAGGGACTTTTTGGAGCCCCAGTGGTACACTCATAAACGTGATTTGTCTAGTACCCAGGTCTGCAATAGTATAGACTTGCCTGTCAGGTTCTTTTTTTTCCAGATTATTCCCCACAGTAGTGATCTAGTCTGGTTAGTTCAATATTTTCATGCAAATCCATAAACTTTGCTAACTTGAGTGTGATATCATTCATGTATATAGAGATTTCTGAAACTAAAATTTTTATCTAGCCTTCCAGAAAACAAACAAACGAACAAAAAACACAAACAAAAAAACAAAACTAATGCAGTTAGGATCCACCCTATATACAGGGTATCTGATTCTTTCATGCTCCAGGGCATACTGTTAACACCAGCTGTGGTCAGGGGAAAAAAAATCCCCATCCTTGTGATGTAATACAGTACAATTAGGCACATAATGTGGATTTTATGCTTTTCTTTGAAACATCTGGCATGCACCACTTTCTAAAACCAAACCTTGGAGAGCCAGACCTCCTGTAGCATTTTAATATCAATGTGTCTTTTCACATATTAGTTATCTAGTGTTTGTGCCAGTTTCTGAACACACCACATCCTAAATATCAGCACTTGAATGAGTGTAAATTCAAAATGCCTGCCAGGGGGTTATATGTTTGGGGTGGAAACTAATATCTGCCCTAATCTGAATACCAAATGATTTTTAGATTGCCATTCTAGCCCAGAATTAACATTGGCCCTTGGGAAAATCATTGCTTATGTATTCTTTTCAGTTACCTGGAAATAAGAATCAATTTATTTAAACCTTGTTGCTAATATCACACTTGTATTTCTGGCATATTAGGAAAATGTGTATAGAATGATTACTTTGATCTCAGAAAAAGTTAGCAATTAAAAGTTTTAAACAAATGATCTCTAACTTCTCAGGGGAAAAAAAGTCACTTTGGAAAAAGATAAAATATTATCTGAAATCCTTGTGAACTAAAACTTTTTCGCTGAGATCCATGACCTCCTCAAGGCAGAAAAATAGGGGTTGAGGTAACTGTTCTAGTAAAATGCACTGGTCTTGTCATGCCATCTTCATAGAATTCCATTTTCCTATAAAATCCACATCTGAACAAACAAAAGATAAAAAATCCACAAATTACACAAAAAGAAAGACTAAAAATCAGAGAAGTCATTTAGTTTAGTAATATAGTAAAATGTTGATAAAAATGTACAGGCTCAGTTGGCATTTAGTCATGATTCCATTAATTATGTTGGACATTTTAATAAGCAAATTATGGACCTATTTGAACCAACTACAACATGAATGAACTATAAAATAGTAAAAAAAATTTTATAAATTGCATAGACAATTTTCTACCTCCCAGATTATTGCTTTAAGATATGTTAATAAGTTTAATGAAGAGGTGATATGAGCACTTATTTTAACATTAGAATGGTAGGTTGAGTCTGAACAGTAGACTTAGTGCCTCAGTGTTATTTAGTGGAGGTGTTGCAAAGACCTTAGGAAATTGTTCTTGAACTCTCAAGGACTTGGTTTTTGTCAAATTGAAGAGTTGGTTATCATGAAATGTCTTCTAAGGTAGTTTTCAGTCCTAAAATACTGAGTCCATGGATTTTAATGTAATGCCCTATAACTATGTAGTGAATGCCTTGCTTTGTGTCTTGTTATTTGTACATTTTGATACTTTCACATCACAGTGGTTTTTAAGAAATATCAAAAAGCAATGGTCAAAGCACCATAACATCAAACACTTAGGAACAGATGGCATGGCAGTGCTGGGTATATCTAAGTAGAAGGACAGATGGAGCAGGACTAACTTTAAACCTGGAAGCTTGGAAGGGGTTGAATAAGAAGACTTATTTCTTCCTCTAATTTAAGATGTAATTTGGTATAAGGACAAAAAGTATCATTTCAACTATGTAAAACAATATATAGAAAGAAAAAAAATGAGTTCCAGGAAAATGGCAGGCTGACCTAATATAAACTACTTTCCCTTAACTAAAAAACATAGTATGTTGTGTAAAATGTTATAGTATAGTTGAAATATAAAGGTAAGTTAGAAAAACTAGAAAATTTGTAATTGCAGAGTCAAGTAATACAATCACAGGCAGAGGCTAAGCCAATGAATCAGGGCTCTGATCCTTGGGATACTGACAATGTAGTATAGGTCCAAGAAGGAAAAAGGCAATCTGCCTCAGGCTTACTTACATAGTCATGGGGCTAAAACCAAAAGCCTGGAAGCACTGCCCCTTTCTTACAGGACATTCTGGGAAGAGTTAAAAATACTAGTCTGTAGATGATAGGTAAATCTCGAATTATAAGTAAAAAGCCCAGAGTGTGGAGTCCAAATTTATTTAATCCACATTGTATACGCTCCCCAAGTTGAAGAAATCAATGGGCTATCTAGTCCTAGACTAACAAAATCTTTGGGGTATTCTGTGAAAGCAAATGTAGGGACTCTTCCACAAGATAGAATACACAAGACCACACACAAAAAAAACTCCAACAAACCAACATACAAACTAAAAAAAACAACAGCAACAACAATAAAATACCAACTGAAGATAAGCTCACAATAAAAATCATAAGCAACATAAGGAAATGAAAACTATGAGAAAGTCAGCAGAAACATAAACTGCCCCCAGAAAGAGCAATCCAAAGGTTAGTACCAAATATGAATATGTCAATCACATTTAAGTCATGAGAATGCGGATACAAATGATTATTATTTTCTAATTTGTATTTTTCTCTAGTTAATAAAATGCCCACCAGTAACTGGTATTTACTTTATAACAAGAAAAATATTGTGAAGGTCTCTGTTTTGCAGCATTCAACATACTAATTATTAGGGGAAACTTTCAAGTTGCTCTCAGATCCACAGTAATATAAATGTCAAAATTTCCAGTTGAACTTTAACTGAAAGGCTGAAAGCAACCATTACAGTTTGGTTTGCAATAAAATTTTAATTTTATTCTTGAATAACCCTTCCATTGCTTGTTATGTGAATCAGTATTCTGGAAATGCTTCAGTAATCATGGAAATAATTATTTCCCAAACTCAGTATTATGTCCCAAGGACCTCTCTACCTGTTCTCTGACAACAATAGAAAAAATATGACAGTTTCAATTATGAGATACTTTCATTAGTACATTGTCTTCATGTGATGATTAAAATATGTGGTAATTCATTAATATCAGAGTATTTGGACACGAGCTAGTTAAGGTACATTAGAAAGCAAAGAGTGTTGAACTAGAAGTAAGAATATATTTCCTCTGGTCTGAAGAAGTACAAATAACCTTTCTTTTTCTTCAAAAAATAATCAGTGTGGAGCCCAGAGGGTGGCATGCACTCAGCCCTCAGTGAAAAGAGGGGCCAGGGCTTAACAAGGGGCTGCCTTCAAAGCTGGTTAAAACCCAAGGGGATTTTCATCACAGGTTTTTGGCCTGGGAAGGTCTTTGAAGATTTTTGGATTTTCACTTAACAGGTGGTCTCTGTGCCTGCTGCTGTCTCTGCTGATCTGAAGATACACAGCTCAGCATGATGCCTCCTTGCTTGTTTTTTTCTGGAGGTTACACTTCAGGAATCTCTCCTTTTTTCCAGGTAACGATTACTTTTCTTCTGAGAAGGTTATGGTTTCCCTTCCCATGCTTCCCACCCACTACTAAGTGGTGCCCACACTTTGAGAGGAATACCTATTCTTTAATGATACTAGACAGGAAGAGCCCTAAAGGAAAAGCAGTAAGATGAAAAGGGCCCACTAGATGGCAGAATTGATCAAGCAGATAGGTTGTTAAGGCTGTGAGCTCAGGGAATAAAATCTGGATGGGGAGAAAGTGTTCTGAGAGTGGGTGCCTCCACGTTTCCCAATACCTCTCCGGACCACCCCAGGTGCTGAGCTATCCTGGCCACACTGCGTTTACATTCCACAAGGAAGGGACACCTTAGGAAGTGTCATCGCAGTATCTGCCAATTGGCAGTAAACACTTTGTGATACTCTGTCAAGAGAGGTAAGAGATACCCCTGAAGGCTTTAATTTGAGAAGGGGTGACCTCCAAGACTGAAGCATGGAGCACTCAAGAAATTTGCAAAAAACATACAGAAGGAGTTTCTTCTGTACTGTGTAAATTTCATTCTTAGTTGAATTTGAGCACCATAAACATTCATTATACCTTTTCCTTTATTTAATAATTGCTTATAGGGTCAATTTTATCTTTTCCCTTATTTGTAAATAAGCAGTCACTGAACCTTATGCATGCTCTGAATAATGGGTAGTACATGTGTTGGGCCCTCAATTATTTCAATTAATTGATATTTAGAACACAGAGCTTATATTTTCTCTACAAATGTGGAATGATGAGTTAGACTGTGAATATACAAAGTTTAAGGAGAAAAAGGACACTGGCATGAATAGTTATGTGAGTACAATTTAATAATAGTTGGTTTTATTGGCAGTGTGAAAATTATTGGAATTATAATTTCTGTATGCGTTGATGCAATGTTATTGAGTAGATAACCTTATTTTAGACCTTATATTTCTCCTATAACAGCAACTCAAAAAGCTGAAGAGAAATTAAGAACTATCATTCTTGGTATCTCTTTTTTATGTTATCTTTTTATTTTGGAATAATTTAAGATTTATAGAAAAGTTCCAAAGATAGTACAAGAATTCCCATTAGCTCATTATACAGGTTTCTCTCTTGTTACCATATTACTTAATATAGTACATTTGTCAAAACTAAGACATTAACTTTGATGAAGTTCTAGTAACTAAGCTACAAAGTTTATTTGAGTTTCACTGGCTTTTTCAATAATGTCCTTCTTTATCCAGGATTCAATCCAGAATACCATGGTTTATCTGGTGTCCTTCCCTTTTTACCCAATTAGTGCTGAAGTGTAAGGTAGCATTATTGCTTCCATCTTCTGCTGCCTGTTTGCTTTGATGTGAACCACTTTAAAGCCTAGGTATTTAATGCAAATTTCATGGGTGTTAGGTCAAAAGGGAACCCAGCTTGAGTGAACCAAAGCCGGAGACACTTCAGATTGTGTTAGTACCTTAATACTCTTCCAAATTCTCTGCTCCTCTACCTCACTGAGCTTTTTAAAAAGGAAGGAAGGAAGGAAGGAAGGAAGGAAGGAAGGAAGGAAGGAAGGAAGGAAGGAAGGAAGGAAGGAAGGAAGGAATCTCTAGGCAGTACTTAGCTATTGAGGAGATACAAATGGGTTTTTAAAGTTTGTGTTAACCAATGAGTGAATCACTGTTTCTTTGGGAAGAATACTAAAGTTTTCTAATCATCAAGAGTTTGCTATATATAAAGTCCAAGTATCCCTGCTTTGGTCATCCTATTTTGTTTTCTCGTTAGTTTTCCAGTGTCATGAATCATTTAGTATCAACACTACGAAAGGTGTTGCAATGCTTTATTGGTCATACAAAATAATGGTTAACTGGAAAAAGGATAAAACAGAAAAAGAATAATACAGAATAAGTATACATTTCTAAGAGGGATCTCAGGAAAAAAAAATCACTTTTCATTCCATATGCAACAGGAGAGATCTTTACATGTTGACAACCACTTACAAACAATATATTCAAGACAGTCACTTGGATGATATGAAAAGGTTATATTTATTGTTATCATCACTTCTGGGCATAATTAATGAGGCTGACTATATATGATTGAAAAGTAACTTCCTGGTTTCTCAGCTGTCATGTCTGTGCTTGGGTTATGCCTGTGACAGTCACACCAATAGGAAGCTTATATTGAAACCAGAATCAAAGACGTAGGCGTGGGAATCCGCTAACATTAACCAACCACTGAAGCCTCTCTGCGCACAGATGAGCACTAAGTCACTGGTTAGATCCCTGGTGACTTCCCACTTGAGAGATGTGAAAAAAAAAAATGGCAGAGTCAGACTAACAGCAAAGGCTTAGCAACTTGTCAAAATAATTTCTAACACACAGGTTTAAATTGTTTTAAGAATTACCTTGATAAAACTATTGCAAATACTTTCATCAAGTATTTTGATTTGGCAGTGACCCTTGAAGGAGCAAGCCACTGCATAAGGAAGCATTGGGATTCATCTCATAGGTCTTCTCTGACCTTGTGAACACTTTGGTCACAATTAATAGGGTTCTTTTATGGCTCCAGACAGAGACGAGAACTAGGTGACATAAAGTTGTGGGCTTTCCTCCTTCAAATTGACTAGATAATTACATTGGCCATTTTTTTTTTTTTGGCTGCAGTTGAACCATCTATTATATCATTTTACAACACAGAATGCTCAGTGTTGGGGCAAATTTCTGGTACAAATTAAGAGACTTGCTAGCAAATCTTGATGCTGATTACTCCATCTTATCATTGTAATTATCACAGAAATAAAATTTGCTTTTTTGTTCTTTGTGAAGGAGTTGTTATTTTATTTTACTTATTTTTAAATCCTCACTTAAGGATATTTTCCCATTCATGTTTAGAGAGAGTAGAAGACAGAGGGAAAGACAGAGAAAAATATCGATGTGAAAGAATCACATCATTTGGTTTGGTTGCCTCCTGCATGCACCCTGACCAAGGCCGAGCAAGGAAGGAGCCTGTGACTGTGGTATGTGCCCTTGACTAGAATCAAACCCAGGACCTGTGGGTCCTCAGGCTGATGTTCTATCCACTGAGCCAAACTGGCTAGGGCAGGAGTTGTTAGTTTAAATCAAGTCAAAAATATATATTGAGAATCTATTCTTCATTGGTTTAGTTACATGCATTGCTGTTTGCAATTTAATTAGCAGCATTTCTAAAATATATTCTAAATGCTGTGCAGCATGAGGGTTTAGAGAAGTGAAATCCATAGTGCTTAAATTTTTTAGTACTTAATTGTGTAGAGAAGGAGATAGAAAAACGTGAGGAAAAATAAATAAAATAGGACAAGATAAAAAACACTACATAATATCAGTTATTATTTTGCTAAATTGTAATCTGGTTTGTGAAGCTTGTGTTTCCATATTCAATAGATTTGTTTCTGGGATCACAAAGGCTCGTGTTTAGAAGAGTAACATTTTATTAAGACTTGGATTAGAGGATAATTTCCCTAACAACTATGTAATTCCAATGTAGGGTCTTAATAAAATATCATTATCTTTCTCCTTTTGCATCATATAATTAATTATATAATAAGTTAAACAGAAACATTCCCAAATATGTCCAAAAGCAGAAGGATTTTGTGAGCCTAAGTGGATTCTATACTAAGCAAAGAAAGATTTTTAATTAGACAGAAAATAATCAGTAGGTTCAGGATACTAATTCAAGTTTTATTCTAGTTAGTTTTATATTAGAATCTGGAAAGGATAAAAAAGTCAATGGCCCTGACTGGTTTGGCTCAGTGGATAGGTCTTCGGCCTGCAGACTAAAGGGTCCCAGGTTTGATTCCAGTCAAGGGAATGTACCTTGGTTTCGGACACATCCCTAGTGCAGAGTGTGCAGGAGGCAGCTGATCAATGTTTCTCTCTCATCAATGTTTCTAACTCTCTCTCCCTCGCCTTTCCTTTCTGTAAAAAATCAATAAAATACATTTAAAACATTCAATGGACTTTTGTCACTCCCCCACCCCCCAATTCTCCAGTACAGGGCCAACTGGATAGGGGTAACTGAGTAAAAATATGCAGCATCCAATTGTAGTACAAAGAACCAAAGCAGAAGTTCAGAAAGTCTAGTGTAAAACTTCAGATGGAGAAGGAAAAAGATACCTCTAGAAATATGCATAGTCAACAGAAAAATTTATGGAAAACAATTTCATTGGTGAAGATAGAAGCACTTAAGATTAATTTTAAGGATTCATAGAAGGCATGATATTTGTACAGGACTTTGAAGAGTAGGGTGGTATTAGAAAGCCTGGAAGAAGAATCAAAGTAATTCCAAGAAAGGACAATATGGAGAAAAGAATTCCATAGTTACACATTGCCAGATGTCCCTTGGAAATAATGGTAGACCTGTTTTATATGGGAACCTGGGGAAATAAAGTTACAAAAGCGAGAGCAGATCCTTAGTGCCATGTTGAACAGGTTAGACTTGGTTTTGAAGTGTTGGAAAACACGGGTTTTTAACACAAGGATGACATGATGAAGATATTATTTTAGAAGGTTAATGTAGAAATAAATATGGTAAGGTTGATGTAGAGATTAATTAAAGGCTAGATAACAAATTGGAACAGTTTAGTTTTGTAGCCAAAGGGACTGAATCAGAGTGGGGGCAATTGGAAATATAAAGGAAATGAAAGATATGAGAGGCAATTCAAAGCTAAAATGGCCAAGACAAGACTTTGCCCTTAATTGGATTTGGGAAATGAAAATAGTATGAAAGCTCTGTGTCTTCAAGACTAAGACAATGGTGATCAAATACATTCACACTGAGAAAAAGAGATATCTATATCACAGGGCTGTCATGAGAAGATGAAATCTAAATAATAACCAATAAGGTGAAGAGGTCATGAATTCATTATTAGGAATCTTAAGTTTATGATTACCCAAGTGGAAATGGCTAAAAGTGCCATTTTCAATTACTTTTGCAGGTATATAAAAAAAATCCGCTATCACTAGTAAAATAAACCGAGACCAGCACAGAATCAGCTGTGGACATGACCAAAAACATGATCCAAATGCCCATCTCCATATGGTAGTGGGTTAGGTTAATAGAGAAGATAAGAAGGCATCACACAAAGGGAAATAAAGAAAGGCTAATTATTGTGTGTGTTTGCATCATACCAAGTGCTTTTACTCCTCTATCTTATGTAAAAAATCATTAAGCTAGATGGTAAGATGCTCACTATAGAGGTGAGAAAATTGGTAATCAGATTTTAAGTGAATTAACCAAGGCTTCTCAATTAAAAAGCAGCAAATCTGGCTCACTGATTTCAAGGCCAGCATCTTTTATGTACCCTTATCTTCGTACTGGGACAACTAACTCAACTTGGGCAATGATCCACTGTTCCTATATCTGTAAGGTGGGAGTGATAAAATTAAAATAATGTCAAAGGATGCCCTAGCTGGTTTGGATCCATGGATAAGTGTCAGCCTGCAGGCCAAAGGGTCCCAGGTTCAATTCCCTTTAAGGGTATGTATCTCAGTTGCAGGGAACATGCAAGAGGTAACCAATCAATGTGTTTCTCTCACAGTGATATTTCTGTCTTTCCCTCTCTCCCACTTTCTCTAAAAAAATCAATGGAAAAATATCCTCAGGTGAGGATTAACATAATAATAATAATAATAATAATGTGAAAGGATGTGTAAGTTGTATATTGGAACATGGTAGCTATTATTAGTGTGTAATGATTAGCACACTGTTTTGAACAGATAGAGGTAGTTATAAAAGGATTGAAGTATGGTTGATATTCACTAATTATCTGACATAAAATTTTCAAGATTAAATTTTATTGAATAAATAGCTCTCAAATATTATTTTCACTTGATTTATTTATGAAAAATGAAACCACACTTATTTTCTATTTTGATGAGTTAAGAGAGCTTAAAGAATCATTTAAAGTTTATTATTAAATTGTTTGATCTACAGTCTTAAGACTCCTTGAATATATTGTGCTAATATAGCCTTTCCATAAAAATCACACTCCCATACCAAACTCATGGCAATGCTTATTTTAAAGTGTTTAGAATGTGTAAAAACATGCCCAGACTTTCAAAATTACGGTTGCCATTTTATTGTATAATATTGTGTTTGTCTTCTGTGAAAACATGCCACATTCAATAGCCATATGTATGTTAATGAAAGAATAATCATGACAACTAATAGAATACAAGAGCCATGTCAGTGTACAACTATCAGAGCAAATCAAAACAAAAATGCATAAAGACAATATGAATCTAGATCTGAAGCTTCATGATTCTTCACTAGTTTTATGTTAATGAAACAATTATTAGAACACACAAAACCCTTCCTTTATAATTTGATAAATTGTGTGGTGATGTGAGTTAATTGAACCATTGGTGTGATAATAAGATGCAATTGGTATGATTTATCAGAGGATGACATGGTTGCAGGCATTGCTTCCACAGAAAATAATGGCTGTTATTACCACTTCCTGAGGTGAGTAGGTAAGCCATAAACCTAGATTATTGCTACACTGGTCATAAAAATGAGGGGTCCATTTTGACTTTCATCTAAGTAAATATTTTAAGGCTGCCTCTTTGGAGCCACACTTACTAATGTTGTACTTATTTTTCCATAAACAATATCACTGAGTTTGTTTAGGCTATTTTGTAATCTTAACATGCTTAGTTAAGTATTGAAGTGAAAAACGCCTAGGTCTCTAAGAGCTTTGAGGTCTAATGTGGGTAATTAAAGGTTCATCTTAGATCTTTTTTTCTAAGTTACATTATCTTGTGGAGATATTTTCACAAACAGTTATTCTAGCAGAATAATCCTTTAGGATTTTTGCAGCTTGAGAAGCAAGACCTGTGCTTTTTCATGTGTGATTGAGAGAATATATTACATGCTACCCACTGTCTAGTTGGGAGAAAACAAGAAATGATCACAAAGTCTGTTAGATAAAAAAATATTCATATTGTTATATTTCATTAGATCTTAAATTACTTCAAAATAAATAAAGATAAACCAATGTTATTGGATATCTGAGGTATATTTATTGGCACATCTGATTTATTTCTGCCATGTAGAGATTCTGGCAAAATATTTAGCATGTGTCCATGCTATGAAAAATAAATCTAAGGTCAAGAAAGAAGTTTCTATCTATGCTAAGGAGCATATATCTTAAAATACCAATGAGATTTTTCATTCTTCATTAATCATATTTATTTGTTGAGTTGATATTTTAAAAATTCCATTATATACATTTTGGAAAAATTATATATATTTAATTCTTATAACCACTTCTTATGTTGGCATGATTAATCCAAGTGTTAAAGATGAAGTAAATAAGATGTGTGTAATAATATAATTGACTAGGGGCCCAATGCATGAATTCATCTGCCTTGAAAGGAACTGTGGGCCACAAGGCTGTGGTGGGAACAGGAGTGGTCTCAGCTCATCCTCCATGCCCTCATCCACTGTGGTCTCCAGCCTCCTGTCTGCTGGTAGCCCCGCTCCCACATCCATCACTCCCATCCGCTGACAGTGCCACCCCACTCTGACTGCTGATGACGTGGAACGATTGGGGCTGGCACCAGCAACGGGTGCAAGTGATAGCTGCTGCCCAACCACCCCTCAAGAGCAGGGAGAAATGGAGAAGTCCTCAGGGTGATTAGGGCTGACAGCCACTCACATCTGCTGACAGCACCGAGTGAGCAGGGCCTGCGCTGGTCTCTGGCAATGCATGCGAGTGGCAGCTCTGGTGCCAGCAGCGGGTGTGAGCAAGTGTAAGAGCCTGGCAGGACTGCAGCATGAGGGAGTAACCACCAGAGGCTTGCTCCATTGACAGCGACTGGCATCCTGCCTTGGTCTGACACCCCTGCTCACCAGCTCCACCATCCCATTGCAACCAACCCCCACCATGTTCCATGCTCTGTTGCCTGCTGCCAATGCTCATCATGTTCCCTGTGTGTCTCCGGTGGTTAGTCATAGCAACTGGTTGTTCAGTTGTTCTCCTGTTTGGTCTATTTGCATATTAGCCTTTTATTATATAGAATTATATAAAATGAAAAACTCTTGAGGGGGTAAAAGGAAGCTCCTACTCATTAATCCTGTACAACAGCTATAAAGCAGGACTGCCCTGGAACCAGAAAATATAGTCAACCTAGATAAGTCTTATCAAAATTAAGAAATTTTAGAAAAGTAACACAGCTGGAAAGTGGCAGAGCCAGAATTTGGTTCCCTGTCTTAGGACCTAAACTTTTCTACTATTCCCTCTCAGTAGATTTAGTGATTCTCTTGTCTACTAATTATGACATGATTAGAGGAAAACAAGTCAGGGATCCTTTCCTGAAAAACATCAATGCTAAAATAGATGCTTTGTCTTATTTGTTATTTACCTTAGTGCATCTAACTTGAAACGCATCAGTTCTTAAATAAACATTTGGATCTAAACTAAATCATCTCCAACATCTACAGCCAAATTATATAACTTAATAAAAGGAAAATAAATGATCCAATAAAAAAATGGGCAATAGACCTAAATAGAACCTTTTTGAAAGAGAACAGAAGGAAGGGCAAGAGACACATGAAAACATGCTCAAAGTTGCTAATTACCCAAAAGATGAAAATCAAAACTTTGATGCGATACCATCTCACACCTGTCAGAATGGCAATCATCAACAAATTAACAAACGACAAGTGTTGGCGAGGATGCAGAGAAAAAGGAACCCTGGTGGGAATGCAGACTGGTGCAGCCACAGTGGAGAACAGTATGGAGTTTCCTCAAAAAACTAAAAATGGAACACCCATTTGACCCAGCAATCCCACTCTTAGGAATATATCCTAAGAAATTAGAAACACCAGTCAGAAAGGATATATGCACCCCTATGTTCTTAGCAGCACAATTTACAATAGCTACAATTTGGAAACAGCCTAGATGCCCGTCAGCAGATGAATGGATCAGAAAACTATGGTACATTTACACAATGGAATTCTATGCTGCCATTAAAAAGAAGGAATTCTTACCATTTGCAGCAACCTGGTTGGAACTGGAGAGCATTATGTTAAGTCAATGAAAGAAAAATACCATATGATCTCATTCATTTGTGGATAAGAAAGAACATTATAGACTGAAGAACAAAAAGATAGATTCAGAGGCAGTAAAGCATCAAACAGACTGTCAAATTACAGCAGGAAGGTTAGGGAGAGGTGGGGTAAATAAGAGATCAACCATACATATAAGTATAACCAATGAACACAAGACACTGGGGGGGGGGTAGGATATGCCTAGGGGGGCAATGGGAAGATATGTATTTAATACATTAATAATAAAAAGAAGGTAAAAAATAATAAACTAAATCATATTGCATGATACTTCATTTTAGATGCATTTATTTAGATGGTACAGGTTTTCTTCCTTCAAGAGTCAATATTTAGAATAAAAATATACATACAGGGAGATATACACTCAGATCAGCCATTCCTTCTTCATTTTCTATTACAATTAATTTACAATAATCTGGACAGAAATTTTATAAAAAGTTATGATAACTGTCAGAGAGTTTCTAGGCTCTGAAAGGAAAAGACCACAATAGGAAGGTAGCAAAAGAGTAGTTTCAGTGGCTTTCACCATATCTTCAAATGGTCTGTCCTTATGTCAGTTTTAATCATGTCTATTTTCTCACTTTTAGTAGGTACAGAGATAATGCTAATTGAAAATATTTTCCTTTAAAGGACTTTCTGGTCTAGGTAAAATTTTTAATTTAATCGCATTTAGTTATAAGCTACATCATCTGAAAAATAGGAGCTACTAAAAAGAGAGGCCTAATAAGAATATATAGAAAATATTAAGAAAAATAAGTCAGGTATTGTAATCATGACACATTGAATAAAACCACAGGTCTATACTAAATCTATTGTCTGAGCCTCTGATTCCCTCCCTTTAAAATGAGTGAATTAGCTTAGATTATATAGCATTTAAAAAATAGTTCTAATATTCTTTTGTTTTGTAAATCAGATGCACTTGGTAAATCAATAAAATTCTTACTGTTGGTATATGAGGAAACTTCTATTGCCTTCTTTCTTTGGATAAGTCACCTAGACATTGAATGTTGTTCTAAGAAGAAAGAGTTTCAAACATAAACTTTTCATATTGCTATCATATTAAGAAATATGAATAAAGGTTAAATTTAAGAATTACAGCATAGAAAAATATCCACTTCTCTACATAGTAAATACCGTAAAATATTTCTGAAAGCATTTTGCAACATTATTGGGTAGTAAAAGTGATATTTCCATGCAATATTTAATTCTATTATTTCCCCATTGTTCCTTTAAGCTCTTTCTCATTCCTCATTGATTTTCTTTTATTTCTAACTTGCTACACTACCTAGGCATGGGAAGTTAGGTATATTTTTCATTCTTTCTGAATCTACTGTATTTATGCATATGCAAAATGGGGTTGATCACATTTCCACATGATCTCAGAAGAAACAAGTAAGCTTCTATTTTCATGCAGTATATAAATAAAGCTTTATGACCATCATTTAAAAATTAGGTAGTCACTACTCTATAGCCCAAGACTAATGAATCAGATCTTAGCTATTTATTTTCAGGTTAGATCTTCCTAAGTGTATTGATTTGAACACTTCCAAGCATCATAAAATTTGAAATGAATAGTCCTGAAATGTTGGAAGACTTTCTACCCACAGGAGGCAAATTTACAGATTACAATTATCTGTTGTTAATCATGTTATCTTTTGTTCATAACAGGACAGGGGCTGTAGAACACTTATCTGAATAAGTTCAAATTCCAATTTTCTTATATCATATTTAGTTTGAGCCATATTTGTTGTCCTAAAAAAGCCATTTAGTTATAAATAGCTCCTTAATTTTTAACAAATATATATATATGTATATACATATACATATATAGATTCTATCTAATAAAGAGGGAATATGCAAATTGACCATCACACTGTCACAAAGATGGTGTCCCATAGCCACAAGATGGAGGCACCCAGTCCCCTCAGCCCCGCTGGAGTCCCACAGTCCTTTCAGCCCAGCCAGGGGGACAGTAGGTACATGGTGTGGCTGGACTCATCCTCACCCTCCCAGCTGCCCAGCTGACACCCGAGGCACAGGGAAGCCTCAGATGGTGGCTGCCCAGCCCCACAGAGCCTTCCAAGGCTCAGGTAACCAGGGCCAGCTGAGGCCTGCACTGCTGGCAGTGGCAGCAACAGAGGTGTGATGGGGGCATAGATTTCTCCTGATCTCCAAGTCACCTTTAGCCCCAGCGGGCCCCCAGACTGTGTGAGGGGGCAGTCCAGGCTGAGCCCTCTGCCCCCAACTAGTATATATATGTGTGTATGTATATATATATATATATATATATATATATATATATATATATATGTATATACACACACACACTGTATACATATATATTATTTTGAGAACCAATCGAACTTTGTTTCTGACACTATAAGCAGTCAACACTTAAGAGAGGGTACATTTTTGGAGTTGTGATACCACACAGTTAAATATGTTGTGGTAATAAAATCATATCCTTGTCATGTAGCAGAAAGAATAAGGAGCAAAAAATACTATAATGAAGATAATATTAGATTGTAAACTTCTAAAGGGGAAAGGGGACTACTTCTTACTCATTTTCTGCCCTCTACAAATACATAAGTCACTGTCTTATAGATAGTACTAAGACATATATGAAATTTAATACTTCAAATAAGAAATTTTAGAGGATATAAAACTAATTTAAGTTTTGTGGCTAATTATAATGCTTTGATATTAAAGCATGTACTTAACATGGCAAACTCTTCTAAATCTTGAAAGCTTTAAAGTCAGAAAACTTTTAAGAAACCCAGTTATTTAGACTGAAGATAATTCAGTAAGCTCTCAGTGTAGGAAAGTGGAAGTCAATGGTGTTTAACAGAAAGTTAATCTGTGTTCAACCACTGTGGCTCACTGGTTGAGTATTGACCTATGAACCAGAAGGTCATGGTTCAATTCCCAGTCAGGCCACATGCTCAGGTTGCAAGCTCAATCTCCAGTAGGGGGTGCAAGAGGCAGCTGATCAATGATTCTCTCTTATCATTGATGTTTCTATCTCTCTCTCCCTCTTCCTTTCTCTGAAATCAATAAAATCATATAATTTTAAAAGTTGATAATCTGCAGTTCTTTGGCAAATCAAAGAAGTTTAAATAAACATGAAGAAATACAGACATCAATAGTCTTAAGGTTTCTACGCCATGTAGAACAATTTTGTCAGCATTCAGTCAGTATGGATGAGTAAAGATGGGTCGGTATGTAGCAGGAAATAAATAAAGAGTGACATTCATTATTATCATTAGGCATCTTCCTAAAGGCCTTTTTGAAAAAAGCAGCCGTGATTGCCATCGATAGAAAAAATAGTGACAAATGTTTTATTTAGGCACCTCAGTACTTCTCCAAACTGCCTGAAAATGCTACCTGCAAGTTCTCTGTATCAAATACTTTCTATTGAAGTCAGACTAACAATGTGAAACTAGGTATCAGTGTGGTAAAACTACTGTGATTTGAATAGTGTTGCAGTCAAATGAATAGTGCCAGGAACAGCCTCCAAACATCTACATTAAGTCATTAAAATTACTAACCTACTTTTTTTCTGTCATCATGAGGCAACATTCCGACTTCCACCTAGAGGTTGATATTTATCAGCCAAGCTGAGCTTGCTCTTGCTGGGAATATAAGAGGTGTAGCTAGTTGTGTTATGTTGTGTCGACAGTATTTTGTGTGATTTGATCCATATCTCCAGAGGTCTGAGGAAAGGTTATGTTTCCAGCCTTCTAGAACACATAAGATGACATGAAATACATTGTTGACTCTATTGCACTGTCAGCATGGGCTGCAGACCCACAACCTGACTTGTGAAGGTTGAGGTTATGCATCAGCTTGCTCTAGAGAAACCCTATACAGGCCTAAAGATCTCTAAAGGTGATATAAAGCATAAGGCTCCAAAAGAATGTTTCTGTATTGCAATGTGATCTATAATGATATATCTGCTAGACTAAAAGCTAGAAAATGAGATTCAGGTGGTAATCTAAACTTTAGGAAGAGCTGGGGACACAGTGGCAAATAACTGTCATACTTGTTTATTTGAAATTAAAACCATAGTCCCTGTATCAGTTGACATTTCTGCTTTTAATTAAGGGAAGCATAACATAAAAATACAACCCTATATAATAAAAAGCTAATATGCAAATTGACTGAACAGCAGAACGACCTGTTGCTATGATGTGCATTGACCACCAAGGGGCAGACAATGAAGGAACTTCCCCCTGGTGGTCAGTGTGCTCCCACAAGAGGAGCGCTGCTCAGTCAGAAGCCAGGCTCACAGCTGGCAAGTGCAGCAATAGTGACGGGAGATTCTCCATCTCCACAGCAGTGCTAAGGATGTCCAACTGCCCCAAGGGATCCTGGACTATGAGAGGTACAGGCCAGTCTGAGGGACCCCCTTGAGTTCACAAATTTTGTGCACTGCACCTCTATTTAGAGTACACAATAGACAAATAGACTAATGAAGAAGCAGAATAGAAAACATATAAATGGACACAAATATATATGAAAATGTAGGTTATAATAAAGCAATAACTCAGATCCATTATTTTAATATGCCATTGGAGCAAAGGGGTAACTATTTGGAAAAAAGACAAAGTTGGATCCTTTGCATTGTACATCAAAATAAATAAATATGAGATTTGAATGTAAAAAAGGGAAACGACTAGCAGAAAGTGTAGGTTCATTCCTTCATAACCATGAACTGGAAACAAAATCCAAAAGCCATAAAAGAAAGGAATGACAACTTTTTCTACATAAAAATAAAAATACGTCACCAAAACAAAAATTCACTATAAACAAAGTCAAACAACAAATGTCAAATTAGGAAAAAAGTATCTATGAATTCTATCATAAGTAGGGTTAATCTTTATATAAAGAGCTAGTAGAAATTAAGTTAAAATAGACCAATAACTCAATAAAATAGTCAAGAGATATATAGGTAGTTCATAGAAAAATAAATACAATTGGCATTAAATATGCAAAAAAGATAAATCACACCATAAGAGAATTGTGAAATGAAACTAAATATATTTTCTCACTTATCAGACTGGCAAAAAAATACAAAAGTTGTTAATATGCTCAGTTGATATGGCTAGGGGGAAACAGGAACTCATACATTTCTGGAAAAAGTGTAGAATGATGCAACATTTATGGGGGTAAACTCAGCAATGGTCATATCAAATTTACAGATGCACTTACTTTTTAACCCAGAAATCCAGCTTTGGTAATTTGTATACAGGTATATTGCACAACTCAAGTGACACGGTCATATTACACTGTGATATTGCTTATAAGAAAATATTTGAAACAAACCTCTATAGTCTATGATAGGTGCACAAATTGGAATAATATTCACCTGTAAAGAACAGCCAGGAGTATCTCTTGCTATGGAATGGCAGAGATACAGAATACATTGTTAGGTGGAAAAGCAAGGTCCAGGTAGCATGCTACTTTTGATATATGTAAACAAAGAAGGATAAGAATATTTATATGATCACAAATAGAAAAGCATTCTGGAACTAATAACAATCCTGGGAGGTGAGAGACACCAGGATGAATAGTTGTGTACTTATTAACAATGATCCAAAAAAGTTAAAGAAAAATAACTATATAAATCTATAGGTTTAATAATATTAGAGATGCACAGTAACATGGCTTTATTTAAGGTGAAAATGTATTGAAAGTGCTGTAATAAAATGTGCTAATGCTTTGAGTACTTGTGTAGTGCAAAAGATTAATTAGTAGACACACTTAACAGGTTGCTAGATTATAACTATTTTACACAATTCACAGTAATCTTATTTCATATTTTTATATCTTAGATTCAAATTTGAAAAATACTCCATAGCAAATACTAGCTACCCAGCCCTTTAATTTTAACCATTGGAAAATGAAGATTTGGCCTCCCTCTGAAGAAGAGCTTGAGAACTTCTGAAGATCAAGTTGCACTTAGAATGAAAGGAATGGCTTTCACTTATTTACCAAAACATATGGAGAACTTATAAAAAGACAGCCAATGCTAGAAGTGCTAAGAAAATATGAATAAATGTTGGACTTCAAAGAATTCCAGATGCATAAATAACTAACTATAATGTGACACAAAGGTAACATGTAGCATCCAGGAAAATTAAGTCTGTTTCTAAAAACAACATATAAAGAAGTCCTTCATGTCTAGTTTTGTCCACTCTGGGAGCCAGAAATCGTGACGCTAAGGGTGAGGTAGGGGACATCCAACATAGGTACCAATATCTGGAGGCCATGTGCACAGTGATTATTGATGGATGCTGGCTGCACAGGTTTAAAGGGCTCCATCACTGAATACCTAAGTGAAGCTGACCATTGCATTTCAGAAAATGGAATGATCAAGAACTGGGCACTGTTTCAATTAGTAAAAGGATGTTTTATTTTAATGAAAAAGAAAATGGGCTTCACTTTGACAGCAAAAGAAACTGCTAAAAGCAGTAGGGACTAAAGGTAGATGAAATAAGAAAGTGACTCTAGATATATGATCTACAACACAAGCAGATTTGTACATATAGAAACAATATTGTTGGCCCAGGCATATTTAGTTGGAAAAGACAAACTACACTGGAGAAGTAGGAAAAAGGCTGATCTGCTTACATTCTGCCCTGTAAATCCACATGAACTTAAAATATGGAGAGATTTCAGGACAGATTAGAATGAATATAAAAGTGATTAGAAGATTAAAGGAACTTGACAAAGAATTCTAAAATCAAGCACTAAATTCCATGTATTTGACTTCTGTGATATTAAGAATGTAAAAATAGGTGTATAGCTGGAGACAAATGCAATTTCAGGTAATAGAGTGAAAGAACTTTGAGTGTGTCATCACTGTTAATAAGAATTCACAAAAATAGCTTATTGTGAATAAGAATGTACACAAATCACATTAAATTAAAGTTAATCTACTTATTACATGTAATGTTTTTTTGTTTGTTTGTTTGTTTTTACAATGTTTAAATTTAGGTGCCCTGGAGTAAGGTCACAAAATGCAAAGATGTGGTTCCTCTTGTAAGGGCACATGTAATCAAGATAGGCAGACAAACATTGGAAAATGAATAAGGCATCATAAATTAGTGTTAGGTTTACAGATATAAGGTAAGTACTTAGGAAGAAGCAATTATACCATGTACAGAATAAAAAAAAACACTTTATAGACTATTTGGCAAATGAACTTAGCTTTTCTTGATGAGTAATTGGAATCTCAGAGGCAGTAAAGATAGGAAAGGATCTTCTAGGTTAAATAAGAAAACGTGTAAGTGGAGAAAAATATTGCATGTTTGAAGGCTGGGAATAGTCTAGAGTGGCAGAAACATGATATAAGAAATAAGAATAATAAATTGATACCAGATCATGAAGGGCATGCATGCATACTAGCATGGGGTTTGGACATAGTTCTAAGAATAACACAGAGCTGTTAAACTTCGTTGAGAAGAGGGATGGTAGGCATTATATTTCTGGCATTAGTGTGAAGGTAAACAGGCTAATCAGCATGGAGACCAAGCCAGGAGCCCATTAAAGACTCAAAGACTGAATAAGTATACAGTGGTACCTCGAGATACAAGTGCCCTAACATACGAGATTTTTGAGATACGAGCCATCGAGCTAGCGATTTTTTGCTTTGAAATTCGAGCAACATTTGAGATACGAGTGATCGCTCGGATCGGCCGGCTGCACACGACCCACTAGTTTACCACGACTCAAGGGTCTCATAGTTTCCCATACCTCAGTCAGTGTACTTGTTTACCTCCTCTCGAAGCATCTTTTGTGCATTTACATACTTTATCACATTTCTTTTTATAACCATGGGTCTGAAGAAAGCGAGTGGAAAAGTCAGTGCTCAGAAGAGGATGATGTCTATTGAATTAAAGCGTGAAATCATAGAAAAATATGAGTAAGGTGTGCGAGTGGCTGACTTGGCGAGGCAATACAGGCATAGATAGTACTTCAACGATATGCACTGTGCTTCAACAGAAGGAGTCTATAAAGGGTATAACGCCAGCTAAGGGAGTTACAATAATTTCTAAGCTCTGTAGCTCTCTCCATGAAAAGATGGAGAATCTACTGATGGTGTGGGTGACTGAGAAGCAGCTTAAAGGAGATATATTAACACAGGGCATCATATGCGAGAAGGCGCGAGCGATTTACTGTGATTTGCTGGAGCAGACCCCGCGCACTTCCATGGATGAAGCATGGAAAGACTCACTTAAAGCCAGTAGAGGCTGATTTGATAACTTCAGGAAAAGGTCCGGCATTCACTCCATCGTCAGGCATGGAGAGGCAGCAAGTTCGGATGTGAAGGCAGCTGAGTATTACCTCAAAACTTCTTCTGAACTGATAGAAGCCAAAGGATATATCCTACAGCAAGTCTTCAACTGTGACGAGACAGGGCTTTTCTGGAAGAAGATGCCGAATAGGACTTATAGAACGGTATAGGAGAAGGCGATGCCAGGCCACAAACCCATGAAGGATAGGCTAACTCTCACACTGTGCGCCAATGCGAGTGGTGACTGAAAGATCAAGCCTCTGCTCTCATATACCATTCAGAAAACCCCAGAGTCTTTAAGTCACACAAGATTTTAAAAGATAAACTGCAAGTTATGTGGAGGGCAAACACGAAGGCATGGGTCACCAGGCAGTTCTTTGTGGAGCGGATAAACCTGGTTTTCAGCCCTTCTGTTAAGAAATATCTACAGGAAAACAACCTAACCATGCAACCCCTCCTCGTCCTCAACAATGCTCCTGCTCACCCTCCGAACCTCGAAGATGAACTCCTGGAAGAGTTCAAGTTTATAAAGGTTGTCTACCTACCTCCCAACACCACTTCTATCCTGCAGCCCATGAATCAGGAGGTGATTTCTAATTTTAAAAAGCTGTACATCAAGCACCTGTTCTGGCGCTGCTTTGAGGTGACGAGAACACAAACCTCACTCTTCGGGAGTTCTGGAAGAACCACTTTAACATCGTGATATGCCCCAGAATTATTGATCAGGCCTGGCTGGGTGTTACAATGAGGACTTTGACCTCTGCATGGAAGAAGCTGTGGCCTGAGGCCGTAGCCGAAAGGACCTTCAAAGGATTCGAACCCGAGGTGCCAGTGGAGGAGGAGATAGTGTCTCTGGGAAAATCCATGGGCCTGGAGGTGGATGAGAGAGACATGAATGAGCTCGTTGAAGAGCACTCTCTTGAACTCACCACGGAGGAGTTACAAGAGTTGCAGTCTCAGCAACATGCGGAGGTTCTCCAAGAAATTGGTTTCCAGGAGAAGCCAGAGGTGGAGGAGATCTCTACCAGTGAGATAAAGGAGATCTTAGGAATGTGGGAGAGGGTGTCACACTTCGTGGAAAAGAAACACCCCGAAAAAGTTGCTACTGGTCGTGCATTGAAGCTGTTCAATGAAACTTGTCTCACCCCTTTTAGAAACGTTCTGAAAGGGAGGAAGAGGTAAACCTCGTTGGACACGTTTTTTTTAAAATCGGCCAAAAATGCAAAGACCAGTAGCAATTAAGTTCAGTGAAGATTAGTAAAGTTACATTCAGTTTAGGGATAAAGTGTAGCATTAAGAGTGTAACAAACACCGGTTTGGCTCAGTGGATAGAGCATCGGCCTGCGGACTGAAAGGTCCTAGGTTCAATTCTAGTTGGGGGCATGTACCTTGCTTGCGGGCACATCTCCAGTGTGGGGTGTGCAGGAGGCGGCTGATCGGTGTCTCTCTTTCATGGATGTTTCTGACTTTCTATCCCTCTTCCTTCCTCTCTGTGAAAAATCAATAAAATATATTTTAAAAAAAAGAGTGTAACGAGTAGGTAATACACTTTATAAAACCAGTTTATTCCTTTACATTCTCTTTTATTATGTTTTTATACAATATTTGTCATTTATAAATACATTTTTCTTATTCAAAAACACGTAACAAGAACAACTGGTGGGCTGGAACGGATTAACGGCATTTCAATTGATTTCAATGGGGAAATTTGCTTTGAAATACGAGCAACTTGATATATGAACAAGGCTAAGGAACGAATTAAACCCGTAATTCGAGGTACCACTGTATTAGAGCCCAGCCAGTGTCGCTCAGTGGTTGAACATCAATCTATGAACCAGGCAGTCATGGTTCCATTCCCTCCAGGGCACGTACTGGGGTTGTGGGCTCAATCTCCATTAAGAGGTGTGCAGGAGGCAGCCAATCATTGATTCTCTCTCATCACTGGTGTTTCTATCTCACTCTCTCTTTGTCTGAAATATTCGATTAAAAAAATAACAACTGTTTCACTTTTTAAGAAAATTTCTAATTTTAAGTTCTGTGATGGTAAAAACAGTTATTTCACATTTATATGTTTGGTACATCAAAATTCTTAATAAATGTTTATTAAAAGCTTTATTAATTTTATTAAGCATGGCATTTCTTTTATTTGCACTTGTTTAAATGTGTGTATCTTTCAGAAAAGACTAAATTTCTATACGAAGATCAAGAGTTTTAATGAGTATAGTATTGAGCCCTGGACCAGATGTCAACAACATTCTTCTGTAAAGGGACAAATTATAAATATCTGAGATTTTGTCAGCCATATTACCTCTATCACAAACACTCAGTTTTTACATTGTAGTGTGAGGTTGTCTATAAACAAAGTTTGGCTGTGTTTCAATAAAACTTTATTTACAAAAATAAGTGGTAAGCCAGATTTGGCCAATGGTAGATTGTTTGCTAATCCCTGCCGTAGACCAATCTGAGGTTAATCATCTCATTTATAGTTAAAGTATTTAAAATTTCATATGCTTAGTTTTTGAAAGATCATAATTTTTGGTAACATTTCATATCAATTCCATACTCTTTTCATTTCAACTTTATTGAAATATAATGTACATACAATAAAATTTACATTTTTTCAGTGTAAAATACTATGATTTTTGACAAATGTATACAGGTGTATAAACATTACTACAATTTGTATATAGAGAAGTTTCATCTTTCCAAAACTTTCCTCATGTTTATAAGTAGTTAATCTCTCTCCTAAATCCCAACTCCTACAAACCACTGATTTATTTTCTGTCTCCTTTGTTTTGCTTTTTCAAGAATGTTAAATAAATAAAGTCATACACTATGTGACTTTTTGAGTCTGGCTTTTTTCATTTAGCATAATACTTTTGAGAATTATATAAGATATTGTCTACAAAGTAGTTTGTGCCCCTTATTACTTTCTTCCATTACATGGATTTTTTTCAAGTTTCTTCATTCACCAATTAAAGGCTATTTGGAATGTCTCCATATTTTGGCAATTATTAATAAAGCCATTAAAAACATTTGTATACAGGTTCTTGTTTAAATATGAGATTGCATTTCTCTTGGGTAAATATCTGGGAGTGGTATCACTGGGTTGTATGGTATCTGTCTAATGTTATAAGGAACTGCCCAACTGTTTAGCAAAGAGCTGTACTACTGAATTCCTACCAGCAATGTGTAAGAGTTCCAATTACTTCAAATTATTGTCAGTCCTTTTTATTTTAACCTTTTCAATAGATGGGTAGTAGTATTTCATTGAGGTTTTAATTTAATTTTCCAAATGAATACTATTGTTAAATGTATTTTCATATGCTTGCTATCTACTAATATATATATTTTTTGGTGAAAAGTATGTTCAGATATTTTACTCACCTTAAAGTTTTTGTTTTGTTTTGTTTTGTTTTTAGTTTTCAGAGTTCTTGGTATATTTTTGGATGCAAGTTTATCATTGTATATATGTTTTACAAATATTTCATCCCAGTTTGTGGCTCATCTTTCTATTTGCTTAACAAGATCTCAAATTACTATATTTTGAAACACTAGCAGCACTATACTATGTATTTTTCTAAAAGAAAATGGGAATAATAGGACATTTTTTGATGGACAATTTAAAAATGACATCCATGAATATTATAAAACCAAATAGCACATTTTATCATTCCAAAGCTCCCTCTTCAATATGAGTCTTAGTCATGACAATAAAGTCTAGACTCACAGATATTCTCTATCATCTATTTAATTTTGAAGAACTTTAAATCTTTGAGAAGTGACAAAAGAAAGTGACACATCTATGAAATAGGATATCAATCTGCCTGCCTTGGCTTACGAAGCACAGTAAAAGGGAACATTTTCAAATAGTGAACTGTCTCTTTTATTTATTGATCTTCAGCTAGAAATAAGGATATAGTCAAATGCTCTCTCCATATCTTCTTTGCTGTATGAAAACAGGGTTATAGATCAATTGATTTAGCATCACAATTGATTAGGTACTTTTCCTACTATCTCCATTGTGACACAAGACATGCAGTCATATAGATCTTTCATTAGGAAAGCCATTGAAAAGCTAAGGTTCATTGCATGCTTAAATGGTTTGTATCCCACTCATTAAGCCATTAACCAACCATTAATATTGCTTAACCTCAAGCCTTACAGATAAAATAAGTTATTGCCATTTTATCTTCCCAGTGTACCTTTGCAAAATGAACAAGTAGGTGATTTTGTTACAATCTGACTTAAATATTCAGAGACATGCCAAGGGATTCAGATATCTAGACTATTAACCCTAAAAGGACTTTGTGTATTCCTTTAGCTGCATACTCCAAAGCATAAACAATGGTAGACCAACACAGAAGCATTACTCAAAATTGTTTTTCTCCCATCAATTTAACTCATTTTTTAAATATTTTCTACATTATTATTATTACCAATAACATTCATTTTAATAAGATATTTTCTTTGTAAAATTCTTAAACATAGCAGTAAAAATTAAGAAAAGCTTTGTAAAAAGAAGTTAACCATTTTAAGACTGTTCAACTTCTTTGTTTCAACTTTTTATTTCAACTTTAAATTCAAATGAGGAAATGATCACATACAACATCTAATAATCCACTATTGGTATGTTTCTCTTGAAATAAAGCCAGAGAAATTTAGTAGGCCCCTGTCATTATCAATAATATAGACATATTATTTGGTATGTCTTGTTTAGAGTAAAACATAATTGAGGATATCCACTTCAATCTTTGCTTTAGGTACCATTAGAGTAACTATAGTGAACATACAAATCGTTGCACATTACTTTTTATAAAATTTTTTAAGGCAGATCTTTCCATAGAAAAACCAACCATAATGCAAAAATCAACCATTTCTTTTTAAGTCAAGAAGGAAATTGTGAGCACTTGAACAAGAACCTCATAGATTTATAGTATATATGCAATAAGAAATGTGAACAGAGTCAAATGTGCAATTAAGGAAAGCTATAAATAGATTTCTAATTCATATAAAAGAGTATCACAAACCAAGGGTATGTTGTACAGTAGGTAAGGAAATATGAGTGACCTTTACCATCCCATCTACAAAGAGGGAGAAATTGATATATATCTAGCAACTGTACTGAAACGTTGCTGCTCAATGTCTATTTGGTCAAATCAGGACTGAATTTCATTTTATTTTTTAGTTTCCAACTAGTTAAAACCTTTAGCATTTCTTGGGCCATGAAAATAAAGTACTAGGTCATGTGCTACCTCACTGATAAATGAGGATTAGGTACGTATAATATCATTACTTATATAAAATTCATGTATGCAGTTTACAAAATAACTTATAAACTGATAATCAACTTAAAGGGCCAACTCTAGAAGGCCTTGAATGTTTAGTTGTAGTTTACATTTATTAAAATCATTTATAACAGCTCAGCCTTCCTCCATGGCCAGTCAGAGGAGCTTGAACTGGCCTCTTACAGGCAGGTGAATGTGATAAGCCAGGCGTTAGTGCCTTGGGCCATACCTTTCTGTAGCATGTTAATTATTTTCAGTACACAGTGCGGAAAATGACACATGTCTAAAGAATCATGCAAATATTCCTTTGCTGAAAATATGTCCTATACCCTGAGGCATTGGAAAGGGTGGAAATGAACTTGAGAAGAGTCTGTAGTCAGTGCACCAAAGCATTGAAAGGAAAGGGATGCAGGGACATAGGGCCTTTTTAAGGGATGTTAACCTGCCTGTTAGCTCTCCCTACACCTTTTGAAATCACCTGCTCCATACATAGAAGTGTGTGCCTGGCATTCTGTTTTTGGAGAGGGAGGGACAGGATAAGAAAAAGGAAGATGATCATCTTATTCTTTTTGTGAAATAAAGCTGACCTATAGAGCTAGATTTCCTAGAAAGCAAGACCATGTTTACCTACAGGCAAGTTCAACTTTGTGTTTTCTCAGGATTGATCCAAAAGAATGAAACTCACAGTTAATACAGGAATTTCTTTTCTGGACCAATGTCAGATGTAAACAACCCATGGGAGGGGCACTTGCCACAGCATTTGTGTCCTAGACCAGTGGTGGGCAAACTGCAGCTCGAGAGCCACATGCTCTGTTGACTAATGAATTTGCTGACCATTGATTGGTCTAGACTATAGGCTCCCAAATTTCCTCAGAGCATTTACATTGCTCAGAAAATATCCTAAGTTAAATTCTCTAGAGCCATCAAAATGTAGGAACAAAACCTCCATGACATTTTCTGGAGATAATGATAGCACAATCTGGGAAAGAAAAGGAGCTTAGAATGTGGTGAGGGACCTGGGGAGAAAATCTCAGATCATGGAACACTCTCTCCACAGAAGCTTTCTCCAAGACTCTGATTCCAATAATTACTGGCTGTTGTTGTTCCTTGTGATTAAACCCCTATCGGATAGGGCCTAGGCTATAAGACACTGGATCAAAGTTTGGCTCAAGGACAGTGTTCCACAGAGAGGCCACAGGCAATGAGGTGTCAGCATTGACTTTCCCCTCTTGACATCAATCTGTTTATATTTTACTAGAGGCACAGCACGCTAAATTTCGCAGTAGTCCACCACCTTACCTCGCACACACCCTGCCCACCCGCCCACCTCTGCTGGCAGCGTTTGAACTCTCTTAAGCATGGTTGGGAGGGAGTTTCCAATCCCACTCCTTTTCCTCCAATGGTTTTTCTTTCCCACCCCTCCCTCCTTTATCTATGCTGGTCAGGAGAGCCTCTGGCTGCACCCCTCTCAAGGGCACCTATCTGATCACTGAGCTTATTGGGTCTCCCAGAGTCCAGATGCATACGTTACTTCAAATAAACATTTTTGGGGTGTGTGTGAAAATTTAGGTCTCTGATATTGAGAGGAAAAATCTATTGCTTTAAAATAATGATAATATCTATTTCAAATATTGTAATGAAAGTATGAAAAAAAAACCTCACATAAAAAGGCTGCAAAAATGTTATTTTACTTTGAAGAAAGCAATAACTGAAAATAACAGGTTTCTTTCCGACCACATCCTAAAAAGTAGCTGCTTTTTTTATGTCTTAGGCCTATACAAAAATCATAAAAGACCCCTGACCCTGCCTTCTGAAGATTTTAGGTTAACACGTTTGTCTTAAAAACTGTGAGGTGCCTAATTTTAAAAACAACTGGCTACACCCTCTTCCTCAACCATATTGCCACATCATCCAAGTTATACTTTATAAACAGCCTTGATGTGCTACACACATGCCAAAAGTATACGAAATGGGTAAACTACTTTGCCTTAGAAGTATATATTTAGTGATCACTTAGTTACATTATTTTATTTTTGTGAAATGAGCACTGATCAAACAAACCTTTTAAGCAGACCCACCAGATGATAAATATCACCATATGTTTGATTCACATTACACTGGAGCATAAACACTTCAATTACAGCTTTGTGTTTAGTATCAAAAACCTTTTCCTGTGTGTGTGTGTTTTCGCTACAGATCCCTTGCTATGGATTACATTTGGAAAACTGCCTAAAGCACCTTTCCAGGTATGTTTCTGAGAAATAGATGTATTTATGCACACAAAGGTAGTTATGCACACTGTTGTGTAATAGTCAATATGCACACCTTTTCAAGCACAAATGTCCATCTGATGCCTGTGCTGTGCTCGCAGCACATGCCCACCTAAAGTGTGCAGCCGAGCACTTGATCCTGGCATAAACAGGTTGCCCCCAAACACACCGAAGCCCCACCAGCAAAGTTAACCAGCATCGCTACACTGGCTGAGGCGTGAACCTCTCCACCCCACTCCCCACGCTAACCCCCCACCCCGGGTCTGGTGCCTGGTAGGGCTGCTCACACCCACTGGAGCTGCTTGGCCTGGAGCTCTGCAAGGGGTGGGGGTGGGGACGGAGTGGTCAGTGCCCAGAGGCGCCAGCGGATCTTTATTTTTCAAAGACTGCACCACACACACCTGCCCCCCAGTGCCACCCAGGCTTGGGCGAGGGGCCACTGGTGGTTTGCAGGCTGGCTGTGTCCCCAGTCATGGCGGAGGTCCCCTCTGGGACATTGGGCTGGCCTGGGCCAGAGGCCCTGGGAGGTGGGGGCGGGGTGGCTAGCCACCCCCCATTCTCAATCAGGGTGGAAGAGGCTGATCTGGGATGGGGTCTGGGGAGGACCTGGCTTCGCTGGTCACAATGGGCAGCAAAGCTGATCTTTAGGGGCAATATGGCCACTGGCTTTTTATATATATAGATGCTCAGTTCAGGGCTGCCTGGGTTTCAGAGCTTGGTCATCTGGCAGTTCTAGGGTGTGAGTAGTTAAGGAGTACCCTTAGAAAACTGCTTTGGCTTTGCAATTAAGAGACATGAAGAGATAAGTTCAGGATTAGTCTGGCAAGACCTTGCAGGGAAGGCTTGGTTAAAGTGACTTTATAGTTCTCCCAAGGCTGTCTCTGGGTGTTGATGGGTTATTGACAGAGAGATAACTGGGTCTCTTTTGTTACTTGATATTAGAATGCTTCTTTCAGCATCCTGCCGCCCAATGCTATTTGGCATAGGCCTTGCATTTTGGAGTGAGAAATTGGCACTTGGATTTTATTATGGAACTTCTTGCAACCAGTAAGTTCTCTGGTCACTAGATACCTTTTGATATTGGCAGTACTCCTGAAATCAAAATTTTAAAAAATGAAAAAAATATTTCTATCTGTTTATCTATCTACCTATTTATTCTCTCTTACATCTCTCCCTCTCCTGCCACTCCTCTCATATATAACATAATGTCTTCTTAATTTAATTTAAGAAGTTTTCATAGATACAGATAACCCAGAAAATACTAGCAGAACCCTCTCCCTTTTTGTTTATGTAAGTAAGTAATATTTAATTAAATACTCAAATATATATATATATATATTTGGTTATCTAAACTAAGAGTAAAAAAGCTTAAAAGGAGAATTTTTGTCTATTCCAGAAAAAAATTTGTTACTAATTTATAATTTTCCTTAATATTATATTTACTAAATAGTGTCAACAATTAGGAAGGCTATATCATTTACTATGCACTAAAATATTTTCCATTTTCTGAGATTATTTTCATGAAAAGGCAGTTATTACAGAAATCATGTGATATAAAACAGGATCTCTTCATGCCAAATTTGTATAAATAATTAATTGAAGGGAAAGTATTTCACTATGATAAATGAGAGACTGTATAGAAGGAATGATGCCATTTTGTAGGAGAAATAATAGAGTAACATGCCATTAAATAGAAGACATCATATTAAATTTTATAGTTAAAGTACAAAGACATCAAGATATATTAAAATTTGAATTGATTAAGTTTTCTAAAATTCTGGTCCTGGAGATATTAATTGGAGTTTTGCCAATATAATTATTCAAATGAAAGGAAAAAGGAAAAATGTTTAGCGGAAACGTAAAAGCAGTTTGCTAGAGAAAAAGATGGTTGCCAGTAAAGTAAATAAATATGCAATGAGGAAAATAAAGGACATGCTGTTGGCTTAAAGTAATAAGGATATAATTTTAATCAAAATGAGGTCCATGGTCAACAAGGACGCAATTCTAATGGCAAGGTAACTGTGATGCTACCTAGTGTAAGAGTAATTGCACTAAATTAAAACATGATGGCTAAATTAACAGTAGTTATTAACCTTCAGAACAGAGATGCCTGTGAGAGTATAAAATATTCACTGAAGTGGTCAGAAAGGGCCCAAATCTATAGATGTACAATTAGAGACACTTCATATGTGTGTTCTTTTACTAAACATGTTTTTAAGAAACATGACATTTTTATTAAACACTGTTTTTAGAAATTAAATACTGAGTAGTTGCAAAAGAATTCTTACAAAATATATGTACAATATAAAGATTAAAGAGTCATGGTATAATGTACACTCATATATGCAGTTTAAGGAAAATAACACTGATGTTTACTGTTCACAAAAAGTGTTTTGCTTTCTTCCTCACCCCATTCCATTCCTTCCTTCCTCAAAATTAATCACTATTCTGATATTTATGCTTATCCTTGTGAGTTTTCAATTGTATCTCTATGCCTGGATCATATTAAATTTTATAGTTAAAATTTGTTTTGAACACTGATTATTAAAAATAAAAAAAGGGAACCCTCCAGTCCACAGGCCGATGCTCTAGCCACTGAGCCACTGAGCCAAACCAGCTAGGGCAAATGCTGACCATGTTATAAGATGAATATTTTGCTTGGTTTATGTGTAAATGTGTTGTCCTGAGATTCATACACATTGTTAAAATCAGCTAGGATTTATTAATTTTCACTGTTGTATGATATTCAATTTGAAGACTATATCTATTTAAAACTGATGGGCATTTAGCTTATTTTCTATTACAGCACAGAATATCATAATATTATAAATGTATAATATCCATGTCCATGTCTGCTGATGCACATGTATGCAAGAGGGCATCAAAGGTTATATACATGTCCAACTTTACTAGATATGATACCAAATGGTTTTGTCAAAGAAGCTGTAACAACATGGAAATGGAGATCAGCCTTGTATTTGCTCTTCTCCCTGTGTACATGGGTAGACTACATCAGGCAGCCTCCTTCCTAGTGGGAGGGGCCCATGTGATTGAGGGCTATACAATGAAATTTAAGCAGGAGTGATTATGCCACTCCTGCACATGGCCCATAAAACTCTTACACATGTCATCCTCCTAGTATTCCCTCTTCTGTCTGGCAGCCAGGAGACCACCCCAAGATGGTCTCACAGGCCACATATTGATGACAGAGGTACATGATGAAAGGAGACTGTGTCCCTGCCACTGAACACTCAGGATATCTATTTTGGTTTTTATGTAAAGAAGAAACAGATTCTATAATTTATAAACCATTATATTATGGTTCAGTTTTTGTGTTTTACCGTTAGCCTACTTTAATGGACATAGTCCTCCTGGCAAGGATAAGGTACCTGTTTCTGCAACATTTGAAACTTGTCAAACTTCATAATTCTTACCAAAGTGGTGAGCATGAAATGTCATGTTACTGTGGTTCATTTGCATTTTTCTAATTATTAGTGAGGGTAACTTTTCCTATGATAATAGCCATTTGGAAATTTTTTTTTCCTGTGAAGTGTTAAGAAGTGCTGGTTTTAATTTTGGGCTACTTATCAGTTCTATTGATTTGTGGAAGCTCTTTATGTATTCTAACCAGAATGCTTTCTTACTTATGGCTGCAATAAATACCTTATCTCAGTCTGTATTTTCTCTTTTTTTAAAAAATACGTACTGCATTTATCAAATGTATTGGAGTGACATTGATCAACATAAACAGGATTAGGTCCTACAAATCCTAATGTGCCAAGTTATTTGTTCATGAGAGAAATGTACAGAGCATCACTGACCAGGGCTTTAACCCTGAATTTCTATCTATGTACATGTGGGGAGCTATATTGCAACCTGAGTGAGGCCTAATGTCTATTATTGCCTCTCTGTCTTCCAGATTAGAATTGAAGAAATAGAGCCAGACTAACAGAAAGTCCCTTTCCTCACATTATTTTTAATCAGGAGAAGGTCCAAGCTGGTAATTCTATACCAGCTCTTTTAGAACAAGGCAAGTCATCCCAAGAAAAAAAAGGCACTTCACTGAGAATATAGAGCTTATAACCATTTTTCTGCCTCTTCAGAATTCTTCTGCCTTGAGAATTGAGCTGCTCTTCACCTGGAGAGAAGGAGCAGGGGATGGGCTGGCAGCAAAAGGCTCCATGTCATGGGTGAATCTCGAAGTGTGGACCATGGACCACCACTGTCAGGACAGGAGGTCTACAGAGTGTTCTGTATCCAATCCCAGCAGAACAGGGGAGGAAGCCATTTTTCAATTATATTAATTAAACTTTCACAGAAATAGTGCGTTATAATAGGTCTTTTTAATGTTTGCATTATAAAATACACATAACGAAACATAACAGAATAATCATTTTTAAACGTACCGTTTAGTTGCATTAAATGCATTCACATTATTGTGCATCAGCACCATCCTTCTCTAAAACTCTTCATCTTACAAAACTAAAACTCTGTACTCATTAAACAGTAACTCTCCATTCCCACCCTGCTTTCTTCCCACCCCCACCCATGGCAAACATCATTCTACTTTCTTTCTCTATAATATTATTATTCTGGCTACTTCACATAAGTAGAATCAATAGTACAATAGCTGGGGGATATGTTCTAAGACCCCCAGTGGATGCCTGAAATCAGGGAGAGTACCAAACCCTATAAATATTGTGTTTTTTCCTATAAATACTTACTGTACATATAAAGTTTTATTTATAAAGAAGGCACAGTAAGATTAACAGAAATAACAAATATCACAGCAATTATAACAAGATACTATGATAAAATTATATGAATGTGACTTCTCTCTCAAAATATCGCATTGCAATGTACTCACCCATCTTCTTGTGATGATGTGAAATGACACAATACCAAACCTATTCCTGAATCTTGCAGTAAATGGCTTGGTGTTACTTGCTTGAGGGGACCCCTGGCTGAAGTCTTCACATAGGCTCAACATTTTTGTATGCAACACAATGCTATCAATGGCAACGCATTTTTTGTCCATGTGTTCCACACACGATTTTAATATTTTCTCCATATTAGCCAAGCACTTATTACACACTGTGGCCATAACTTTTGCAGTTTGAAGTTAGGCAGCAAAACTATCACAAATGTCTTTCTTCTTCTTTATAATTTCATGGATAGAAGAATTGCTCCTACTCTGAATTTTAGCAACCTCAACATATTCTTATTAAGTCAAGGACTTTCACTTAATGGGAACACTTTAACGGCTCCTCTTCGGCATATTGGAATGACCAGTGCCAGCCCCTTTGTGCCGTGGAGCCCTCATTCAGTAAAAGAAGGGTGACTTGAACACCAGCACTGTGATACCAAAACAGTTGATGTGATAACCAAGAGGGCTACTAAGTGACTAACTGGCAGAACAAAGGGAGGAGTCACATCCTAGACATGATGAAGCTGGATGTTTCGAGATTTCATTGTGCTATTTAGAGTAGCAAGCAATTTAAAATTTATGAACTGTTTACTTCTCGAGTTTTCCATTTAATATTTCTGAACTGCCATTGACCAGGTGAAGCTGAAACCTCAGACAGGTAAACTGTGGATTAGGGGCATGGTGAACAGCTTGTGTGAGAGGTAGAGGTGATCTCCTCAGGCTGTATTTCTCAGAAGGAAGAAACTGGCCTCTTGCAAAACTGACCTCCTGCAAAGGTCCATGGAAGAGCCCTGTTGTCCTCATGCTTCAGAGAGGACATCCTGGTCAGCCTTATGACTTGCAAGCAAGCCACCTCACCACTGCTGTGACACTGTGTTCTGTAAGAACTGTCTGGGTCTTTGTCCTAGTTTCTAGCACAGCACTCCTAAAACCTTTCTAATTCCCAAGGGATGAGAGGGATGAGGATGTCTTTTGTTATGCTAATTAGGCGGCTTTTCTGGAATTTTCCATTTAATATTTTTAGACTGTGATTGACTTTGGGTAACAGAAACTGAAGAAAATGAAACCTCTGATAAGGGAGGACTAGTGTATTTGTCTTTTTGTGACTGCCTTATTTCACTTCGCATCCTGTCCTCCAGGTTCATGCACGTTGTATTAATAATTCTTGTAGCCTTACATTTTGCACGGGTGCTGTAAAAACTACATTGATCATGTTGTACCAACTTGATTTATTCAACAGTATAAGTTTCTCTCTGCTAACGGTTTTTCCTCTTATTTGTATGTTATTGTTAACATTTGTTAATTTTGCCTGATTTAATGTCAGTGTTACTTTTCTAATTCACAAATGGTGAATTAGACTAGACAGTTTTTTAAAGTAAATGTGATAAAGATTATAATGTTAGGGCTTCAACTTAGAGTAATATGGTAATGTAAACAATAGAGAAAAATGAGTAAAACTATAAAATATAAACCTATTTATTTATATGGGGATTTATGCAATTGGAGCATTCATCTCACATATTTCTTATGCTCTCTCTATACACAGGAAGACTCAGACAGATGGGCAAAATTTATTTCATCCCATCAACAGTTTAATCCAAGATAATAACATGGTATCCTTTATAAAAGTTTGTCAAAAGGTGGCATAAAAAGAGTTTCAGTTTTAAAAATTAATTTTAGAAATGAAACTTCTGATAAATAAGAGTTCCCTAATGCTTTATAATTTGATAAATCGTAACATTAAACGTGGACTTAAAACATTGTCCTTGCATACAAATGCAATCGTCATTCTGGAAGCTTTATGACTCTGATATTTTCCTTGGTCAGCGCTCACTTCTGTTACAGCTCTCCCTCAGACTGAATGCTATTCTGCGAGACGTCCTTTATTGTACCAGCCATGCAGCGCAAGCCTTTTGTAGGTAAACCATATAGTTCTGTTTCTCTTCTCTGAAGACATTGTAACCAACATTTCCAAGCATCATACTGACAGATTACTGTTTCCTTCCCTTGGTTCTTTTCTTTCTGGTTTTGGCACTCATTCTTCATTAGTATTTCTTACAAGACATAGCCTTGAACCAAATCACAAATACTGACACTTTAAAATTGTATTATTATTTTTTTAATACTTTAAAATAGCAAGAACATTTTTAAAAATTTTCTATTCCAAATTTCTCAGAAGATGGAATAAAACATTTGGATACAATGCTAACACCTTGAAGGAATATTTTATAACTCCCCTGAATTATTTTAAATGGAGCAAAATAATTGCATTATTGTAACAGGAAGCCAAAGTTGGAGACACAATATGGATGTCTCTTACTTCAATAAACAGTCTGAATTCTGTGGTACAAGTACCTAACCAACAGTTTCAAAATATACTTTAGGGAGCTCCTTTCTACTTGTTGGATGGGTGCTTTCTAATTCATGAATCATCCAATAAAGCCAATTAGATCTGCAAACATATATACATATATACATAAAAAACCTAATAATAGACAAACATGTAAACTGACCACACCTCTGCTAATTTGCGTATGTAGGTGACCAGCAGTCTGGGTCTGGGGAACTTTCTCAGAACACAAGTCACTCTGAGATAGGCCCTTGTGGGTGGGGCCTGAGCAGGGGGGGGGGAGGGAGCCTGGACAGGGGCGGAGCTGGGTGATTGGGAAATTGGAGGGAGCTGGGGTCCCTTGCCCAAGTCCCAAGCCCCGGCCAGAAGCTTGGGAACTGCGCGGGCAGTTCCGGGTGATCAGAAGGAGTTGGAGGTTCCCAGCCCAGACCCCAAGCCTGGTCCAGAGGCTTGGGGCCTGGGCAGGGGCAGAGCCGGCGATTGGAGGGAGCTGGGGCCCTGCCCAGGCCCCAGGGTTTTAGGCCTTGGAAGGGGTGGAGCTGGTGATGAGAGGGAGCTGGAGGTCCCCTGCCCAGGCCGAGAGGCTTTAGTCCTTGGCAGGAGTGGGGCCGGACATCAGAGGTAATTGGTGTGAATTACAGAGGAAATACCTTTTCTGACCGCTCATTGGCTAAGCTCTCTATTTGCCACTGGTAATATTCTTGGTAACTTAGGTTTAAGAATCCAAAAAGGTGATCTAGGGTTTTTTCACCACATTCCTGGAGAAAGAAAGGAAGACCTGCTGCTGGAGGGCTAAGAAATGGCTAAGAAATGTCATATCCTGCCCTAGCCAGTTTTGCTCAGTGGATAATGCCTAGGCTTGCCAACCGCTCCGGTTCAAGTGTAGGCTTCTCCCTGGCTGGGGCCCATGTCAGGGCTCATGCCGGAGCAACCAATCAAAGTGTTCCTTTCCCTTTGATGTTTTTCTCTGTCTTTCCCTTTCTCATCCACACTCTCTAAAAATCAATGGAAACATATCCTTAGGTAAGGATAAAAAAAGAAAAAAGAAAGAAAGACATGTCATATTCTATGAAAGAGACATCTTGACAATGCCTAAAGAAAGTTGTCATTTTTTTATGAAGGGACTGGAGTCCGTGTTGAAGAAAGCACCTTGGTGGCTGTAGTGACTGGCAGTGGCTGCAGCAGTGGGGTGATGGGGCTTGTGCCTTCCCCTGATCAGCCCAGTCACCTCAGTAGGATTTCTCCTGAAAGCTCTTGGTATATGAGAGGGGGCAGGATGGGCTGAGGGACCATTCCCCTCCCCCATGCACCAGGCCCAAGGGTGTGTGTGTGTGTGTGTGTGTGTGTGTGTGTGTCTGTATGGACAGATTGTTAAGATTTCTAAACACATAATAATCTGGCCACTCAGTGTATATCCTATCTAATAAAATAGTAATATGCAAATTATCCATCACTCTGTTACATCCACAAGCCATGCCCACCAGCCAATCAGGAGTGAGTATGCAAATTAACCCAACCAAGATAGCTGCAGCCACAGAGAGCAGGACGGAGGCTTGGGTTTCCCCAGAGATGGAGGAAGCCAAGCTTTCCGCACACCCTGGCTTGCCAAGGCCTCCACTCCAGGCTACAAAATTTCAATTATAGAAGATAAATAAATCCTAATAAAAACAGGAGCTGGAGAGAGCGGGAGGCTAGGGTTGCCCTTGGGAATGGAGGAAGCCAAGCTTTCTGCACACCCAGGCTGGCCTAGGCATTCACTTAAGGCTATAATGTTTCAATTATAGAAGATAAATAAATCCCAACAGAAATGGCTTCCATCAAGAAGTGAGCAGAAGGCTTGCTCTGCTCCAGGTCACAAAGTTTCAATTGTAGAAGATAAATAAATCCCACATACCAGGGCTTCTGCTTGGGTCACTGGAAGGCATGGCCGGCTTGCAAACCACCACAGGCTCCTCGCTCAAGCCACCCATGCCCCAAGGGAACATCCACCCTGATCCAGGACACCCTTCAGGGCAAACCAGCTGGCTTCCACCCATGCACCAGGCCTCTATCCTATCTAATAAAAAAGTAATATGCAGATTTACTATTACTCCAACACACAAGATGGCTGCCTTTATGTGGTCAAAGGTCCTGCACCCATGTGGACACAAGATGGCCACCATAAGATTGTCAGCAGGGAGGGCAGTTGGGAAGGTCCAGGCCTTCAAGGGAGGGCAGTTGTGGGTGTTCAGGCCAACAGGGAGGACAGTTGGGAGGGACCAGGCCTACAAGGGAGGGAAGTTGGGGGCAATTAAGCCTGCAGGGGAGGGCAATTAGGGGTGACCAGGCCAGCAGAGGAGGGAAGTTAGGTGGGACCCAGGTCTGCAGAGGCGGGTAGTTGGGTGGCGGGGACCAAGCTTGCACAGGAGGCCTGCAGAAGCAGTTAGTGGCAATCAGGAAGGAAGGCAGGATCGCAGTTGAGAGCCAACAGTCCTGGATTGTGAGAGGGATGTCTGATTGTCCATTTAGGTCCAATCCCACTGGACATCTTGAGGGATCTGGCCTAAGCAGGCAGTCGAGCATCCCTCAAGGGGTCCCAGATTGGAGAGGGTGCAGGCTGGGCTGAGGGACATTCCCTCCCCACATGCATGAATTTCATGTACAGGGTCTCTAGTCCTCTATAATAAAAGGCTAATATGCAAATTGTCCCCTGGACCAGAAGTTTGACCAGCAGGCAGGCCGGCCAACTGTCCATGTCCTCTCTCCCTGGCTAGAGGCCAGAGGATGGGGGAGGTTAATGAGAAAAAGAAAAAGATAGTCATACATATGTACTACTATTTGTAATACTTTAAACAGTGTGAGTGGTGTGGAAATTTACATATATTAGTTTGTATTTACTGAAGAAACCTCTCTTTCTGGCTGCCTCCCGAGTCACCCGATAAATAGGGTGGATCAGCATTATCAAATGTATGTTACTTCCAAAATTCAGAGTTCAGTAAGTTCTATGCTTCTTAGCAGAGATTTGTTTTAGAGATGATACTCTGCCATGTCCCAGACCACTGGACCACTAAAAATTTCACCAGTGGAACATGGCCCTACATTTTTGTTAACTTTATTTCCAACTTCTGGCATACATGTCACACTAAAAACTTGATACTTATCATTTTCTGCTCATGAGATTCAAATAACATTAGGCCATAAATATAGTGAACCTATATCAGTAAATTCAGTATTTACATAGTCATATTGTTGGTTGAGTAGATGACTAAGTAGTATCTTTAAAAGCAACACTCTCCATTAGAGGGAAAATGTCATGTTTTCAAGATCCATTAACGATGCTCCAGGGACCAAGAAGAGGGCTTACATTAATGAAGCCACCCAAAACTTCCCTCCTGCTCATATCTCTGAACCGGGCTGCTTCTTTTGGTTCCTATATTTAGATTTAGGAAAGTAATCTGAAAAATTTTACCGGGTAACTACCATGATCAGTACCCATACTAAGCACTTTAAATTAGATGTTTCTTTTAATTTTTACAACTTAGAGATGGGTACATTGATCACATTTTTGCAGGTGAAAAAAAAAAAGAATTTCAGAGGGACTAAATGACTTGACCAAGGTTACAAAGCTAATTAATGACAGAGCCAGTATTTGAATCTAGTGTGCCTAAGCCCTTGGCTTTTGATGACAAAGCATTTTACATTTTATTTTTCCCTAGTTTCTGCTTCTACATATAACAGTTGCCTATTTGTGCAACTGTCTCCCTGTTTCATCTTCTATATGCAGTGTGGCCTCGTCTCCTAGCTCCCAAGAATGTGTGTGTTTGGTTTATGTCAATTGTTCAGGTGTTCTGCCTGCTTAGTCCATCTTTCATTCTCAAAAGGGACTCACATCAGAGGATAATTCTGTGGTTGCCTTACCGAATGCAGGTAATAATAAATATTGGAATTAACTTTACATTTGATTCTAAGCGAGCCTTCCATTTGAGGTTCATGTCTACTCAGGGCCTTTGGAGCTTCTCTGACATGTAGATGCAAGAACTTTAAATACAAAAAAAAACTAATTTCTCACATTTACTTCAAGAAGAAATATTGGAAGAAAAGTAAAAGGGAAAGGAAAACAATGTCTAGTATGACTCTATATAACTAAAAACTCTTATTTTTTAATAACAGTTAAGGTAGATGGTATTATTTATACTACTAAAACACCTAGAAAGTATTCTTAAGGATTCTTCTGACAACAAGGTCTTCATTAAAAGTTCATTTAAAGATTATTAACTGAAAAAAAGTAGGGGTTAAACTTACTCATAATGAAAATGTATGGATTAATCAAAGTTAAAAGAAAGGCATTCCTGAAAATGTGCCATGAATAAAATATAAACATCTGAGTCAAGTTACAACAACCAATTAACAAAATATACCGAGGTCATGATTACATGCTTCTATTAGTGTAATATTACAATTTATCTCAAAATATGTTGGTTTTAGTTCTGTCAAAAATTTTGCTTTCTTCAAGAGCACTTAAGCGATGATTTCGAATTGCAATGACTTGTTAAGACAGAAAATTATAGCAGTGGCCCACAGTCATATCCATAATGCCTACGCAGCAGATAGGAGCTCTGTAGTCTAGCTCAAAATCACAGCTGATGTTGAAAATAAGGTAAGCAAAGTAAATGATTATTTTTAAAAAATAATTAGAGAGGAAGGGAGAGGAACACAGAAGTAGAAATATCAATGATAAGGGAGAATGATTGATTTGCTGCCTTCTGCATGTCCCCCACTGGGTCTGAGCCCACAACCCTGGCATGTGCCCCAACTGAGAATCGAACTGCGACCTCCTGGCTCATAGGGCAACATTCAACCACTGAGCCACACCAGTCAGGCGAAATGATTATTTTATGCATGCTTACAGATGTTTAAATTCATTACAGATTTTACCGAGCAGCTAACAAAATCTGGTAATGGTCAAGAAAATGTAAGTATTCAGGATTTATACATGTTGCAAAGAGACATTTAAGAATGTCTGATGTCTTGAGGAATTCTCTAATTTAACAAGTCACCTGGTATACAGAGTTGAAAAAGCCCCAAGTTCAGAAATATGTTAAAACTGAATAGTATAACCGTGACTAAATGCCTCATAGTGGAATCCTATTTCTGGAACCTTCTGTCTGCCAAATCTGCAGAGTGTTTTTCCAGTGTACACATATAAAATTGATGCAAATTTCCCTTTATTTCCAGGTATTTTTCTTTTAATTGCTATATTCCACAGTCCTAGAAATTTGGGAATCAATTTGGGACTAAGAATCATGCCAGGAAGATAAATTACATTCATATGTCAGATATTGCCTCACAATGCTATCTCGCTCAGCAGGCTATAATGAGCCCCCACTCGCCAGGCCAAGCTCCAGCCAAAAAAATAAATAAATATATAAATAAAAGAACACCTACTGTTTCTCCATCAAGGGCACCTCTCTCAGAGGGCAAACAAAAGCAACAGAGGGAGGCCAGCTAGATCCATGCAGTTCCACGGGTTGCTATGCAACCCTTCGTGCAACTTGGGCAGCAACAGATGGACATTTTGAATAGAATTAATGCCCCTCTGACCCATGTTTTAAATAGTGCCCAGACCTACTGCCTGGTGAATTCTATTAACTATAGGCATACATACCCCTATAAAATATAGCATCGTAAGTGACATTGTTATTACCATCCTTACTAACAAAAAGTCATAAATCTATTGGCAAAATTTGACACCGATAATATTCAATGAGATATTTCTCTTTTTTTCTCCCTTTCTTGATAAATGAATCACTGATGTCCCATAACCTTGGGCTGCACATTTCCTTACAGTGTTTCTCTGATTACATATGCAAACCTGCAGTGCCTGCTCTGAGTCTCAGCTTAATTTTTACAGAGTTTGTTTCTTCCTCAGCTGTTGTTACCTGTGGGCTCTGGGTATTGTGTAAGAGACCTCTCTTTATTGTAACTTTAAGAAAGAACATAACATGGGATAAATATTTTATATGCTTCCGTGAGGACAATGTTGTAACCATGTTCCTGATTGAACAATCAATCTGAAGTGTATGCCCAAAGCTGCAAAAGTTCTTTGTCCACTTGCCTTCTTCCCAGGCCAAGCTTCAGCCACTTTTCAGCACTTGTGGCAAGTAGGTTTCAGGGAAGTGAGGATGCCCCCAAGCATAATCAGGCTAAGATCCCCTTCTTAGGTCTCTTACATTTTATAAACTACTAGAGGCCTGGTGCATGGAAATTCATGCACTGGAGTGGGCGTCCCTCAGGCTGGCCTGCCCCCTTTCACAGTCCAGGAGCCCTCAGGGGCAGGAGGTGGCCACGCAATCAGGGGAAGGCAACACCCCCATCACACCTCTGCTGCTGCCACTGCTGGCAGCGCAAGCCTCGAGCAGCCCTGGGAAGCTGGATAGCTTCCATCTTTGGCTTGCTTGTGCCTTGGGCTGGCCCTGGGTGGCTGGGAGGCTGAGGAGACTGGGGGGACTCCAGATGCATGACTGCCACCCCAGAGGAGTTGAGGACACTGCGTACAGCCATCTTTGAGGGCCTGCCAGTCAGTTAGCATATTCCTTCCTTATTGTTTGTGGGCACTGCCATTTTTGTGAAGGTGTGAGGGTCAATTAGTATATTCCCTCTTTATTGGATAGGATGTGACTTACATTGTAAGAACTGAAAAGGGGCTAAAATCACTTATAAAATAATCTAGCAGTACAGCATATCATATTGACAGCAAGCAGTTTTCAAATTTTAATGAAACTCATTGATGATCTATCTACATAATAAAATCCTAAGCAACTGTTACTGCAGAACAACCAGAATGGCCAGTCACTATGATGCGCACTGATCACCAGGGGCAGTCAGTCACTCAATGCAGAAGCTTCCCCCTGGTAGTCAGTGCGTTCCCATAGCAGAAGTGCTACTCAGCTGATGGATGAATGCCAGATGCTGGGCTCACAGCTACAGAGCACAGCTGCAGCAGTGCAAGCCTCTCCTGCCTCAGTGGCAGCCTGCTATTGAGTGGCGCTGTGGCAGATGCAGCAGGGCAGCTCCCAGTCTAGGCTTCAGCTCCTCCCCAGCTTCCCACTGCTTAGTGCACTACTATATCCCTAGGGGGATCCAGGACCTGTTAGAGGATGTCAGATTGCAGAACTGGGATGAAACTGGCATTCTGACATCCTCTAAAGGGTCCTGGATTGTGAGAAGGCACAGGCCAGACTGAGGGGACCCCACTGGTACACGAATCTGTGCACTGGGCCTCTAGTATCTTAATGAAGTGGTGTAGGAAAAGAAGCAATGGGCCAGAGAAAGGTGCCCAGAGAAGGGGTTCTGGTCCCAGCTCTCCACCTAATTAATCTTAAGAAAAATGGTTCTCTACATTTCTTGATGCCACTTCCTCATCTGCAAATAAAGGAGGTTTTGGTGAGATTTCTCTTTAACATTTCCTTTAATATCCCCATTCTCTGAATAGACAAAGATGCAGTTAGAAATGAATAGCAATTACATTCTAGTTGAGCATGGAGATGATAATTTTCAAAGCCCCATATTCACATGTAATCAATCATAAAATTCTTTTAAGGAAGAAATTGAAAAGCCTTAGTCTACCACCTAGAATTTCAGGGAGTTCTTTCTTGATTCTATGCTTTCATTCCTTGCAGGTGCTCATATCCAAGGGGAAAGAGGTGCTCGCTCATTGGTAATGTGGCTTCTGTCAAGGTTTATGTTTCGCACTGTAATCTCTCACTGTAGCCATCCCTCTGCAAAGGAGCATTAGTGTGTGTGCCTCCAGTTTTGCAAGTGGTGCTGCTTCTCTGTCAGGCCTCCTGCTGCTGCCCAGTGTGTCTTTGTTTTGGAAATATGAGTTTGGTTTCCCACTTCTGCATCTCAGGCTTCTTGTCTCCTTGCTGAGAGCCATCACTAACCTATGTGTGCATATCCATACATGCTTCCATATGTACCATAGAAAAATATTGGTTTTGTTTGCTCCTTCTGCCACCTCCCTTGAAGATCCTAAGGGGTGAGAAATGTGGCATCTTAAATTATGTTGTCATCTCATAGAGATTTAGTGTTAATGACTATGGGTTCTTACCATTTCAATACCACCTGAAGTCATCACACAGAAGCATTTCAGCTCAGTAACAAACCAGTCCCTATCTTTGTAGTTCCACATACTTTCTGATGGAACAAGGGATCTGATTTAGTCCTACACTTATTCTGGTATTGATCACATTGTATTTTATTGAAATCTCAAGAAAAATCACAACTCCCTATTTATTGTTTCAATATATAATGTTTTACTTATTATAGTTTGTATATAAACTTTTTAATATTTATCATATTTCAAAATATATTATTATATATACGGATTTCCTAAAAATGTGCATTAGAGCAACTACTACATGGAAAACCAGGACTATTAGGAACAAATGAATACTAATGGATGAAATATATTTGAATGCTGTATTTCATGTTTTTGTTTAAGTTCACAGGAGAAGGGTCCCACATACCAGTCTTCTGCTTTATAAAAGTTGCAATTACAAAAATATTTCGCAGGAGTGATAAAGAGGGACAGTTAAAAAAGCAATTTTATGCCGAGACCGGTTTGGCTCAGTGGATAGAGTGTCAGCCTGCGGAATGAAAGGTCCCGAGTTTGATTCTGGTTCGGGGCATGTACCTTGCTTGCGGGCACATCTCCAGTGGGGGGCTTGCAGGAGGCGGCTGATCGATGTCTCTCTCATCGATGTTTCTGACTTTCTATCCCTCTCCCTTCTTCTCTGTGAAAAATCAATAAAATATATATTTTTTAAAAAAGCAATTTTATAAATTGTTCATGTAACAATGTTGAGTATATGTTTTTAAAGACCATAGGCTCCTAGTTTATAAATGGCCTACCTTTTCTTTTCTTTTTCTTTTTTTAAAATATATTTTATTGATTTTTTTATAGAGAGGAAGGGAGAGGGACAGAAAGTCAGAAAAATCGATGAGAGAGAGATACATCAATCAACCGCCTGCCTTCTGCACGCCCCCTACTGGGAATGCGCCCGCAACCAAGGTACATGCCCCTGACTGGAATCGAACCTGGGACCTTTCAGTCCACAGGCCAACGCTCTATCCACTGAGCCAAACCAGTCTCTGTGGCCTACCTTTTCTTGAGGTGGAAGTTGCCCCTCATCTTAATTTTCTTTTAATAAAAAAAATTAAATAATCATTACTTTATAACCTTTTAGATATATAAGGGCCTTTAAGATTCTCCTAGGTCAATTACTTACTTTTTTATCCTCACCTGAGGAGAAAGGATATTTTTTTTTCATTGATCTTAGACAGAGTGGAAGGGAGTGAGGGAAGAAGGGAGAGAGAGAGAGAGGGAGAAACAGAGAGAGAGAGAGAGAGAGAGAGAGAGAGAGAAAGAGAGGAACACAGATATGAAAGAAACACATCAATTAGTCGCTTCCCAAAGGTGCCCCAATAGGGGGCAGTGATCAGATCTGCAACCCAGGTTCATGCGTTTGACTGGGAATTAAACCTGCAACCCTCCTGGGCATAGGCCGATGCTCTAACCACTTAGCCATACAACCAGGGTGCTTTTAATTTTCTTTTCTTTTTTTTTTTTACATGTGAGAAAACTGAATTTAGATTAAATAGAATTATATTTAGACTGAATTTGTAGTGTGTATTTTTGCCCCAGGCTTTTTTCTGACTCAAATATTGTTCTAGAGTCTCTCAAAGGTGGATAATTTCCTTTTTTCATTTTATTCTGGTAAAATATAATTTTAAAATACACATTAAAAAAAATAACTTTGCTCTAGAAACATGTAATAATTATACTTAAATTTCTGTTATGTTAAATTTCTATAAATTTTCCTTAGCCAGTCTTTCAAAATATATAACTCTGTGGATAAAATACTACTTCAGGAAAATTATTTATGAGTAAAAGCATCAGTGAAAAATTAAATTTCCTTTTGGATTAACTTGTTCCAATCTTAATGAATCTTTAACATTTAAAAACTAGTTTGAAGTTTCTCAAATCCACTACTCTAATGAATTTTTATATCTCCTCTAATTTGCATATTCATTTGATTTTTAGAGAGTTCTACTTACTAGGAAATATTCAGGCTGGTTCTTATATTTAGATATTTAACATTAGAATACCATAAAAATTACAAATCAACATATACATACCTGCATAGCTTGTAATGGGACTTTGTTGGTAATTTGGCAGAATCATGACTTGACTGCAGCCCAGCCATCTTACTTCTTTTGCAAGAAGAAAAATATATAAGTCCAAATGCCAGCAGTGTGGCTCTGTAGACTTCCTCTAGGACTTTCTGTGTTCTCTAGATCATATCTTAAATACTTATATACCCCTCAAGATTCATGATATTATTTTTTAAAATATGTTTTTTTTTTATGTTAGAGGGATAGGAATAGAGAGATAGAAACATCAATAAGAGAGATACATTGATCAGCTGCTTCCTGAATGCCTCCTACTGGGGATTGAGCCCACAACCCAGGCATGTGCCCTGACCTGGAATCGAACAGTGACCTCCTGGTTCATAGGCTGATACTCAACCATTGAACCACATCAGATGGGCATGATACCATTTTTTGACAACGTAATTGTTATGTGATCTGATTTTGTTTCTCATTCTAGAGATTCATGAACATTCTTTATATGTTTTCCACCAGAAGTGTATATACTGATGTGATGGAGCTTATTATTGTTCTTTAAACCAACACAGAATAAGGGAACATAGCCTCCAACAGAACTATTAAAATCTAAGGTATAAGAATGTTTATTTAAAATAATTTAAGGTAAATTGAAATATCAGGACCTTCAAACATTTTAATTTAAAACACGTCTTTTTCCTAAGGACTTTTAAAACCAGCCATGCATTATAGCAGTTTTTTCTCTGATATTGTCTAGATAGGTAAACTCATTTAATAGAAATTTTATTTTTCTATAAGCTGTTGATTTTATCTGGCTTAAATGCAGGTCTGACATTACTGGAGGAAATATGAGCTATTGGAGAGTAGCAGAACCTTCTCCCACCCCATTCATTATTATGCCCATGTTTCATACCAGTTTATGAGTATTGTTAACAACCAAACTCTCAATTCAATTCAGATTCTTTCTGCTCTTTAACTATTAGAGTACAATTAAATTTGGAGATGATCTGAAACTACTACTGTTAAAAAGAAAGAAAAAGCTATAATGGAATAGTAAAATGTTCCACTTTATATTTATATTTTTTATTTTCATTTTTTTAAATTAATTTTTATACATATCTCCCCATTGCCCTGCCTCCCTCCCAGGCATACCCCAACCCCCCAGTGTCTATGTTCATTGGTTATGCTTATATGCATGCATACAAGTCCTTTGATTGATCTCTTATCTACCTCACCTAACTTGAATCTTCCTGCTGTAATTTCAGTCTGTTTGAAGCTTTACTGCCTCTGTATCTATCCTTTTGTTCATCAGTTTATAATGTTCTTTATTATCCACAAATGAGTGAGATCATATGATGCTTCTCCTTCATTGAGGGGCTTATTTCACTAAGCATAAGGCTCTCCAGTTCCAACCAGGTTGCTGCAAATGGTAAGAATTCTTTCTTTTTAATGGCAGCATAGAATTCCATTGTGTAGATGTACCACAGTTTTCTGATGCACTCATTTGCTAACGGGCACCTAGGCTGTTTCCAAAATAGCACCTAGCTATTGTAAATTGTGCTGCTATGAACATAGGGGGGCATAAATCTTTTCTGATTGGTGTTTGTGCTCTCTTAGGATAAATTCCTAAGAGTGGGATTACAAGGTCAAATGGGAGATCCATTTTTAGTTTTTTGAGGAAACTCCATACTGTTCTCCACAGTGGCTACACCAGTCTTCCTTCCCACCAACAGTGCACAAGGGTTCCTTTTTCTCCGCATCCTCGCCAACACTTGTCGTTTGTTGATTTGTTGATGATTGCCATTCTGACCAGTGTAAGATGGTATCGCATTGTCATTTTGATTTGCATCTCTAGAATAATTAATGACTTCGAACATGTTTTTATGTGTCTCTTGGCCTTCCTTCTGTCGTCTTTCGAAAAGGTTCTATTTAAGTCCGTTGGATCGTTTATCTTCCTTTTATTAAGTTCTATAGGTTGGCTGTAGATTTTGGAAATTAAACCTTTATCAGTGATATAATTTGCAAATATGTTCTCCCATACAATGATCTTCCTTGTTGTTTTGTTGATGGTTTCTTTTGTTGTGCAAAAGCTTTTTATTTTGATGTAGTCTCATTTGTTTATTTTTTCTTTAGCTTCCATTGCCTTTGGAGCAGTATCAGTGAAGAAGTTCTTTCGGCATATAACTGAGATTGTGCTGCCTGTGGATTCCTCTAGTATTTTTAAGGTTTCCCTTCTAATGTTTAAGACCTGTATCCATTTTGAGTTTATTTTTGTATTAGGTGTAAGATGGTGGTCCAGTTTCATTTTTTTGCATGTATTTGTCCAATTTTCCCAACACCATTTATTGAAGAGGCTATCTTGGCTCCATTGAATGTTCATGGCTCCTTTGTCAAATATTAGTTGAGCATAGTGGTTTGGATGGATATCTGGGTTCTCTATTCTATTCCATTGGTCTATATGTCTGTTCTTGTGCCAGTACCAAGCTGTTTTGCGAACAGTTGCTTTGTAGTATAGTTTGAAATCTGGTATTGATATCCCATCTACTTTATTCTTCTTTCTCAGAATTGCTGTAGCTATTTGTGGTCTTTTTTTGTTCCAGATGAACCTATGAAGAATTCTTTCTAGAAATATGTCGGTATTTTAATGGGTAGTGCATTGAATCTATAGATTGCTTTTGGTAGTATGGACATTTTAATGATGTTGATTCTCCCAATCCATGAGCATGGTATGGTCTTCCATCTGTTAACATCTTCCTCTATCTCTTTTTTAGTGTCCTGTAGTTTTCTACATATAGGTATTTTACCTCTTTAGTTAGGTTTATTCCTAGGTATCTTAATTTTTTTGGTGCGATGGCAAATGGGATTGCTTTTTGAGTCTCTCTTTCTGTAATTTCACTATTAGTGTATAGAAATGCCACAGACTTCTTAGCATTAATTTTGTATCCTGCTACATTGCCAACTTCATTAATTAAGTCAATTAGTTTTGGAATGGAGTCCTTTGGGTTTTTTATGTACAGTATCATGTCATCTGCAAATAAGGACAACTTTACTTCTTCTTTTCCAATTTGGATGCCTATTATTTTTTCTTCTTGTCTAATTGCAATGGCTAATACTTCCAGTACTATGTCAAACAGGAGAGGTAAGAGTGGGCATCTCTGTCTTGTTCCTGTTCTTAGGGGAAATGGTTTTAGTTTTTGCCCATTGAGTATGATGTTAGCTGTGGGTTTAATCATATATGGCTTTTATGATGTTGAGGTATGCTCCTTCTATTCCCACTTTGCTGAGAGTTTTTATCAAGAAAGGGTGTTGGATTTTGTCAAATGCTTTTTCTGCATCAATTGATATGACTATGTGATTTTTATCTCTCAATTTGTTTATATGATATATCACATTTATTGATTCGCAGATATTGTACCATCCCTGCATTCCTGGGATGAATCCTACTTGGTCATGGTGTATGATCTTTCTGATGTACCTCTGGATCTGATTTGCTAAAATTTTGTTGAGGATTTTGGCATTTATGTTCATGAGAGATATTGGCCTATAATTCTCTTTCATTGTGTTGTCTTTATCTGGTTTTGGTATTAGGGTGATGCTGGCTTCATAGAAGGTGTTTGGAAATGTTCCTTCTTCTTGAATGTTTTTGAATAGTCTGAGGATGATAGGTTTTAATTCTTCCTTGAATGTTTGGTAAAACTCTCCTGTGTAGCCATCTGGTCCTGGGCTTTTATTTGCTGGAAGCTTTTTGATGACTGCTTCAATTTTTTCCATAGTTATTGGACTATTGAGATGTTTAGATTCCTCCTCATTGAGTTTTGGAAGGTTATATTTTTCTAGGAAAATGTCCATTTCTTGCAGGTTGTCCAGTTTGTTGGAATAGAGTTGCTCATAGTATTTTTTACTAATCCCTCGTATTTCCACAGGGCCTGTTGTTATTTCTCCTCTTTCATTTCTGATTTTGTTTATTTGGGTCTTCTCTCTTTGCTTCTTGGTGAGCCTGGCTAGAGGTCCATCAATCTTGTTTATCTTTTCAAAGAACCAGCTCTTTGTTTTGTTGATCTTTTGAATTGTTTCTTTGGTCTCCAAGTTGTTTATCTCTGCTCTGATCTTCACTATTTCCTTCCTTCTGCTTACACTGGGCTTCTCTTGTTGCTCTCGTTCTAGCTCTTTGAGTTGTAGAGTTTGGTAATTTATTACCATTGTTTCCTATTTTTCGCAGGCTTGGAGGGCTATGAATTTCCCTCTTAAGACTACTTTCACTGTGTCCCATAAATTTTGTATTGTTGTGTTGTCATTGTCATTTGTTGCCATGATATTTTTTATTTCTCCCTTGATCTCTCTGGTTACCCAGTCATTGTTTAATAGCATGCTGTTTAGTCTCCATGCATTTGATTTCTTTCTATTGTGTTTATTATAATTGATTTCCAGTTTTATGCCTCTGTGGTCTGAGAAAATGTTTGATATGATTTCTATCTTCTTGAATTTGAAGAGACTTTTCTTATGACCCAACATATGATCTATCTTTGAAAATGACCCATGTGGCACTGGAGAAGAATGTATATTCTGTGGCTTTGGGGTGAAATGTTCTGAAGATGTCAATTAATTTCATCTGGTCTAGTGTGTCATTTAGGATTGATGTTTCTTTGCTGATTTTTTGTTTAGAGGATTTGTCCAATGGTGACAGTGGGGTATTAAAGTATCCTACTATAATTGTATTGCTGTCAATCTCTCCCTTAATATACTCCAAGAATTTTTTATGTATTTAGGTGCTCCTAAATTGGGTGCAAATATGTTTATCAGAGTTATTTCTTCTTGTTGGATTGTTCCCTTTAGTATTATGAAGTCTGTTGTTATGTCCTTCACTTTGAGATCTAATTTGTCAGATATAAGTATTGCAACCCCAGCTTTTTTTTTTCCATTTGCCTGAAATACCATATTCTATCCCTTCACCCTTAATCTCTATGCATCTCTTTTCCTGAAGTGGGTTTCTTGCAGACAGCAGTTATATGGATTATGTTTTCTTATCCATTGGGTTACCCTGTCTTTTGATTGGAGTATTTAACCGGTTTATATTTAAAGTTATTATTGATAAGTACTTATCTGTTGCCATTTTTAGTCCTTAACCCGGAGTTCATTTTTTGCTTCCTCTTTCTTTTTATTACAGTAGACCCTTTAACATTTCTTGCATTGCTGGTTTGGTGGTAATATATTCCCTTAGTCCTTTTTTGTCTGTGAAGCTTCTGATTTCACCTTCAATTTTGATTGAGAGTCTTGCAGGGTACAGTATTCTTGGGTTCAGACCCTTCCTTTGCATGACTTTGTATATCTCATTCAATTCCCTTCTGGCCTGATGAGTTTCTGTTGAGAAATCAGTAGCTAGTCTTAGGGGGGTTCCTTTGTAGGTAACTTTCTGTTTCTTTCTGGGTGCTTTTAAGATTCTTACTTTGTCGTCGGTGTTTGCCAATTTAATTATAATGTGTCTTGGTATCGGTTTGTTGGAGTTAATTTTGCTTGGGACTCTGTGAGCTTCTTGGATTTGTGTGGGTTTTTTCTTTCCTATATTGGGGAAATTTTCTGTCATTATTTCTTCAAACAGGTTCTTTAATCCTTGTTCAGTTTCTGCTCTTTCTGGAACCCCAATTATGCGGATGTTGTTTTGTTTCATGTTATCCCAAAGTTCCTTTAGTCTCTCCTCTTGCTTTTTAACTTTTTTTTCTAGAAGCTGCTGTACTTGAGTATTTTTTCCTACCGTGTCTTCTAGCTCACTGATGCAGTCCTCTGCTTCTTCTAGTCTACTTTTGATGCTTTCTATTGAGTTCTTTATAGCAGTGATGTCATTTTTCATTTCTTCTTGATTATTCTGCATTTCTTTTAGGTTCTTCCGCATTTCTTCTTGCTTCTTTTGCATTTCTTCTTGCTGCTTCTGCATTTCTTCTTGCTTCTTCTTCATTTCCGCTTGTCTTCCATTCTTTTCATCTACCTTATGATCATTTCTCTGAACTCTTTCTCTGGCAGGGTTATTTCTGCTTCTATTTCGTTTACTTCCTTTTCTGGTGATACCTGCCTTTCTGTCATATGTGCGCTGTTTCTTCTTCTACCCACGGTTTTTCTTTTCCGGGTGTCTGGTTATGTAGTTCTCTCTCCTATGTTGATTCAATACACAAACTACAACATGACTCAGTACAGCACTCAAGGCACTGAATAGAAATGTATTCATAATGTTAATAATCACCAATAAGGTGACCACCAATGAAAGACAAATTAGGGGTAAGTAGAGAAAGAGGAAGAGGAAATTGAGGGAAAAAAGAAAGGAAAGAAGTGCCAAAATCAAATTGGGAGAGGAAGAAAAAAATAAATAATTAAATGAACCTAAAATAAAATAAAATAAAATTTAAAAAAAGGAGAAGAAGAAAAAAAAAGAGAAAAAGAAATAAAGTCAGAGAGAAAAGGGGAACAAAATATAGATGTCATGAGAAAAGAGCAATAGAAGAGTCACTACTCACAATAAAGGCCAGCAACCAGTACCTAGAGATTAATACAAACTGCAGATAACAACTAGTATCAAGGAAGGCGAGGGAAAAGAGAGGTAAAAAACAAGCAAAAAGCAAAATAAAACAAGTAGAATACGCTAAAACAATCTCACAAAAATGTTCAAAAAATTGATATAATCACTGTTCAGGCAAATAGTAACAAAAGGACATAGAGATAAAACAACTTTTTGGCTAGTGAAGACAAGAGGAGAGAGGTTTGTATGGACTTGTAGTAGGGGGTTTGAAATTAGATATATAAGTGGGGTGAAATTATAACCACATAAAGAGAAAGAATAGGGGAAAACTAAAGTTTGAAAAGGGAAAGAGAAACAAGACAACAAAATGGGGAAAGTTAGGAGGAAAGTGTTGGCATAAAGGTAGAGTTGAGTTGGAGTAAAATTATTCTAAAGGAAAGATGAAAATAGAATATCTAAAAAGGTAAAATACCATTAGTAATTAATAATACTAGTTGAAAACAAAAATGTAATAATTAAAAGGGTAGAATCAATTGAGGTGGAAAGAAAAAAATAGTCTTTTAATTAAAATATGTAAAAATGAAAAATAAAAAAAAATTAAAAAGAAAAACAAAAAGGAATAGAATGGTCATTCACTTCCACTGTTATTCTGCTTGGCACTCCTGTTTCCCAGTAGGGAAGGTATTGCAGTTCCCTGTGTTCCACTGTTGGTGTTTTAATCTCTTTATTCTTTTGTGGTTATGCGAGTGTCAACTTGTGTGTCATCCACTGGGTGGCAGTGTTTTGGAATTGATCTCTGAGACAAAGCATAGGACCTCTTTAGGCTGTGCTCAGATCCTGCTACTCTGTGGTTCTCAAAGCAGGTTTGTGGGGATTTTGCAGCCGGGACACTGTAATAACTCCCAGGCTGTCCCTCTGCCTCAGATAAAAAACAAGTCCTTTTCCAGAGCTCCCCTCTGTCAACAACTCGGAGAGTTTGCCTCCACACTTAGGGATCATGCCCTGCCCACCTCCACAGACCTCTTCAGAGGCAGCTTTCCTGTAGCCCAGCTCCCGCAGTGTGTGCGTCTCTGTACTGAGGGGCAGGAGACCTCACCTTATCCCAGGTGAAATCTGACCTTTCCCAGTGCCATGTGGATCTCTGAATCCGCCGCTGTCTGTGCCGATTGGAAAGCGGTGTTCTGGGTCGCCAGCTGTTCGGTGGGTGTTTCAGCTAGCTGCAGCTTTCAGATCGCCACAGACATCCACTTCCCTCTGCAAGATGGCTCGGTCTCCACATTCTTGCTGGTGGCTCTGGCAGACAAAATCCCCATGGCAGTGGGGCTGCCTGGCCAGGAGACCCCCGTCCAGCAGTCCCCCCACCTTCTCCTGGAGGATAACTGACTCTTAACTTGCCAACAAACACTCCCTGTGCGACTCTCAGCTGCTCTCTCTCCCTCTGCCCAGCGACAAAGCTCCAGACGTATGTGTCTATTCCACCGCCATTTTCCTAATCAACTCCACTTTATATTTAAAAGCTTTCATACGCCCAGGTCCTCATTTTATGAAATTCAGTTTCCCTAGTTTTATGCACATTCTATGTTAGTAATGATCTCATGTGGGATGTGATATTTTAACACGTTGATTAGCAACAGTTATTAATAGTATTAGTTTTCACCTTCTATTTCAGAAGCCCCTTCCCCACTAGTCTCTTAATAACATTTACCTTACCTAAAATCTATGTGTTTTAGAGAGTTTCCCATACAATTCTTGGAAAACACTAGTTCTAGGTCATGCTCTGCAGTAAAAGAGGAGGTTTCCAGAGTCAGGTAACTTAGGGAAACACTGCATACTATATTCTACCTCTTGAAGATTTGTACATTAGTATATTAAAGGTTTTGAGGAAATCTACAGTGACAATATCTATTCATAACATAAATTTTAAAGGTAAAAATAAATACTTCTTTATTCTTATTTTTTTCTTTATTTTATTTTATTTTGTTATCAACATTTACATCCCCTACATCCTCTAACACCATCACTTCCACCCCCTCTTCCCTGCCTGCAGTCACCACACTGCTCTTCATGACCATGCCGAGTTTTTTCTCTTTTTTCATTCTTTTTTGCTTGTCATTCAGTGTATTCCAACACTTTGCAAGGTGGCTGGAACACAGTAGGTTTTCAAAAGTATTTATTGAATGAATGAATTAAATATTAGATGGATGGATGTGAAAAATTAGAGTTAGACCAAACTCTCTATGACTAAAACTTTAGTCCCATGCTACCTTTCATGGCTTCTTGTCATCTATGAGGGGGGAAAAAGGACTGTAAAGTGTGGCAATGAAAGCTTTAAATGACTTGTACTAGTCAGTATTTCCAGTATTGTCTTCTACTACCTCCTTTACATCTTGTGATGTAGCATTTGACTTAGGCTATGCTATTCGAGTCTGCTGAACTTGCCATGTCATTGCTTTCTCATAATATAAACTGTAGTCACATAGGAAGTGTGTTCCCTTGTCCTTACCTACTACCAGAATTTCTTAACTGGATGCACTACTATCATTGAGGGAGTTTATCTGGAAGTATTTTTGTTTCTCACAACATGACTATGAGCTCTATTAACATATAATGAGGAGTTCAGATACACTAAATGTCTTGCAATACATGGGAGCATCCTGCCTAATGAAGAATTATCCCAAATACCAAATGGCAAAAACCTAAATTCCAGTAACAATGACATTGAGATACAATACCTATCAAACTCAATCAAGTCAGTATTATGTAATCATGATCAGCACTAGTGATACCAAATTTTTAATTCCAGCTGTGTCACTTACTAGTTATATTCTTTGAGTCATTTAGTCTCTTGGAACTTCAGCTTTCTCATGTGCAAAATGGGTTTAATAATTCCTTTCAGCAATGTGGAATAGAGATGAGAAAAACAAAATGTTAGCATACAGGAAATTTTTAATAGGTAGAAGCTATTCTTTTTTTAAATATATTTTATTGATTTCTTACAGAGAGGAAGGAAGAGGGATAGAGACTTAGAAACATCGATGAGAGAAAGAGACATCGATCAGCTGCCTCCTGCACACCCCCTACAGGGGATGTGCCCGAAACCAGGATACATGCCCTTGACTGGAATCGAACCTGAGACCTTTCAGCCCGCAGGTCGTTGCTCTCTCCACTGAGCCAAACCAGTTCCAGCAGAAGCTATTCTTAATAGCACTGGAATCCAGCATCAAGTCCAATCCTCCTTGAAGCTCTCCCTGCTACTCTGAGAGTGTCCTTTCATTTTTCTCAAACACTCTTTTTAGTCAAGAATCTTCCAGTTTTAAGAAAAAGAGGCTTGCTCAAGTTATATTTCCAGGAAACAAGTTAGCTCATAGACAAAATATCAGTTAGGACTGTACAAGTGACAGAAAACCCAAGTAAAACTGACTTAGTAAAGAAAATACATTAGTTCACATAGTTTATAATGTACCATAAGCTTCATGTAGACAAGTAAACTCTGTGAGAATAGAGCTTCTGTTTATCCTTTTTTTTTTTTTTGGCTTTATTCTTATGCTTCATATCACAGCCTCAGGCAAATCAAAATTCTCACACTGTGGTCACAATGGCTGCAATGGCTGCTGCAGATGCAGATCTCATATCCTTACACCAACTAATGCTGGAGAAGAGAATGATCAGTGGGTCCCAAGGAATAAATCACTTCTCTTAGAAATTCCTTGCCTCTCATAGATTCTCAACCAATCATAGGGCTAGTGTAAGGGTTAGAAATATTTGGGTAAAAATTATTTGCTTAAGACAATTTGAATGAACCAGCCCTGGAATTAAGGTAAATCAACCTTCCACCTGTCTCCCCCAAAACAAATGAGAATGGAAGGGGGTAATCTCTGTTAGCAAGAGTGAGGGAAGTGAGATAATGTGGTACAAAATATATCCACTAGGGGCTGTGGCTTAGATTTTCTCCAGATCAAGAATAGGTAGATAAGTACCTGCAAATATTACTCTAATACTTGATATATGGATTTAGCCCTACTTTCAGCTCTGAGGTTGTAACTAATGTAAAAATTCATAAACAGAAACCTCACTTAAAATGGAATTAGAAGGCTAGGAGAGAGTACTGTCATACAAGTGTCACTCAGTGCAGCTTACTGAACCCAACAGGAAAACAGGTACTTTATAACTCATACAGAAAGTACTGTATTGCTTTGCTACCCCAGCAAGAGGAAGGAAAGATTCCTCCTCATCCAGTAACAGTTCAGCCACTGGGAAACTGTTATAGCTTAGCCAATGAAAAGCTGTCATACTCCACACTCAGTTCCCTGCAAGGAACTCTTTGTTTACATTAGCTCCTCCCAAGTCCAAAAAGATCATTCCTCTCCTTTGTTTCTCTGGACTTGCACATAGTTTGTCATTAGGTCCAATGTCCCAAATTGCAATTCTTTTTTAAAAAAATATTTTTATTGATTTCAGAGAGGAAGGGAGAGGAAGAGAGAAATATCAATGATAAAAATCATTGATTGGCTGCCTTGTGCGTGTCCAATACTGGGGATCAAGCCAGCAACTTGGGCATGTGCCCTGACCTGGAATCAAACCATGACCTCCTGGATCATAGGTCAACACTCAACCACTGAGGTATGCTGGCTGGGCTGCAATTCTTTATTGTTCCAAAACCTATTGTGCTAGAGAAATACCTGGATGTCTGTTTAAGGTCAACACCTGGGAAAAGGGGCCCCCATTTTCCCACATGGGAGCTTATCTGCAGATGTTGGAGACAGCAGAACATAAAGACAATTAATACCTAGTGGGCCCCTGACTATGAGCGTTTTACTTGTTTGTAAGTGTATTTATTTAGAATTTTAACGATAATACAACTCACCACTATCAGCATGTGTCAATGGTGGGCAGACTTGCTTATGGTTTTTCTCCCATATGTAACTTTTTTGCATTTCTAAAAGGAATACAGTTTGTGTGTGTGTGTGTGTGTGTGTGTGTGTGTGTGTGTTAGAAACACTATGTTTCAAATTGTGGAAAAAGTGCCATGCTAGGAGAAGTACATGGTGCCTTAGCAGTGCTGAAAAATAATGGCACTAGAGGGTTGGATAGATGCCAAATCTAAATCTTGATACAAGATTCAGGAAACAGAATATTAATAGCCTTCACTGAGAGAGTGGCAGATGGAACGCTGATTCTTAGAGGCGAGTAGTTTTAGGAGAGCAGGGAAGGTGAACATGCTTGCCATACTTGAAGTCTTACATTTGCCATTATGTGCAATAACCCCTTCACCACTAAGCCAAACAAGGAAGCTAATATTAAAAATTTAAGATATTTATGTTTTACCTCCTCAAGTAGGTAATATTATTTTTCTCACATCTTTTCTTATACACTCAGCTAGCATACTGGTAGATACTTAGTATATTTATTAATCACTAATCATTGAGTGACATGAACCTAAATAAAAGGGTAAGGGTAAATTTTTACAATAGAAATAATATTTCTCATCATTCCCTATACATTATTTTGTTTTTCTGTCACCCTGGACAAGAAATTAAGTCATAATAGCATAGCAGATTTTAACCCTATTGGGGGAGCTTAGCAAGAAATAATTAATCAGGTGATAAAAAGTAATAATGGAATTCATTTTAAGTAAATCGTGCCAATAAACAATGGGATTTTTGCTGCTTTTAAAGAATGTATTTGTGAAAGCTGAAAAGAGCCATACAATGGTCAGAGATATGACCAACATTTCAATATTACCACAAGGATCTTGGAAAAGGCCCATGGAGACAAGCAAAATTCAGACCAACTTGTCAAAATTTGCCTTACCAAGTGGAAGTGAATATCAGATCTGTTTTCAGGGCTTCCTAGACAGTAACCCATGGGTGTCATCATAGAATCAATAAATACTACTTTTTCTCTGCCCTGGCAATGGAATGCAAGTTTATATATGTGTGACAAAACTCTTATTTCTGGGAAAGTGTCAATAATTTCCCCAAATTTTTATAGAGATCTGTAACCTAGCAAAAAATTTTATTTTAATTTTTTTAAATTTTTCTTTATTGTTGAAAGTATTTTTGTTGTTGTTTTTTCCCATTGACCCCTTCTCCTCCCACTTTCACCACACTATTGTCTGAGTCCATGGGCTATGTATATATGCATGCAAGTTCCCTGGTTAATTTCTCCCCTTCAGCACCCTTCCCTCACCTTCCCTCTGATATTCATCAGTCTGTTCATGGTTCTATGTCTTTGGATCTATTTTGTTCATCAGTTTATTTTGTTCATCAGATTCATATATGAGTGAGATCATGTGATACTTATTTTTCTCTGACTGGCTTATTTTGCTTAGCATAATACTCTCCAGGTAGCCAAAACCTGTTTGGCTCAGTGGCTAGAGTGTCAGTCTGCAGACTGAAAGGTCCCAGGTTCGATTCTGGTCAAGGGCATGTACCCTGGTTGCAGGCACATCCCCAGTAGGGGGAGTGCAAAAGGCAGCTGATCGATGTTTCTCTCTCATTTATGTTTCTAACTCTTTATCTCTCTCCCTTCCTCCCTGTAAAAAATCAATAAAATATAATAAAATATATTTTAAAAAAACAACACACTCTCCAGGTTGATCCATGCTGTTGCAAATAGCAAGAGTTCCTTCTTTTTTACTACCCTCTTCCATTGTCTAAATGTATAGAAAACATTTTATACTCTCTATTCTATAGTTATTATGGGATGGGTGATGTGAAAAATTATGATTATAAGTATCTTGAAATATTATCTTACTATTTAACCAATGGCAACTTCATCTTTTTTTATAATATTTTTCAATTACAGTTGACATATGTTATAATATTAGTTTCAGGTGTATACCAAGTGATTAATATTACATACTTTATTAGGTGGTAATTCTGATAAAACTCACATCCATATGATACCATATATAGTTATTAGAATATTTTTTACTATATTCCCTATGTTGTACTTTGCATACTATTTTGTAATGAACAATTTTTACATATTAATCCCCTCACCTTTTCACCCATCCCCTCAATCCCCCTCCCATTTAGCAACTGTCAAATGATTCTCTGTATCTATGAGTGTTTCTGTTCTGCTTGCTCATTTTATTTCTTTAGATTCCATTGTTGCTAGACATGTATTTATTGCCACTTTTTATTCATATTTTTTTCTTCATCTTAAAGGAGACCCTTTAATATATTTTTTTAATTTTTATCTTTATTGATTAAGTATTACATATGTGTCTTTATCCCCCTATTGCCCCCCTCCATCCCGCCTCCCCACTCATGCCCTCATCCTCTGGTGTCTGTGTCCATTGATTAGCTTATATGCATGCATACAAGTCCTTTGGTTGATCTCTTCCCTTTATTCCCACCTTCCCTTACCTTCTCTCTGAGGTTTGATGGTCTGGTCAATGCTTTTCTGTCTCTTTAATATTTTTTATAATACTTGTTTGGTGGTGATGAACTCCTTCAGCTTTTCCTTGTTTGGGAAGCTCTTTACTTGTCCTTTGATTCTAAATGATAGCTTTGCTGGTTAGAGAAATCTTGGTTTCATGTCCTTGCATTTCATCATTTTGAATATTTCTTACCACTTCCTTTTGGCCTGCAAAGTTTCTGTTGAAAATCAGCTGATAATCTTATGGGAGCTCCTTTGTAGATAACTGTTTCTCTTGCTGTTTTTAATATCCTCTCTTTGTCTTTATTTTTTAGCATTTTGATGATTATGTATCTTAGTGTGGGCCTCTTTAGGTTCATCTTGAGATTCTCTTTGCTTCCTGGACTTGTATATCTGTTTCCTTCAACAAGTTAGGGACATTTTCTGTCATAAAAATAGATTTTCAATTTCTTGCTCTCTCTTTCCACCTTCTGGCACCCCATGATATAAATGTTGGTAATCTCAAAGTTGCCCAAAAGGTTCCTTACACTATTCTCATTTTAAAAGATTCTGTTCTGATAGAGTGTTTTCTACTCTATTATCCTTCAAATCTCAGATTGATCCTCTGCTCATCTTCTCCACTGTTGATTCACTGTAATTCATTCTTCATTTCAATAAATGTATTCTTTATTTCTGATTGGTTCCTTTTTATGTTTTCTAGTTCCACTTTTATGTTGAAGTTCTCACTGTATTTTTGTTGAAATTCTCACTGAGTTTATGTACTCTACCTGTAAGCTCATGGAGCATCCTTATAACCAGTGTTTTAAACTTTGCATCTGGTAGATTACTTGTCTCAATCTCAGCCTTCCTGTGTTTGTTTCTATTATTAAGCAGAACTGCTACATCTCATGGGTTTGGTAAAGCGGCCTTATATAGTAGATGTTCTGTAGGGTCCTTTGGCACAGCGTCCTTGATCACCCAAGCTAGGCACTTGAGGTACACCCCCATGTGGTCTGTGTACATCCTTTTTTTGTAGTTGAGTCTTAATTGTTATTGGCATATCAATGGAAGGGATTTACCCCCATTCCAATCAACTGTAAGGACTGACAACTGTGGCCACTGACAACTAACCTCCAACCAGTGTAAAGGATCAGCCTTGTAGGGACCCATCCCAGAGAACAGGACCTACTTCAGTGGGGCTCTGGTGCCCCCTAACACCACCCCTTAAATATATCACTTTTGGAGGTGTTTGGATAGTGGTGCTTCAATGTGGTCTCAAGCTGTCCACTGAGTGTTATAGCTCAGGAGCTCCCAGGGAGTTGCAGGCCAAATTCAAACACAGCCTGTATTCTGTCTGGGGCTACCTGGCATGTGCTACAAAGCAATCTGCAGATGGTTGCTACTTGTGCTGGGCCTATAGGTGCCCAGGTGAAATCAAGCTATGAAACAAGGTCAGCTGCTGCTAGTGCTGGTCCTGGGGCCACTTAGCAAGAGTATGGGGCATACTGAAGCCAGATGCTGCTAATTTAAGAGATTTTTAGGAAAATCCAAAGCATAAGCCAAGACAGGCCATTTGTATAGAAAAGCAACTAGAAACAGCTTGGGAAGGCCTCAATATTGGGTGCAACAGGGCTTCTGGAAGTCACCAGGATGGGGCAAACAGTATGAGCCAGGTTGATGCTATCTCAAATATGGTGCCTGCCTACTGATTCTGTTGGGGAGAGGACTCATCAAAGGAACAGTGGCCTCAAAATAAAAAAAAAAGAAACAATGACCTTTGCCAGCACTTCTTACTGGCAGAAAATTGCCCCCTATCCCCGCACCCCCCCTCGCCCCGCAGCTCTCACTTTAATAACAGACTCCACCATATATCTTTGGTGCCTTTTGAGTTGCTGCCCCAATGCTGAATGAAATTCAGATGCAGTTGAGTCCAAGTATGTTGATTTGCTTGTGTGTGAGCTTCTTTAAGAGAAATTGCCTGGGACTCTAGCAGCTCTTCGTCTTACAATTCCTGCTAGTTTTTATAGTCAGAAGTTATGGGACTTCTCTTTCTAACACTGCAAGTCTGAGCTGAGTTTCTGGTATGGGGCTGGGACCCCTAGCTCCTCAGGGGGGGACTTCTGCAGTCAAGATATCCCTCCTGATTTCCTATTTTCCACATATAGGTATGGCACCAGCCTGTTTTATATCTCTGCCCCTCCTATCAGTCTTGATGCAGCTTCTTCTTTCATTCCTTAGTTGTAGGATTGACATCCAACCAGATTTCAAGTGGTTCCAAATGATGGCTACTCTGTAGTTTACTTGTACTTTTGATGTGGTTAGAGTTGAAGGTGAGTACGACATTTACCTATGCCACCATCTTGACTGGAAGCTGGCAATTCCAAATTTCTTATAAATCACTTTACTCCTGTCTCACAGACCTTGAGCTTGCTGTTTCTTTCTTTCTTCCTTTTCTGGAATGTTCTTTGGCCAGCTATCCACTCAACTTGTTCTATCACTTCACACTTTTATTTTAAAAGTCACCTCTGCCAGGAAGCCTTCTTTGGCCCCTCACACTATTGAAGATCTCAATTTCAACTCTTAGCTGCTTTATTTTTTTTCTCATCTAAAATATAACATATTTATTTACTTAGTTTCTTGTCTTCCCTATTAGAATATATATTCTCTATAGGCAAATATTTTTTGTCTATTTTTATTCAATACTATATCCCCGGTGCACCAAATAGTAACTGGTATATAGTACGCACTCAATAAACATTTGTGGGATATGTGGGAACTGTATAACTGGGTTGCCCTATACTTGTCACCCACCTTTCAAGTGCTATAACTTGCAAAAAAAGAAGGGCATCCTACTTTTTATTAGTTATAGATCCCAAATACATAATGTTTATACTTATATTTTAATTCAGAAAAAGAGAGCATTAAGTAATTAAAAATATACAGAACTTTGGCATCAAACAGATCTATATTTCCTGGATCTGCTATTTATACATTATAAAATATGGGTGATAATTCTTGTGAGGATAAAAATAATTGACATATATTAATGTTAAATAAATGGTCTATCTTTTTATTAGAGTGATAAAAGAGAAGATGTAAGAATGAGATTGACAGTTGAGACAATACACTTTTTATGTCTAAAAATATCTATGTTATAGTTATATAAAGGGCAATACTTCCTATATTTTTGTTTCAAATGGTAAAATCCTGCCATTGTTTAGTTATCTTGGTAATTTCATACTACCTTGGCTAACTTAAATCATTTTTTTCTTTTTGCTACACACTATTTTTTTCAAGTGATTTAGGGCTAGTTTCTATGTCAGACTTCATTGGTTATTTTATAATTCAGGCAACATGACTTTTGACTTCAGCAATTTTGTTTATGATGCCAAATACTGAACTACATTAATATAATTCTATTTTGGCTAATCATTTAATTCTTATTAAATTGTATAAATACATATTTCCCTGAGAAATATAATGAGGTGTAGTATTCCTATTTGCATGTTGGCATCTTTTGCCTGAAAAGTCTCCTTTGGGAAAATGTAATGACTGTTTATTGGAATTATTTTCAGTAAGTGGTAAAAAATACCATATTCAGCAAATTTCGTTTCTTTATTTTAGGTTAACAAAGACAAAGTGCATGCCAATATTTGAGGGTTCAATTATTTTTAATCCATATCAGAAAAAAATGAGAGCAGTTTGGATTAAGTAACTTTGTTAGATAAATGTATAAATAATAGGCATCAAACATGTATTAATCTTATTTTCACTTGTGACAGCCTCTAAATGACCCAGGGGCAGGGATATTCAATACTACAAAAGCTATGAACTAGACCTAGAGCGCTTTGTGCTCCTAATGATGAGATTATCCTCATTGGCTATCACCTAGGGCCAAACATCTGGAAATTAAGTAAGTTACTCATGGCAGGCCCTCATCTCCACTGTCAAATGTATTTTTCTCTTATTAGTGCACTTTTTTCTTCCCAACACCCCAAGTCCCAAAGCTTCCTTGGTGTAGAATATTGTCCTAACAAAGGAAAAGAGGCACCCAAGTGTTGGAGTTTTCTTGTGTTACTTCTCTTGAAGGTATTTTTGTTTAAAAATAAATCTGTGAGAAAAGATTAATGATCAAATAAAATATTGAACTAGCAAGAGTATAAATGTGCAATATTGGAGGCTAATTTTGTATCTCAAATCACTTCAGATAGACAAGTACCTTCTTAAAAAGCTAGTTATATGTATTCTGCCAAACTTCTCACTTTGTAGTACATCTGATGGCTTATTTAGGAATGTCTATTTAATATATTCATAAGCACACTTTTTTGTATTCATTTGGTTTCTTTGGTATATACACTCCTCATTTCTATGTATCTTTCCAAAGGAGCAACTATACAATTCTGTAAAGAGTGGACACATGCTCAAAACCTGCTCAATAAATGTATGGAAAATTAAATTGAATAAGCATTGACTGCCCTCAACTGCCCTTCCTCCCCAGGCAGCTGCAGTTTTCAATACACTTGTATAATGGATACAACTAATACTAGAAGTCTTCAGTTGATCACATAGTCATGTATCCATTTATACATCTATTCATTTAATTAATATTTACTGTATTTCTAATATATGGAAGGTGTTAGAAATATATGAACAAATTAGATAGAATCCCTGGTCACAAAAACATATAATAGTAGTAACTCCAAATAAATGGTGACTCAAAGGTTAGGTCAAATGTTAATTTCTAGTCATATTTAAATATATAGGAACAGTATGTTGGTCTTCACTTGTGCCAAGGAAATAATGGCATTAAGTACCAAATAGGAACTATGAAATGTTTACCAATTACTTTCTTTCCTGAAATTCAACTAGATAAAGTATTTGATTTCATTCGTTCATTCAGTAAGAAAAGCAATTATCAAGCAACATATTATGCTTCAGGCATTATTCTTAGTGTTGGGTATACAATGGTAGAAAAACAATCAGAAACAAAATAAAAATGAAAGGTGTTTGAAATTTATTAAGCTTTGGAAGTATGGATTAACATACATATAATCAAATAACTATAAAATTAATAAAAATGAGGGTGCTTTTTAGCCTTTTTTGTGAAATGAATGAATATTAAGTGAGATTAAAATTTAGGTTTTTTTTTCTCTCTTTGCTACTTGTAAACACAATATAGGATAATGTAAAAGCTATTTCAGAATATATCTACAGCACAACCAAGGGTAGAATATAATTCTTACTAAAAATCCAATGTTTGTATCTATTCAAACAAGATTCTCAACTTTTTTTTTACTATATAGAACAGTAGTTTTAGCAAATTCAATGAAAATATTAAATAAGTAATTTGGCTGGATTTAGTAGCTTATTTGAATGATAAATTGAGATAAGTATTTCTACTGTTTCTATTTATTATATAGATACTAAAACTGCTCAGGCCCTTGCTTAATTTATTGACAGAATCAAATTAAACATACCATTAGGCTAAAAATGTGTGTGTGTGATATATATGTGTGTGTGTGTATATATGTATATATATATATATATATACATATATATATATATATGCAAAATTAATATTTATTTAATTACTTTTATTTTTTATGTTAGTTTTTCCATACAAGAAGGCATAGAACTTGTCAGTGTGAAACATATAAATTTTTACTTTTGGAATTCTGAGGATTATTGTCCTCTTGTATTGACATTTCATTTACATCATAACTACCTTTGCATTATCAAAATAAAGGGAATGACTTCTCTTATTAATAAGTCTAACTTTTAATAACCTGATTTGCATTTTATTTACATTGTTGCACCATAGTATATAGTACCAAGATTACTTTTTTTATCATAAGTTTGAACCCTCCTAATTTGTCAAATCTGTTATCTGAACAAGCTGAATTGCCAGCTTTCATCTCAATTTCTTGACTGCTGTTTAAGAGGATTAGAAGTCTTAGTGGCCTTTTCCAGGGTGGCTAACAGGAACAGGCGCCATGGCAGCCCAGATCCAAAATCAATGACCTGAGTTTGATTGACTGAGTCTCAATTCCTCTGTGAAAATAGCCTTATGCTGGTCTTCTCTACTTACACAGACCAAATCAGGCAGAAACCAGCAGTGACTTCTTCTTTTTAACTTCAAGTATTAGGGAGGCAATAAGAGAGCAATAACAACAATAAAAATATCAAGGCATGGGAATGTAAAAGGATGTTCCAAAGAACTAAGGCATTTCATCCTTTTGCTAAATATCCAAGTTCTCCAATTAAATAGTCTTTTAATTTTAAAAGTATTCAGAATATCCACTTATCATCATTTCATTCTTATTTCATTCTTTTAGTTTTAATAAAACAAATTTACAAATCCAAACACCAAACTAAGCCTTTCAATTAGAAATATTTTCTTTCATTCTAGAGAAGTTATAAAGTTAGAGGTATGGGAAAAAATGATTTTATTTGGTATTGAAGGTGTTCATACAGGAAAGAGACATACATTTTTTACTTTATGTAAAGGGGGATTTTTTTCCCTGAGAAAATTTATTGTCTTAAAAATGGGTCTAAGAAATTTAGACATGACACTAAAATAGTTCTATTAGAAGTTATGCAACTTAAGTTACTGTAATCACTCAAGAAATTATGGAGCTTATTGGCAAACACAATTCCTTTAACTCTCAACATTTTCTGGAAAGAAGAGAATCACCAGAGAACAACAGCATTTTATATTATAGAATCCGAGAGCTTTAGAGATTTTTCAATCCAATTTTTGCCACCCTCTAATTACAAAGGTCATAAAATAGAAAACCAAAAATGTTAAGGAACTTGCCCCAGGTCGCAAACCAATTGAAAGTCTTAAAATTAAGAGTGAAAAGCTTGATGCAGAAGATTTTAAGAGAATTTGAAAGAGCTGAACATTTATATAAAAGATATTTTCATCTTATTTGGAATATCATTCTAATCATCTTATCAACAATTCTAATTTAGAGGTTGTAATTCATTTTAATAATAATTTTGTAAAATGTAATGCCTATTTTGAAACATCCTAGATAGTTTTAAGCTGATGGCAACTGAGGCAGAAAAGGGATTTAATAAACAGGACACAATTTCTAGTGAAGGTAGTTTGTTTTATCTGTTTATCTAGAACCTACCTATAATGAATAATATGATCTTTCCACACAGTATGTAAGTCTATGCCTCGAGAGCTGTTCTTTTCACTAAAATGCAAAACTGATACTGAGGCCATTTTAAAGCAAATGGTCCTTATGTTAAATCAGTAATGATTCTGAATAACTTTTTATAAAAATAAAATTTTCTAAAACTTTAATTTCCCTTTTGTCACTCTGAAGGCATTTTGCAGTAGAATAACTTAGTAACAAGTGAAATTGGGAATAAGTCAACATTCTCATTAAAATAAAGTTATCTGGTATTTCTGAGACCCATAAAACAGCAATTGAAACCTGAAGCTTCAGAGAAGAAAATCTTTATTGTAATAAAGGAATCAGCAAAGTTGTTTGTAAGCATCATTTCCATGGCAAAAGATTAGTTCATTCAATAAGAATCTTGCAACATGGTGCCAGCACGGTTGCAATAAACTTTATGGAATGGCTCATAAGATTAGACTAATTAAAGATAATCTAATTTGGACAATTTTATCTTCTGGAAAAGAAATGTGATGTCATCCTTGGGGAAGAGACAATGTTTGCTCCCTGGGGATGTGCAAAAAAAAAAAAAAAAGAAAGAAAGAAAAACCACAAAAAAAATCCTCATAAGATATGTGCAATAATAAGAATTAGGGTTGATCCAAAGACAGTCTTAGATCTACCCATTGCCTCTCAAAAGATCCACCACATAGACGGTTAAGCCCCATAATTATCTCCCCTATTTGTGACAAGCCTGAGCTAATCAGTCTCTGAGGGAGTTTTCCAGCAGATTCTGAGGAGAGTGTGTGCACTTCACATTGCTCATCAAGCTATTTTGTACTCAGAAGCGCAAAGAACTGACCAAAGTTCATTATCCTCATCTAGACCAGAATTAATTCAAATTAAGAAAAATATACATTTTTAAAATGTTGAGAGCTTATAATTTAGAACAAAGAGTCTTCACTATTTTTATAATAGCAACATAGGTTCTAGCTGCCTATAATCCCATATTAAAAGATTAGAAAAAACATCTGAAGAAATCAGAGAGTGTCTAATTGAGGTTCTTGCCTTTAATCCTGCAAGCCAACTCCCTCTTGGATATCAAGATCTGTCAGTGATGAGCCAGGGGAATTCTGTAAGGAAAAAGCAACGATGAGGAATATAACATATTCTTTCCTACTTAAGTAATAAAAAGGGAAAAACACAGTTGGTGATATCAAAACAAGCCAACAAAAAAAATTAAGGGAAACATCACAAATGAGTTTGTAAATATAAGCTAATAAAAGGTAAAAATATAAGCTTGGTATTGCTCTTTTATTATGTTTAAAACCATTGTGCTATATAGAGTACACAAATAAATAAATAAAAATTCTCATGGAAGAGTAAACATAAAAAGTAACAAAAATTGAATCCACACTCTTAATACATTTTTTATTTAATAAACATATTTTACTTGGATATTGATTATTAAGATATTCATTACCTATTGTCTTTTTATAATTATATTCATTCATCTTGTCAGAGAATTATATGTTAATAAGCATTTTTCTGTCAACACTAAGAAATGTCACTGTGAAACAAAGTTCTTCTGCATAGCTATTATGTAATTTTGCACAACACAGTTTAGAAGCTTCACTTTTTGACAATTAACATTTTATGCTTATTTACTAAAGCACAGAAAAATTAGAATTCATGAGCAGTAAGTTAATTAGCATAAAAATTGAGTTTATTTTGTTTAGAAAAATATAGAAATATAAAATCTTTTATAACAATAAAAAAATAATGAAGACAAAGGGAAAGAAAATAGAGTACTAAAATAAAGATATACATTTTAAAATATCATGTTTTAATCATAAAGTGGGATATGTACTTTCCTCAATATTGGCTTAAAAATTTATATAAACTTTAAATTATGCAATAATTATATATAATAATATATGTATATGTGCACTATAAACATATTTTCTTCAGTCTATTATGCATTCGTACTTTAAAAGGGTTAATGTACTACATATTAGGAAAGTTTTATTTCCATCATAAATTCATATATAGAAATATCATTTAAAATATTTTAATAGTCATTTTAGCATTTTATTAATAATCTTCTTATAAAAGATGTCTCTTTTTATAGTAAACTGGAGGGATGACAAAAGTCTTTAGGAATCATTCCAAAATACAGAGAAACTTGGAAATGAACATGAATATGGGAAAATGAAATCTTTTTTTAAAATATTTTTATTGATTTTTTTTACAGAGAGGAAGAGAGAGAGATAGAAAGTCAGAAACATCGATGAGAGAGAGACATCGATCAGCCGCCTCCTGCATACCCCACAGTGGAGATGTGCCCACAAGCAAGGTACATGCCCTCGACCGGAATCGAACCTGGGACCTTTCAGTCTGCAAGCCGATGCTCTATCCACTGAGCCAAACTGGTCTCGGCGGAAAATGAAATCTTGATGCCTAAGTATAAGCTCACCACCCTATCCCCCCAATAATAGTCAATCAGGCATCAATATTTATTTTAAAGCTCTCCAGGAGATTCCACTATGCAGCGAAGGTTGAGCTCCAACCCTCCTTTCTACCTGGAAACTTAGAAATCAGTCTTAAATGGTTCTGCAGAATTGGAGGTTCCCAACAGGGCAATTATTCAGTGGTTCTTATGCCTTTTGCCTCAGGTATCAGTTTTCACAGTTATGGATTATTGGGGGTCCTAAAGTTTTTGTTGATGTGGGTCATATCTCTTGACTTTTGCTGTATTAGAAATTAAAACTGTGAGATTTAAAATTATTAATTAATTTCAAATGAAAATTAATGAACCCATTGCACGTTAAGATAACTTTTACAAAAAATCATTGTATTTTGTAAAATAAAAAACATCAGTGAGAGAAGTACTAATGTTCAACATTTTTGCAAATCTCCTTAATGAGTGGCTCAATTTTCCTATCTATTTCTGTAATAAGTCTGGAAAAGCTCACTACACACTTATGAGAGAATGAGAATTTTAAAAAGTCAAACTTTGAGAATGGCTGGCGTAATGAAAGTAACGCCTATAGTATAGATAAACATAAATATAGCAAGCTCTTACACTGAGGTTCACAAAAGTCTACTACAAAGTAAACACTTGGGTGTACAAAAATACTTCCTGTTACCATTTGCTTGGTGGTTTGTTAGGTATGGCAATCCAGATGCTATTTCAAAAAGTGACCTAATTTAATTAGAATATTCCACTATTTCAAAGCAATAAATATCTGAAAAATATTATTACTACTTTATATGATTTTTGCATGCTTCAAAGACCCAATTGTGCAGTCTAGTTGGTAAGACAGGCATATGTGAATGAACTTTACAGGTTTTATGAGCTCAAAATTATACATATAATGAGTCACATGAGTAAAAACATATGTACAACTACTTTAAATTGCTCTCACTTTGCTATATTTTTTTACTTATTACCATCTTAGATAGATAATTTACTTTTTAAGATGATAGGAACCAATGAACTCATATGTGTATATGCATAACTGGAGGACAAAGACAATGGGTGGTGAAGGCTTGGAGTAGGGTAGTGGTGGGAGAGAACAATGGGAAGGGGAAGGCAATTATGTAATACTTTCAACAATAAAGATTTATTTTAAAAAAGATGATAGGATATGAAGAAAGGGAATCTTTGTGGTAAGTGACTATTTGGCTTATCAATATGGCTACATAAAAATTTTTAATTGATTTTTTAGAGACAGAGATTGATTGGTTGCCTTCTGCATACGCCCCAACAGGGCATCAAACACGAATATGTGCCCTGACCAGAAATCGAACCCAGCACCTTTTCGTGTATGGGAAGATACTCCAACCAAGTGAACCACACATGCCAAGGCCAGATTCTTACATAAACATTTATATTTATTCCTAAAAACTGTCAGTTGTTTTTGTGTTGCTATTTTAATTGTTACTTTGTAACCTTCTCTTTTAAAGAGAGATAACTTTCAAGTTGAAGTATGATATTTGATGTATTTTCTTTGATTTTAATAAAGTTTTTTCTTATTAGTTTATATTTCTTTTGTCTTTTGTTGTATTCTCTGCATATTCTATATTCTACAATACATATGCAACAAGAATGCCTCCACATTTAATTTTATTCTTTCCAATTTTGATCAGTGTTCACACTTATGGTCAGTTTTAATTCAAATTCTATTCTCCAATATATTGGCTATTTCTTCTACCTTAATGTCATCAGCAGACTTAACAAGCATACTTGATATCCCATCATTCTGTTCATTGGAAAAATGTTAAATAGCACTGAACTGGAAACTGACCTCTACAGAACACTTTTTGTTTTATTTTCCCTTTAACACATTCCCCAAATGATACTTATAATCTGCATCTTTAGATGTGCTCCAGGTGAGGCTGGCCAGTAGTTCTTGGGCATGTAATATATTTCTAATAATTAAGAAATATTCTAATTGGAAAGCTGTATAGATAGCAGTAGAACTCTAAGAGAACTGGATATTCCTCATAAAAGGAGAGTTATGCATATGCATAAATTGGCTAAAATTGGCCCTTACAAGTGTAATACAAAGTCATGAAGCAAGGAAAAACACATACTGTACTGAAATGTCCATTACTTGCTTCAACCTTGACTAAAACACCCACAAAGACCCATGGGAAATTAGAAAGAAAAATAGCATTTTATAAATCATTAAACTAAAGTTTCATGTAGCTATCCTATTGGTAAATTATGTCTAAATAACTTTCTTTATTTCTGTTTGTAATTGGAACAACATATTTAGTGAAGCCTCATTTTTTTCTCTCCCCTGACCCTACCTCTAACATTACCCCATCCAATTGGACATATCATACACACACACACACACACACACACACACATACACACATACACACCCACCACATTATTTTATTAAAGAATACTAACTTTTTTTTGCTTGTGGTGTTTTATGTATGTTTATATCACTAAAATTTTAAAAATATTGTTTTCTTGATTAATTAAATAATACTAGTATTCCATAATAATCACATATTTATGCTACTTCCTTGGCAGGGAAAGGTAAGGGAACAGTAAGGCAAATGAAAGTTTTACAAAACTTCACTACGAAATAAAGTTTAGGATAGTTCAAAATTGTTATTGAATAAGTCATTGAATAATAATGATTTATTAATTTCCAATATGCTCTTAACACAGAACTGGATGATCCTAAATATTATAATTTAACTAACCTCAAATAGCTCTTTCTAGCACTAATAACTTAATTATAAAACAAGAAAATAATCAATGTTACTGACAAAAAAAAGTAGGCATTTTTACTGCTGACCAGCACTGTTCAGAATGTAAATCACAAGATTTTAGGGATTATTAGGAAGTAATGGTTTAATAGTAAAAACAAGTGAAAGACAGCACATAAAGAAGGATTTGAAGGATGGGTAACAAGATGATGAATGGAAAGCAAGTTGAGAATATCCCAGATGATGGAAAAAGAATGTTTAAAAGCAGGGAAGCATTACAGAGTCATCATATAAAACAAAAGATCCTAGCTAATACTCTGTAGATGCATGTCATATAAATGTTAGTGAATATGTGTTGTTTTCCCAGAATTCTGAAGGTGGTAGATTTTATAGACAAGTGCTCTGAACACAAACCAAAAAAAGAAGGCCCATCAGTTCTCTAATCTGCCTAACAAGTCACCCCCAAATTTAGCAGCTTACAACAGTTATTATATCAGCTTCATTGTTATCCTGCAGCAGTTTAAAGAATGGGTGGTTTTGGCTCAGGGTTCTCAGGAAGCTGTAATGAAATTATAGTCTGGGGCTATAGCCATTTCAAGATTTGACTGAAAGAGGCTGTTTCCACTGCTGTCTGTTGGCAAGTCTTAGAAGATCATTTTCTAAACTCACTTCTATGGGTCTCTCCCCAGGACTGACTCCGGAAAGGTAGCTGGCTTCCCCTAAAGCCAGTGAATCAAGACAAAGAGCACCTAAGACAGAAGCAGGTCTTTTTATAACCAAGCTCAAAAGCAAAAGTTTGGGAGACAGTGATCATTGTAGACCATCTTTGATTCTGCCTATCACAGAAGACACGGTTGATATTATGGTGAAAGAAGAAATTTATACTATCTCTGCCTCAAGCTCTTAAGATATAATTATTATTTTACTATGACATAGAGCACAGTAAAGAAGTTGGGAATTAGGAAATAATAAAATTGAGGATACTAAAGCTTATGAAATATAGTTTAAAACCTCTTTCCTCATGTTATTTCTCTTTTCTTATTGGTTAGTCCAATGATATAAAATAGATGTTGTTTTCTTTATCATTTTTCCTGAGATAATGGCAGGCATTGTTAATCAGTCATGGTACTCTTTCACTAGGCCCAGATGTGACCTCAGAATCTCTCCTGGTACAGTGTGTCAGATGTTAATAACTAACTGATCAGAGATGAAATGTAACTTTTATTCAAGTTCTAGCCCTTAGAAGAGAAATTATCAGCCTTCATGAACATATGATCACTTAATTTACTTTTTAAAATGTTTTCTCAACAGAGTGGTGAGGAAAACGTAGCCTTTTAAATAAGTGGTGTTGGGTCAATTAGATATTGATTTTTTTAAAAGTTAAATTTGGCCTCTTTCTTATACCATATACAATTCTAGGTAGACGATAGATCTAACTACGAAAGGCAAACCCATAAAGAAAAATATTTATAAGATAACTATTAATTTGACAAACTTATTTACCATAAAAAAGGCAAGCCACATGGCTTAAAAAATATGGCACACATGTAAATAATAAATAACTTATCTCATATACAAAGTAGTATATATATTTATATAGAACACCTATAGCTCAGTATGAAAAACAGAGATAATCCAATAGAGATAAGGGCAAGAAACTTGAACAGGGATTTCACAAAAGATAGTATCTCAGTAAACAGTAAACTCACTAAAGATGACTGTGATGACTGGAAAGGTGAGCTGAGGTGTTTTCCCAGGTCATGTCTAATGTCTTGCAATGCCAAAGAATTAACTATGCAGACCAGAAGATTTAAGCCAAAGTGTGGAAAGTTCATTAGAAGCAGATTCAGACTCCCCACAAGAGGAGGGGGACCCAAGTATGGGTTGTCCATTGAAGCTTTATAGTCCAGGGCTATAGATTTGCTACAAGCCTGCTCTATGTCTACCTGTGTTATCACCTGATTGATTCCCTCATTTGTTTTTGCCCAGCAACTAATCTAAGTTTTCCCTGTTTCTGTGTGTTCTGTCTCTGTTCCTATGCTGAACTTTCCTTGTTTCTATGTGTTCCTACACCCTCTTACTGCAGGCCTTCCCTTGTTTCCCACTTCTCCAGCTTTGAGTCCAGAAGCATTTTATTATTTCTGTTGGTTGGTTCCTGTGGTTAGGCTGCTCAAACTGCTGTGTCTGCTCTGCCTGTGTTCCACCTGCCGTTGTTTTTTACCAGACCCTGTCCTATCTGCCTACATTTCAAGTTAACTCCTCTCAGCTGGATAACTACACGTTCACTAGAAAAGCTCAAATGAAAAGCGCTAACAATTTTAGTGTTGATAATGATGTAGATGATGTCAATCCTCCATATAATGTAAATGTTGGCTGGTTTATATAATTAAGTGGCCATATAACTTGTGGCCAGATAGCTTATTACCCAAGAATTTAATTCTAACAGACATACAATAAATTAGATATATAATGTCATGTTTATGAAATACTATATACAACAATGAAAATAAAAGGGAAATACAAAGTTATATGCAACAATTTAGATTAACCTAACATAAAACTAGCCAAAAAAAAAGCCAGAGGCAAAAGTATACATAGATGGCATTATTCCATTTATATAAGTTAACATATGCAAAAGTAATCTATGGTATTAAAGGTTAGGATAGTGATTAATTTTGGAGAGGAAAAAGGAAGTAGATGTTGGCACAAGAATATGAGGGGCCCAAGCAGAAATTTCAGGGCACTGGTGATCTGCTTCCTGACCTGAGTGGTAGTTACCTGAGTGTGTTCATTTTGTGATTATTTATTGAGTACTAGAGGCCCAGCGCAAGACACAGAACCACCATACCAGCGGGACCCCAGACCTGCCATGCGTGAGTAGCACACCAACCCGACCCGATGCACCACAAGCCATAAGTCCTGCAGTGCAGTGTGAGCCATGAGCCCCATCCCACCACTGTGAATGGCTCATGGGCCAGGGGGAGGGACCAAGAGGTGCTCCATGCATCATCTCCTAGTGACTTGTTGTTTGGTTGTCCCAGTGTTATGACGTTATGGCCACTGGCCTTTAATAATATAGATGATTTTTATACTTCTCTCTATGTGTTAAACTCTACTGAAAAAGTTAAAAATATATACCAGGATATTAAGGGAAAGATTCTATGCTAATTAAGAAAATAACTCTATACTCCCATCAACCATGAGGTCAATATGGCCATAGGTTGCTGAGTGACAAGAAAACTAAGAAAATACAGATTACAGAGTTTAAGGAATAAATATTACTTGAAACAAATACAGGACTTTTGTTCTAAGCTGCAGCCATTTTCTGATAGCATATTATCTTTTCCAAGTAAAGAATATTCTTATAATATGCCCCAGTTGGAATTCTGATAAAATTTGCAAGTTAGATTCAAATTATATTTTATACACATTGATATTTCTCCTTCTTAATTTTTTGATGACCACTTCATAAAGTTTGGTCCAGATTTAAGGACAAGTAGGAATGATAATTTAGATAGATATATGGTACATTTATTCTTATTATCAAATTAGCAAACAAGTAATGCCAAGGGCATGCTCATGATCAAGGATACATGGAGGTATGCAGAAACTCAGGTCCCCAGGGCATCTTTGTTGGTTGTAGATGTGGACCTGAAGTTAATGGCCACTGCAGCCACAGAAAAGAGGGAATCACCAGATTAGAGAATTATGTGTAGAATCATCACCTTTTTATATCATCTTAAATGGAAAAGGAAAGGAAGAGGGAAATGTCAGCTTTCAGGGATCCACTCTTTTACCATTAACAAAATAGCTTTTTTAGATTTTAACATATACAACCATGCTTAGATATTAGTTCCCTGGGGTTGGCGTGGAGGGTTATACCCGACTGTATTACTGAGGCTGCTCCAAATTTCAGTGCTGTATCCTTGGCTGTTGTCTACTACAATGAGTTAACATCATTTCTTTATTCACTTATCCTTTGTTCTTGAAATGTGTTTGTACATCCTAGGCAGGTATCATGTCTTGTAATAACCTGGCAATTGAAAGTTGAGTGGAGTTCAGTTTACTCCCTCTAAAAATCTTTAAAACACTGTCATATTCCAAAACATTTATCAAAAGAATTCTAACATGTAGCGTGAGTATTCATCTTTTATCTAATTTTGCATTGTTTCTTAAAATTTATAAGAAAAGTAATCTGGTCCTGGCCAGTTTGGCTCAGTTCAGCCTGTGGACTAAAGAGTCTCGAGTTTGATTCTGGTTAGGGGCACATGCCTAGGCTGTGAGCTCGATTCCTAGTAGAGAGCGTGCAGGAGGCAACTGATCAATGAGCCTCTCTCATCATTGATGTTTCTATCTCTCTCCCCCTCTCCCTTCTTCTCTGAAATCAATAAAAAATATTTAAATAAATAAATAAATAAATAAAATAAAGTAACCTGAAAAAAATAAAGATCTTCTAAACATGTTCAATTATTCTCAGCAAAGATCTGAAGAATTTTAATAAATGATATGATTTCTATTGATTAAGTAATTTTCTAAATTCCTTTTTGGTTTTAAAGCTGAGTGCCTTAAATAATTTCAACACTATCAGATATTACAATAATTACCCTCATTTTTCCCTAAAGGACCTAATGCATGAAAAATTTCTTGGAAGTACTCTTTCCATCACAATTAATTTTAAGTCTATGAACAGATTTAATTGTATACATGAAGAAAGCAGTATTTAAACCCTAAAATTGTGAATCTACAAATAGAAAGAACACTATGAGATAATCTTCCGTTATGGCTACAGACACATTTGACCCCAAATGAACAGCTGAGCTCAAACAGTAAACAGCCTTGATGTTTACTAAAACAGCATGCATCTCTATAAAATCAACTTTAAATGATCATTTTCATGGTAATTATCAAGATTTCCCCCCATGAGTTTATTAATTTTTTCATAGATGAATCTTTATTTTTAAATCTTTTAAAGCAAGAACCCTAGGTATCAATTGCAATCAAAGCTAATAATGGACCTCACATGTCCTTTGTTGCTCCATTGGGCAGTGGGTTGGTCTCAGTTTATAAGAATCAAACTTCTAGGTTCTGAGGTCTGCATATAAAAACAGACCTTATCTTATCCATGTGGCATCTAGTGAGTCCTGAATTTTACTTAACCAACAATTTATTGAGTGTTGACTCTGTATCAGGCACTCTGCCAGGTTCTGGAAATTAAAAGGAGAATAAGTTTCTAACTTCATAGAGAAGCCAGTTAGGAAATTAACAGTCAAGGTGAAAATTGATGGAGCCTGAACCAATGTGATCAATACAGAGGGATATATTTGAAAGGAAATAAAGCCAGGGGAGTTTGAGAAGTATATCTGATATAAAAGTGACAGAATTTGATTAAAGTGTTTATCTAAAAATAAAATAAGCAGTTAAAGTTAAAACTGCTATTTTAGGAAAATCTAAAATGCCTGTCCCTTCAATAAAAACATTTCTTTAGTTCCTTTCAAATTTAACTTTTCTTTGGGAATCTACATTGTTTGGTTCAAGAAATATTTCTGTAGTGAGAAGGAAAATAGTACATTATTATTGTATTATTTAGGAAGTAGTAAAATCGTTTATTATAATTCTTTGAAGGCTAAGACAGTTTGTGTGGTATTATTGCAGACACTAAGTGTCTGACGAGTGAAGTCAGATCAAATCTAGGTTCAGCAACCTGGATTCTTGAGTTCTAGCTAGGAAAGGATTCAGAGTAAGACCCAAACTGTAAGAGAAAATTTATTTGGTAAATTACAAAGATAGAAGAGGTAATTCCTAGAAGAAATAGTCTTAGCAAAGAAGTTATGAAGATAAAGGAAGGGCTTTTGAGCGTGGGAATAAGGAAGCTAATGGTAACTGCCTGGGGCTGGGAAGCGGAAGGAGAAGAAGAAGGGAAAGGCACAGGCATGCTCACTGGAGGGAGAGAGTCACTGGGTCCTCTGTCCTAATGGTTTTAAGGACTGAGATTTTAGGGGAGGTCCCAGGCGAAGATCTTAATAGAATATTCAGTATCCTTCCAGGTGTGTCCATTAAGGGTTGTGGTCTCCACTGATTGATTGGCTAGTACCAGGACTAGGAGGTCATTATTTCAGGCATCTTGTCCTGTCATCAGCAGTTTCTAGTTTTGTTGCTTATCTAGGTCTGAAGCTAAAATACAACTGAGGTCTAGATGCTATTTCTAGGGAGGGAAAAGTCAGGAGGTCCAAACTGCATGGCCAAGGATATGTTGGAGAGGTCCCATCCTACAATTAATTGTCTGTTGCTAGTCACCTGGGGCTTTCCATCCTGGTGACCTTCTGTACCTGGACCATCACCCTTGCTCTGCTCTTATGTGTCTAACTGCCTATAGTAACAATATAGCCACAGTCACAATATTAGAAAACCTAAGTTCCAGCTAAACATTTTAAGCAGGTGGGCTGTGGACTATATTGAGTTGAGAATATAGCACATTCTAGATGGCAATCACACCGATATGATCTAACACTCCATTTATTCATGCAGTTGCCTTACTGGCCACTGAGTAATTTGAACTGCATTTCCTTATATGTGGTTGCAAATTCTACATTCAACTACATGCATATCCTCAGGCAAGCAAAAAGGTACCTTTCAATTTATGTATCTGAAAATAAAGGGATTAGTGATCTTCCTGGAGCCTTCCATTTCTAGCATAGGAGTTGATGGTCTGTGCATTGCAGCAGCCCATTACTTCTACACTTCCTGAAAATCAAATTTCAGAATCAGCTTCAGGACAAAGGCATACCTTTATTGTTGAAGTCACAAGTTAAAATCCATCACATGAAGTGCCTTTCAACTTAAAATCTAAAGTCCAAAGTTGTTTTCTCTATATCAACTGTTTAACTTTGTCAGAGCCTGTCATTGCTATCACAATTTCTTCACAAAACAGAAGAAAAATCTGTGTCTAACAAAACTTGGAGGAATAGTAAGAAATTATACCCACCAAACTGACCTGGATACCAAAGTATGTATGAATATTCAAGGAGAAACATGACTGAATATGCTTAAAAAGAGCAAATATCTATTCTAAGCAGCAAATGTACTTTTTTATTATTTTTCTGAATGCTCAAGGGACCATCAGAATTATTTTCCCTGTGTTCTTGTTGTGTTTCCCTTGTGTCCGTAGCAATGGAGCCAGTATAGTGAAAATATTTGTCACCTGTTTTGCCACTCTGGTAAAGTTGCTAACTTGTACTGCAAATCAGAACAGATTATGAGAGGAAGCTCTTCTATGCTCAGGACAAATTTGATAGAGGAATATATTCTTTGGCTTATTTAAATACTACATTTTCATATGTCTTATATTGATGAAGAATATTACTTATCCAGGGGGCTAGCATCATTTCACAAAGATGTCAGTGATGAGTCATTTGCCACATTACTATAAAATACCTTAGCAATGCTTGTGTGAATTACTGCTCAGTTAACATTGTTTACCACCTAATTATTGAGAACCACTTCCATCCATCACTGACAACTGAGTAAATGACTCAAGACACTATTGTATTTGCAACTAGAACAACAAGGTCATCGCAAGTTTAATTAGCTGCTATCCATTACAAAAAGCAAATAGCCATGATGACAAGTAAAATTCCAATTTCTGAATATGCATCATGAAATAGTGGAGGAATTGCTCACATATAAGTGATTTTAATAGCAAATACGTGTAATATCACTTAAGAAGTTTTAAAATTATGAGAGCTGAGAAGAATTAAACAGATTATTCATAATGGTTCTTAATTTTAAAATAAACAGGCATCTTCCAACATTTAGTACAAATGGAGATATCTTCAGTATATGACATGTAAAAATGAGTTTGAAAATTGTTTTTGGAACTTGCATTTGGATAAATAAGGCAAACTCTGGGGCTCTTCTTTGTTATTGGAAATATTCTGGAAATTATTCCGCATTTAGACAAAAATACAATTCCCCTGTATTGTATTTAGGAATCATTCTGGTGTAAACAGACTCTTACAAGTCTTCTTTCAGGTTGTAGGGTTTCCATCCTATCTGGTATGTCAGGGGTAGAACACTCTGAAAACATGGATGAGTAGTAGTTTGCATGAAGGGCAAAGTATAGAACTCTGTCAAGGTTAAGACCCTGATAATTAGCCTGAATTGATCACAATCATCCTTTTGAGAGGCCACATTTTTAGGACTTTAAATAATACATTTCCAAAGATACAAGTTATTTCTAATTATTTCTTTTTCTAGCCTTTACTTTCAAATTTTCTTCTAATTCTATAACATTGGTGAATAAAATTAGTATAAAGCACATTAATATCTAATATTTTCTTTTATTTCAAATATTTTAAACCTCATTACTTAATCATTTTATCATGTAAATATAACCTAGTTATGTATAAAATCTTAAAATTCCAAAACATGAACTTCTAAATTACTCTAAAAATGTGTCAAATGTGACATGAAGATAGTAATAATAAATACCTGAATTAGTGAGAAATATAGTTGCTTTTATTGAATATACAGTGAAATATGTATTTAAAGTAAATTCTAGAAAACTCAACATGGCATTGGTCTCTTAAGTCATTTTCAGCATACAAGATCCTACTGAAAAAAAAAATCAGATGCATCTTTTATCTCATTCTTGGGACTGGGATAGAAGTCAGAAGACCATAATAGAGGTTTAAAGGGAAAGCAGTTAGTTATTCACTATCATCACACACACTCAACCAAATATTACTCAACTATGAATTCCTCTTGCTTGTATAAAGGTACTTGCCCTTTCTACTAAATTAGCTCCTTTAACACTACACAGTGCAAAGTAGTAAATGATTGTGACAGTGGTCACTTACATGGTTATGGTCTTTTGGTGGGAGGGGGAGGACTCTCAGAGGCTCAGTGGATCTCCGGCCATGTTCCTCATTGTTATCCAAGAGAACTCCTACATGTAGCAATATATCTGCATTTTCTGTGTCAGAGATATAAAAAATTATTGACTATAAATATTGCTCTGTTGTGAACATTATTATAGTTCATATATTTAAAAGTGTTTCACAATATATATATTTATTGATGTAATTTACAATCATTTCTCATCTACAGTTTAAAAATAAAGATTGACTATGTAATACATGCCAGGCTAATTATTTGCTCAACTCCTGAGTTGTAGCTAAGCTAGGGAGATAAAAGCAGGCATAGGATAGGAGAGAGAAGACAAACATTTATTTTATCTCTGGACACAACCAAATTCTCTACTGATTCTCAAACATTAGTGTGCATTAAAATCACTTTGGTCATGTGTTGCAATGCAAAGTCCTGGGCTTCCACCCTAGGTATCTAATTCCTCACTTTTGGGTAGGGTTCAGAGATAGGCTTTACAAACAAGTATTTCAGGTCTTCATTAGAGAAACCTATATCTAAGTGAATCCAAACTATCTAAAGTGATAACTAGATACAAAATTTAATTTCTCTGAGAATCTACTTATAAAGCTAAAGCATCAAAAGTTGTTTGTAAGTTTGTAATAATTTTCAAGATTAAATTATAACAATGCCATTTATCTTATTTCCCTAATCACTTTGCATTACAAAAGTTAGAATTTCCTGACTTAGACATTTGTCAAAAGATGACCACTGTTTCATATTTTTAAATCTTCAAAAACATGGATGATGTGATAAGTCCAAGAGATTTTTAATAAGTTTATGATTTTTGTATAGATATTTGTATAAAATATAATATTTTTCCTAAAATGGCTTAGTTGCAAAAAAAAGCCTGGTGCATCAATGCAATACTGCTTTGTGGCACCAGAATACTTTACAGGTTCCTATTTCTTGCTTTAGTTCAGTCTATAAATACATGCTATTAAATTTTCTTGGGATGGAAGGAGAATGGATATCATATACAGTCTTTCCTCTTTCTTTTTACTTTGCATCAAGAGGAGAAGTAAAGTAGCATTTCAAAGGAGAAAAATATTTTGCTTTGTGTTTCTTTTCCATCAATTAAAATGTCATTCTTTTACAGGTGTACTACTGCAAACTTCTGTCACTATTTCTATCAAATAAGAAAAGTAAATGTTATAATGACTCTAGTAAAAGTCATTGTAAGCTCATTGAAATCATTGCCCTTTGATTAATGTACCAATATATTTAAAATCTTGACCAATTCTATTCTTAGAATAAAACCAGTTGTTCTATACCCAACTGCACACAAACCTGGATTGGATCTTCACCCACTATATGCCCAATTCAATTAATTAACAATTTCACTAGTAACATTTTTTTCTAGGCTATATTGCTAACACAATTGTTCCAGTGCCCTATTATTCTTGCTTCCAAATCATTCTAATTCATTCATTCATTCATTCAATAATCATATACTGGCAATCTATCATGCATCAGGCACTCTTATAGGGTCTAGACACTGTGCTTCATTTGACATGTCTCTCAAATCCACTTCTCCTTTTAAATATCCATTGTCACAGTTTTTAGGTCTTTATCTATTATCATTGTTACAATGATTTCCAATACCCTTCTGGCTTCCTTCTTCCCTTCACTATCCTAACTACCTCTCATCCTTTTAACATTGCCTGCTTCCAGCATCATTCACTGTAGAATAGTGTTTTTATGATGATGGGTTTTGAGTTCATTGCTTGGGTTGACTTTCAAGTCTGCTACTAATTCACTGAACAATCTTGGGCAAATTAAAATATGCACAAAATTGTTTGGTACAGAGCCACACACAATTAAGTGCTTAATGAATATATATTTAATGCATATACATTTTATTTTATAGATTTTTTCTTCATAAATATTGTATTGTAACAGTATGTATAAATTTTATTTCTAAGGCCCTAAAGCAGCCCATTTATTACATAATTTACATAATCAGAAATCTTCAAAAGGCCCATAGTGCTTACCTGAAAATTTAAGGCTCTTTGCATTTGGAATTTCTGTCCCAATTTGATCTCTTATTTTCTGTTTCTGGAAATGCTCTTCACTCCACCTGTCCCTTAAAACAAATGAAAATGCTTACCCCTTTCTCTATCTATCCCATCTGGAGTGACATCCATCTTCTGATCACAACAGTACAAAATTGTCTGTAAAGTTCACATGACAAATATTTTCTTGCAGAAAAATTATTCTGTGATGGCCTTGAAATATTTCCTAAAGATCTACTTTGTTTACATTGTTTTTTGCAGGTCATTTAATTATATCTTGTCTACCCTACTAGCTTGTAGGTAGGATCTGTCTCTAATCTTTTTATTCCATATCCATTTACAACAGTAACTTGCTCATATTAGCTACTCAAGTCATGATTATTAATGCAGTAATCACAATTGAGATAAACCCTCAAATATATATTCATTTATAAATTATATACTTATACTTCTATGAACTGATAGATAAATTGCCAATAAATGTCCATTTCTTAATTTTTAGATAAAAATATAAATAAAAAAGACTATTTTTTTTCTTCTTGTGCCCCAATGGACTACTTTGAGCATTCCTCAGGGGTTGTAAGTGTTTTATAGACACCGTGTTACAAAACAAATCCATGAACTGTTTTGCTATTAAGTCTAGAAAAGATAAGTCCTTGGATTGGAATTTAATCAACAATAATGTTGAGCCCATTATTTAGCTCAGCTGAGGCTTTTTTCATAGGATTTTTCTGGATGAACAAAGCAGCCTGTTCATTTACCTAGGAAGCTTCTTACCTCTTATAGACTGGCTACTTGGAGTACCACTTACCTAGCACATCAGTTTGATTCAATATTCATTAATTAACACTTAATTTTGTCTGAGGAAATGTAATGGGTACTATTATCATTACTCCAAAAATCAGAATCACAACCTTTGCACTGGTACATTTACAATCCAATAGATTAGCATATAAATTAATAACATTCTTTCTATACCAGTGTCCTTAAAATGTGTGTGGACACACTTCTATCCTTATAAATATCTTTAGGAGTATATTACTTTGTTTTGTGTTTGCTATACTAAATGCTTAACAATAAATAATCTCCTCAAAAGCTGAAATTCCTTTTATTCTTATCTATGAAATAGTTACTCATTTTGAGAAAAATATTTTAAAATTTCTCCCTCTGCTTCTTTATTTCCCATTTAACTCCTATTTACCAGTCTTCCTGAGTGTTCCTTGACTGTCTCTATTTGGAATGTACACTTTGTTTCTGTACCATAAATATTATTGTTCAACAGGTTCACTTCTTAGCCCACTGCTTTTATCACTCTACTGTTCTCCTGGGCCCGCTCTTAGGGAATTTCCCACCATTGTATGTCTCCTAGAAGAAGAGCTAGATGTGTAACTCTTCTTCTCACCTCTCTCATGAGCTCCAGACTACTTAGATGGGAAGTGCTAGGGTTATATGTTCATGCTGACTTCAAACTCACATTTTTTTTCTTTTTATTTCCTGATCTCATGAACTTTTACCCACAAGCTGCTTCTCCTTCAATATTCTACTTCTCACCTAGTATATGTGAAATGTCAAACAGAGAAAGAAAATTGCTATGTGTTATAAAAGGTCGAACTCATAGAAAGCAAGAATAGGATGGTAGTCGCCACGTCTGGGGAGTGGGGGAAATGGGAAGATTTTGGTCTAAGGTTATAATGATGAATAAGTTCTAAGGATATAATGTATAGCATGGTTTGACTATAGTTAGTAATAATATATTGTATACTTGAAATTTTATATGAGAATAGGTTTTAAGTGTTCTCACTACAAAAAAAAGTATGCGAAGTGATGGATATGTTAATGAACATTTGACACTATATACATATAGCAAATCATCACATTGCACTACATATATATATGTATATATATGTATATAATTTTATTCATCAATTAAACCTCAATAAAGCTGGGGAAAATAATAGTATCATTTATTTACTGAGATATAACAGAAACCTGGGAATTATCCTATTCTCTATCCTCTCCCTACTTTCCTTACATCCAATCATAAGTTACTAACAATTTGACTTATAAATACTTCTTAAATCCGTCCCACTTTTCTTTTGCTTTTTGCACTTTTTGAGACTCTCATCAATTATCAGAACTATTTCAGTTACTTTCTGTCTTTATTTTCTACTCCTTGTTCCTTACCTTCTGCCTCTTTAAATGTAAATCCATTGTAGAAAATGTAGATTGCAGCATGTTTACTTCCCTGTTGAAGACTTCCTATTTCTCTCCATAAAATAAAGGATAAATTCTGTTTCTTAGAAAGATATACAATATCTTCCATGACCCAGCTTCTATCTTTCTTTCCATCCTTACGTTACACCTCTCCCCATCTCACACCAAACATTTTAATAACAATAATAATAACTGCAGTAATTATTATTATCAAAATATGAAGGAGAAGGAAGAGGAAAGAGAGGCAGAAGAGGAAGAGGAGGAGGAGAAAAAAGAATAAAAACTATGAACATAATATATGCTTGATGCTCATCACTGTTCTAATGTTTTACATTTATTATCTCATTCTCATAATCCTTTAAGTAGATATCCTCCCTTCCCCCATTATAGATGCAAGTACTGAAGATTAAAGAGGAGAACTCTTTGACTATATTCACATAACCAATAATGACCAAGTTGGAATTCAAATATAGGTTTCTCTCTACCAAAATTTATGTTATTGTACAAAATCACAATACTGTCTGAAGCCTTGTTATTTTCTTTCTTTCCTTTTTTTTTCTTTTAATGTTGTTGGTACTATGTGCTCTTCCCATCATCTTCAAGCATTTTTTGATGATCAGCTTAGATTCTTAAAAGAACCTAGAGGTTCTTCCTCAAAGCATTCAGTGTATAATAAAACAGATAAGCTTAGAATGTATATTGTTTTGAAGTAATCCCTTTCTTTCCATCTCTTCTATTAGATTATACTCTCTTTAAATGCTGGAGCCATATTTACTTATCATGCTGGTCCCAATATGGACCTTGGTTCTTGAACAAGGCAAGTAAGAAATCAAAAACATTTGTAAAACAACTTTCAGGCAGATTGGGAAAATATAATTGTCAAAGTGAAGTACTCATGGTAAAGAATTTGTATGGAGACATGAACATAAAAGTTTTCTCATAAAATGAGATGATAGCTTTTTTAGTTAGAATCCAGAGCTTCTATGGTTTAGTGCAGAGAGGAAATGGTATCTGCAGGGGTCAGTGTGCCGACTCAATAAGGTCCACTTGGGGTTCACATTCTTTTACTGTCTTATGCTTTAATCACTGCCTCACACACATCCCTAGATACCATAATATTACTTTTATCACATTTTGGATCAATATTCAGAAAATAAGAAAACTAGACTATAAACTTTATGAAATCAAACTTTCTTTTCCACTAGTCTCTCCTTGTGCTTATGACGGTGCTGACACAGTTCTTCATAAACATTTGTGGAAGGAATGTTGAGTTAAATACTCATTTCCCTTTTCCCTTCCCCACAGACAAATCAAGGTGGCATTTCTAAAAGATTTCATTATTTCTTAAAGAACAAGAAATGGAAATGAGAGAGAGAAAGGGAGGGAGGGAGAGAGAGAGAGAGAGAGAGAGAGAGAGAGAGAGAGAGAGAGAAAAGAGATGAATAGATGAATAGATAGATAGATAGATAGATAGATAGATAGATAGATGATAGATAGAGATATGTAGGTTTATAAAAGACATATTACTGCTTTAAATCCCTTCAACATATTCCTCCACCCAAAGCCAGCTTGAACACTGGGCTCCTTTATTAGCTGTCTTAGAATAGACAACAGGACTGTCTAAACCATTCCTGGCTTCATGTCTGAGTTCATGTGGAAGGCATCCTCTCTCATACAGTCTCCTGGCAATGTCTTCCTAGACATTGTCATCTCTATGGGAAATACCAAAAGCAGCATATTCCTCATTGTAACTTGAATCAACATTTTCTTCTCAGTTCTGGTTTCTAGATAAGGAAATCTAGTTTTTTCTCTCATGACTGACACCAAGACTATCCTCACTCTTACAGTGAATAAAGGCATAAAAACACAAACAGAAGCACAAAGTATCTATTTGAAAATTCTGAAACTAAATACTAGCAAGTGGCTTAGAGAAGAATATCAGAACTAAACTACCACTGAACCAGTATAGATTTACCATTAAGAAATATAATTACCAATAAAAATATTATTCCAGTATTTCTCTATACATGTGGACATGGGCACTGTTGTGCAGCTAGAGCAGATCCAGGAGAAGCCCACAGTTCTGGCTCAAAGAGCAGGAAAGGAAATTCAAGACACACTGAAAGAATAGGGGAATCTTCCATTTATTTTCCTCTTTCTTTTCTCCATTCTCCCATACATTAGCCCCAAACAATCCCCTGATTAGAGTGGCAGTGACTGGTAACACGAGCCTATAGGAGGCAAAAATCCAAGATAGGGAACTGTTCTCTACATGTTTAGTGGTCCTATGAGTATAAAAGGAATGAGCCAATTCACTTTTTTTTTCTTTATTCCTATCATTAGCATTAGACACAGACATAGTTGCAGCCATGCACAGAAGAGCGGGTTGAATAAAGCCTCACCTTTTTAACCAGAAGACCAAAATGATAAAAAGTCCCAGAAACTGGAAGTATCAAAAGGTCATGGAGAGAGAAGGACTTGGGGAAGTGATTCCCCAAAGTAATTTATGGATGGATGAAACTGATTCTATTCACCATATTGAGGATTTTGAGATCTAAACTAACAAATAGACCAACCTCCATATGTGGACTGGGTGGCACATATACAGGTCAGATAAAGGCCATGAACACTAAACAAGCAGCCCACAGAAGGTAGGTTGGAACTAGCCAGATTAATTGTCTTCTAAAACAAAACCATCAACATTACCTATAGTATTAAACAGAGCTTAGTGTATCATCAAATAATATTCAAAGCATCCCATGCATAATCCAAAATTATGCAATACTGGAAGAACCAAAAAAAAAAATCTCAGATCCTAGTAAAAGGCAATCAACAGCCAACATGACACAGACATTAAAATGATCTGACAAGGACTTTAAAGCAGCTATTATAAACATATTGCTTCAAGCAATCATGAACATTCTTGAAACCAGTGGAAAAATAAAATTTAGCAAAGAAATGGAATATGTCAAGAAGAATCAAATGTGAATTTAGAATAAAAAATACCATAATAAAAACTAAGCAATTCCATACACAATATACAAGTTTGTCCTAACAGGCCCACATTTTTAACTATATCTTAAGACTGCATCATAGTCATTACACACGTACACACACACACACACACACACACACACACAAACAGTACATAGAGATGAGAATATTTTAGTGTATATAATTATAGATAAAGAAATCTATATATTTAAGTTGTTCCCATGATTCATAACTAGTAATCTGGTTACCTTGCATTTTGCTTTCAAAATAGTAGAACAAAACCTGAACATTTTATAGTTTGTGGAAATTTAATGCTTTGTATTTACTAAGATAGAAGCCCATTGTTAAAAAGTACCATATGTACATAAGCAGCAATTCTATTTACAAAGAACTGCCCTAATGTGTCTATTTGCATATCATTTGCATTTTTGTCACCATACCTGTCAATCAGCTCTAGCAATGAGCAAATCAGGTAGCCCACTTGGGAACCTGGGCCAAAGGAAACAAAAATGCAAGGTGATTTAAGATGGATAAACCCCTCATATATTTATTTTTAAGGCAATATTTTTCAAAAAAAGCATATTGTAAATTAGCTGTTTAAACAATACAACTCATCTTTTAATAACGTTAATAACGTTTTTAATACATTTTAAGAACTTTTGTTTAATTTTGGGATTTTTTTGTGTATTTTCTTGAAATTATCAGGCTAAGCTAATGTACTTCAAATGATAAAATAATACTCTGTAGTTAAACTGATTTTTAAAAATTCTTAGCACTCATTTCTGGATATATATATATATATATATATATATTCATATTTCATATATATATATATATATGTATATATATGAAAGCAATAACATTAAAGATATTTAGAAAAATTCTAAAATTCAGGATTAATAAAAGATGATTAGAAATACAAAGGTTATAGCTGTGAATACTAACATAAAATCCACAGATTTGGTCACAATGAAAGGAAACTGGTAATTCTAGAAACTGGTAAATCTCCTGGATATTGAGGGACATTATTCCTTTCAGGTAGGATTTCTGTAGTTTTCTCCTGCTACTTATATTTCTGCTTGGAAAATAAACCCTCTGTGAATGATGACACAAGGAAAATCCAGCTTGCTTAATAATGAAGCTTCCAGAACTGATGTTTCTTTGGGGGGTAATATCCAGTTATTGTCTCTGCAAAATCCCTGGATAGAAAAGATGCTTAGTAATCGTTATCATGATGATCGCTGGGTATGGCTGCTGAGAGAGGAGGGCCTGTATCAGGCCTCCTAGACAGCATAGCAGTAATGGCTGGCATAAAGTATTTTCCAATGGGTAACATATTTCATTTAGCTTTCCACGTGGCATTATGAAGCTAGCTTTTGCACAAGGGAAGACTGCAAAATTAATATTTTGACCCTAATCATGAAAAAATAGAAAGCTGGCACCAAATCCACTTTGTACGTTAATTGTGAAGTTGGGATCTTGGGATCCTCCTCGGGAACCTGGTCTCTGCCAGACACTTTCCTGTGCCTCAAACCTGTGACTATACTAATGTTCATTAAAGGGGAGGGAAGTAAGCCAATCAACAAGTTTGCTTAAACAGACGACCTTTCTTTGTTAAAACTTGTGCACAAAAGAGATGTTGTATGGAAGTAAAGACTAAGCAAGAAAACATTGTAGCAATTTGCTGAACATGGAGACTTATTGAGGATGCAGTCCTGAATAATACACACTAGCTTTGCTCTTCCTCTTTAGTCTGTGTAGAGAAGCTATGAATCATTCATGGTCTCCCAGCTGAGAAGGGCTTCAAAGGGGATGGTTCTGATTGGATGTCCTGTGTGAATTGCCATGCTGCAGAATCCGCTACACCCCTAGCACTGGAGGGTGGAGGAAGCACTTTCATCTGGGCCTCCAAAGTGTTTAGGGTCACAGTTCACCAGGAGATAACGATGTAGATGTACATTCAGAATTAGCTGCAGAGATACCTGTGTAGTGCGGTGTGGAAAAGTGAGCCAGTTAGATCCCCAGTGGATGCTGTGAATCAATTACTGTATTCTGAATACAAGGTTGGCTGCAGGGGATAAACAGATGTCAGAGAATTTTTCCTTAATAAGACCCTGGTAATAGAAGAGCACTGTCAGCTTCATTTTGCATTAAAAATCTCATTTCCTCTTTATATGACCAGTTTTATTAGGTCCCTAAACAAAGATATTTTGTGTAACTGTTAATAGTATAATGTGAATGGTGTGACTAAATTTCATATTTTAAGATTTTTGTCACAAAAATCAAGAGAAAAAAAATAAGAGTCTTCATCTCAAATTTGATCTTTTCAGAAAGGCTTCCTTATGAATCTGTTCACACACTAGTTCAGTAATGGTAAATTTTCATTTTCAACCAGAAACATCAATATTCTTAAAGAATATAACCCTAAGAGTACAAATTAAAGCTAAATGCTACATTTTCTCTGTGCTCTTATTTCCACTTTCCAATCATAGGTGACACTAGCATAAAATTGCCCTAACTAGAGCTCCGGCACCATGGAACTTTGCTGAGTAATTTTGTTTTTAAAGCCATATACATTGTCAGATACTTGTGACATTTTGTAAACCCAACATCAGTCTCTCACTAAAAATAAAGAATTGGCACTCAGATCCTACCTTCTGTACCCTTTGAGGCCCTATTGAAGTAGAAACATCATTTTGAGGTGTCTGCTAATATCCAATTAACCTCTCCTTTAATCTGCAACTCTTCAGAAAGGGAGTAACTCTCCTTCAGGCTGCCAGACAGTGTCCTTTCTACATTCAGCTCCAAGTGGAAAAACCAGAAGCCAAGGAGCTGTTGTGAGTTCATTTTACAATTCTCCTATTGATTTGCTGAGAAAATATCATTTGAAGATTCATTCCCAACATCTGAAAATGAAGACAGCTTAAGGAAGACCTGCTTCTTCATCATGAGAAGAAGACAAACTAAAATTACTTGGTGAAGTTACTCAAATGACATAGAGTTGGAAATGAAGGATGACAAAGCTAGACCTCCAGGCAGAAAAAAAGCATCAAACAAAATATACATTGTATAGTGTTATTGTATTGTAAAGCTGAATTAATCTGTTGACTGATATAATGTTATTAATTTAATGTTGCATATTTGTGACTGTTATGCATTTTTCAGAGCTATAGTCATCAGATGATAGAAGTAAAATAGAAAGGAAACATACTTTTCCAATGCACAATTTGTCGGCAGTTAGATCCCCCAAAAGAAATCTCACTCAGTATAGAAAGGACTTTGATGAAGCTGCAGCAGATGGCGCTCTCTCCCTGGCATGGACGCCAACTGGGCCAATTTCCTGGGCATGGGTTTGTTTCCCTGTTGGATATGCTACATTGGGATGAAATATTCAGACAGATTTTAGTTGTTAAAGATACTTTAAAGTGTTTGAAAAGAGTACTGGTATTTTAGGAATATCCTAGTTTGATATTCATTAGATCCTTCCATTCTTTTTCAATTTCATTTTAATTTGGCAATCTTCGTTTATTGGTCTAAATGTTGGGTAACAAGTTACTGGTTCTCTTGAATACCTCCTATATTTCCATTAAAAAAAATAGATAAACCTCTATCATTACCTCGATTATTTTTGCACAAAAACCATTCTATAGGGTTTCTTTAAAACAAAATGAGAGGAACTATTTATTAACAATAGGCTCAGATTAATTAATAATAGATAAATTAAGAAAGGTGAAAAGCAAAACTGCAAGACTATTGACAGAATGAATATTGAGTGAAGTACTTATGGAAAGTGAGAACTGAAGTGGCATTAGTCCACAGATAACAATGAAAAACTCTACAGGGCTTTTGAGCTTATTTTTTATGTTTATTCATCACAACAACAACCTTTAAACTACCTACTTCTAAAGGAGTGAAACTCCAAATTAAACCCATGTTTTCTTACTAAAAATCCCATTATTTTGTTCCTACAACACACATGATTTATTGTTAGTAGGCAAATACATGTATTTTTTCATGTCTAAAACATTTTATGGATAATTAATATAGTAGCTACATAATAATAGTCAGTTATAAAGAATTTAATAAACTAACTGGTTATTTTGATTTTGTTTGGAGTTGCCTTATCTATTTTTTGTCTAAAGTGTAGTTTGCCTTGCCATCTCAAAGAATATGTGAGAAATATGTTTTGTTCAATTCTCAATGCAAAGAATCTAGGAAAAACAGACACTGAGGAAATAGAATGAACATCAACCCAAATGTTGGAGTAGAAATTTACAAGGGCCTAGTAGCTAAGTGTGCGGTGCTGAGCTATCTATGGAACAGTGTATTCACACACCAGGGCTCTGATTTGGTCCTGTTTGCTTCTCCAAAGTCTAAAAAATGATTCTAATATAAGCAGGATTTCTTGATAGGCCATAAATACCATTAAAACTGTTTTGTTTACTGCTATTTATGAGCCACTGAAACCTCAGGTACACGTTCGATTAAGGCAAGTTCTAATTTTAGTCATTTGTGTTAGGTAAGGACCTCTTAATTTTCCTTATCATTTCTTCCAAAAAAAAAAGCACCCATTTTCTGTGATAATATTTTATGAATAGGAAATTTAAATGTATTTGCATGGTAGTTAAATACAAGGTGTCAAAAGTGTGCTATGTGTTCCAAGGAGGTTTATATAATCTAACCAAAGTTTTAAAAAGTCTTTCCAATCATTTATCTGGATCTTTTCACTGTGTGGATGGACCATAGTTTGTATGGTATGTAGAAAGGCCCTTGAAGTTTACTCTAAATGCCCCAGACTAGAGGTCAGGCCTCTTGAATTCAGTGTTTAGCAGCACACAGTAGGTGCTTAATCAATATATTTTGGATAAATTAATGAATGAATAAATAGAGAATTGAGCCAAAACCAATGATATAAGGAACAGATTTGCTTTTTCATTTTTAATGAGACAGTATCATAAAATAAGCAGTGGGCTAGTTTTCTGGGAAATGTTTCAAAGATTCATTTATGAGCATCCTCCTCAACAAATGTGTTCTGAAATATACATACTACTAAGCAAGGTAAAAGACAGTTTGTTTTCAAAAATGCAAAGATGAATGAGTGTAAGAAAAAAGATAATTAAAAAAACAATTAAGTGTAGTGTGGTAAATGCAACGAGAAGAGAGAGCTCAGGGTATTTAGAGATAATTTAACCTGTTCCTTAATGTCCAGGATGACTTTCAGGAGTGATGACACCCATTTTGAGCCTAAATCAGAGAAACATGTGGAAATCAAAGGACAAGATGAGAGTTCATGCTGCAGGACAGTAAGAGAGGATCCAGACCTAAGGAAGAATAAGTTCAATGGAGTATGCAGTTCAATGACCTGAAGGTTATTAATAAAGTCACTGTACAAAATAAAATACCACATAAAATTTGACATCAACCTGAAGATGATTATGAAGTCACTGATAGGGATAAAAAGTGCTCATAGATTAAAGCCATAATTGGATAAATAGAAATAATTTAGAACAGTCCATGATTTTACTGAAATTTATTTTTATATCTATTTCGAGTTGATAGCCAAAATAATTTACCTGAGTCAAAATTTGGTATTTAAAAAGACACAACAAATAATAATATTATAGTATGAAAAATCAACAAACAACAAATAATCTTCTTCTAAAATGTAGAAGATAAAGTGGAATTATGAAAACAATAAAATTAAGATAAAATCATAGGCTTATAATATAATTGTAATAACCAGTTTTCTTTCTTTATTTATTTTATATTTTTTGTCATTAATATCAAAGGAAACTGAGGACATCCATTATGATATGAGAGGAAAAACCTCTTTTGCTCCTCTGGTTTTCTTGTATTCCTGGAAATAGATGCCAAACCCATGTAATGTGTATAATTATTCTTCTATACAGATGATGCATATGGTGATAGAAAAAATCATATAGATAATCTATACATTTTAGGGTCATATGACTAAAATTAGGTTTTTCTTAATCCCTAGGAGGGCTCTGGTACAGTCACACATCTATTATCTCAAAATTGCCCTTCCGGTGCCTGCTGACATTGGTTTGAACCACTCTTCAGTGAACTGTTATGACAGGAAAGCCACAACTGATATGTTTCAAACAAGTTTTCTACAGAAAGAACTCAGTAAACTCATTAGAACAATATAACACAGTTTTATGTTAGTGAATGTATTCTATTTTACTTCTGATTTTAGAGAAAAAGATGACTGCTTATTGACTGGACCAGCTACATTTTTTTGGAGGCTAATGCAAAAGGAAAATGCAGGGCCCCTTACTCTAACACTACTAAGTATTAAAACTAACAGCAAAGCATTTAACCAAGCCTAAAGTGCTGTGCAAATTCATGGACCTCACTTTTGTGAAGGCAGCCTTGATTCCTGTGTGATTATGATGCAGGAATCTTAAGCCACACTTTATTAATGATAACATGATGTTGATTCAATATGGACTCTGAGGTGGGAGACCCTGAGAATTCTATCCTTGAAGGAACAGTGCACTGCTATTGAAACTTTCCCACCATCAAAGATGTAATTAGTTTCTCCATCCCAATAAGTAGGGAGAAGGAGAAAAGATGAGTAAAGAATAAAATGAGACAGCAGGCCCTGACTAGGCAATCCAGTTGGTTGAAGCATCATCCTCATACATCAAGATTATGGATTTAATCTCTGGTCAAGGCACACATAAGAAGCAATCAATGAATGCATAAAAAAGTGAAACAACAAATCCCTCACTCAGAAATTAATAAATATACTTTTTCTCTTTTTTATTATTTTTTAATTTAATAAATCTTTATTGTTCAGATTATAACAATTGTTCTTTTTTCCCCCATAGCTCCCCTCCACCTGGTTCCCACCCCACCCTCTGCCCTTATCCCATCCATAGATGTACAATTTTTGTCCAGTCTCTTCCTGTACCCCCCTCACTCCTTTCCCCATGAGAATTGTCATTCCACTCCCTTTCTATGCCTCTGACTCTATTATATACACCAGTTTATTCTGTTTATCAAATTTTTTTTATTCACTTGATTTTTAGATTCACTTGTTGATAGATATGTATTTGTCTTTACCTTTTTCATCTTCATCTTCTTAAAGAGTACTTTTCAGCATTTCATATAATACTGGTTTGGTGGTGATGGACTCCTTTCACTTTTTCTTATCTGTGAAACTCTTTATCTGCCCTTCAATTCTGAATGATAGTTTTGCTGGGTAATCTTGGTTGTAGGTTCTTGCTATTTATCACTTTGAATATTTCTTGCCACTCTCTTCTGGCCTTTATAGTTTCTGTTGAGAAATCACTGACAGTTGTATGGATGCTTCCTTTTAGATAATTAACTGTTTTTCTCTTGTTGCTTTTAGTAGTCTCCCTTTGTATTTTGCTCTTGTCATTTTAATTATGATGTGTCTTGGTATGGTACTTTTTGGATTTCTTTTGTTTGGGTTTTTTGTGCTTCCTGGATGTGTAAGTCTATTTCTTTCACCAGGGGGAAGTTTTTGGTTGTTATTTCTTCAAATAGGTTTTCAGTATCTTGTTCTCTCTCTTATTCTGGCACCCCCATAATTCTGATGTTGGTATACTTGAAGTTGTCCCAGAGGCTCCTTACACTATCTTCATATTTTTAGATTATTTTTCTTTTTCTTTTTCCTGTTGAGTCTTTTGTTGTTTTTCTTTGTATTTCAAATCTTTGACTTGATTCTTGCGATCCTCTAGTGTGCTGTTAGATCTCTGTATATCTTTTATTTCAGGCAGTGTATGCTTAATTTCTAGTTGGTCCTTTTTCATATACTCGAGGGTCTTGCTAAATTTATTGGCTTTTTCTAGAAAATTATTTAAAAACCTGATAACTGTGGTTTTGAACTCTATATCCAGTCATTTGCTTTTCTCCATTTCTTTAATTTGTGATTTATTCCTTTGTTTCCACATTTTGGCTGCTTCTCTGAGTTGATAGATTGGCTATGTGTACTACGTGTCCTATAGGGCCCAATGGTTCAGCCTCCCCAGTTACCTAAGGTAGACACTCTTGGTGCACCCCTTTGTGGGCTGTGTGCACAGTCTTATTGTAATTAAGCCTAATTGTTGTTGGTATCACTGGGAGGAATTGACCTCCAGGCCAACTGGCTGTGAGGATCAGCTGTGTCTGTGCTGGGATGACTTCTGTGTTGGAGACAACCTTATGAGACAAGGCTTGCAACAGCTTCTGTGCTCAGCTGGATGGGGCAGAGTCTCAGGGTGGAGCAGACAGCATTGGTTTCCTGTCATCCTTGCCCTAATAAGCCCCTGTGTCTCAGTGATAATTGTTGCAAGTACATCTGAGAGAAAGCCACCCTTGAGTTTTCCCTGCTGCCCTACAGTCCAGTTTCTTCCCAAATGAATCTGGGTCCCCAGAGTCTTGCCCCAAACTGGATTTCAGTGCAGTTGAGAGCTTTATTCTCCCTCTTGCTTGAGAAAGCCAGCCGTATACTTAGTTGCCTGCCCTCTCCACACATGAGTCTTAGTACTTCTGCCTCCTGCAGCTCCTCTGAGTCTCAGTGTTCTTTTCTCTTTCCTGACAGTTTAGTTTCACCCCGTATGTGTCTAGGTCCCCAGAGTCTCACCTGGAACTGTAGTTCAGTGCAGTCGGGAGCTTTTGTCTTCCTCCCGATTGAGAAAGCCAGCCATGCACTCAGTTGGGAATCCTCTCTATGTGCATGTCTTAGTATTTCTGCCTCCTGCAGCTCCTCTGAGTCTCAGTGTGCTTTTCTCTTTCCTTCTAGTTGTAGAATTTCCACTCAGCCAGCCTTCCTGTGGTTCTGGATGATGTCTTTTAATTGTTGTTTTGAAATCGGTATGCAAGGCAGCAGTTTAGGTGTTTACCTATGCCGCCATCTTGGTTTCTCTCAATAAATAATATTTTTTTTAACAATGAGATATCAGAAGAGCTGAGTTTAAGTCTCAAATTCTGTAACTTTATTAGAACAAACTTAGACAAGTCTCACACCACTTTTAAGTCTGATTTTCTAATCTATGAAATGAAGCTAATAATTCTTGCAATGTCTATTGTGAAATAGACAAATATTGTAAAAACACAAGGAATAGTTATTGTGGAATAAATAATTTTGGCAATGATAATAATAATAAAAACATCATTAGCATAGTCAAGCACAATGCTCCTTTGGAAAAACTGTTTTAAATTTATGACATCCTTCCTGAATGAGCCCCACAGTTTTATACAGAATATACATTTTCACACTCAGGTGACAGATGTTTAGGTATTCTGAATTTTATGGTTAAAAGTAAAGCTAATTTATAAATAAATTCATGTTTTAAACACAATTTAATTATTATAATCTAAAAGTTCTACATTAGTAAAAAATATGTCATTTTACAGGCTGGTTTGCCCAGTGATTAGTGTTAGCCCTCAGATCAAAGCTTTGAGTCCCTATTAAGGCCATGTACTTCAGCTGCAGATTCAATCCCTGGCCCTGATTGAGGTCAGTACTGAAGACAGTTAGTAGATGTGTCTCTCTCATGCCCATGTTTCTCTCTCTCTCTTCCCTCTCCCTCTCCCTCCCACTCTGTCTGAAAAATCCATGGAAAAATATATTCCCAGATAAGAATTAAAAAATATATATGGCATCAATAATCAATTTCAGTAAATATTTGCTGAAGGGAATTCATAGGCCTCTTCATTAAACTTGCTACAGATATTAAAATAGCATTTATTTCTTTACATTAAAATGTAACTAGTATTCCATATAAATAGAAGGCAAAGAAAAATTTTACCTTCAATAAAATATACTGATTTAAAATGAGTACAAATATGAGTACAAATATATATACATTTGTTTTCCAAACTTTTATATGCACACAATTTCATGTGTCAGAAAGAAAATTATCAGCCACAAACACAATATCTATATATCTATAGATATAGATATATGGATATAGATAGATATATATGGCAATTTCCATTTGTCTGATTGCAAGCAAAGATTTATTTGAAAAGAATTATCCCTCCACATTTATAAGCAATCTGCTTTCTGTATGTGTTAATTGAGGAGTGCCATTTTCACAATTCAGCACTAATTATTAATTTGTATCTTCAGGTAGCAATGAATATAATTCTCATTCCAAAGGGATTTTTATAAATAACTCTTTAGAGTAGAGGCTGAAAATGTGTTTGCATATTACCTCACATGATCACCCAGATGTCATAAGTATAAGGTACCCACGTTTCAGTGAGGAAAAAGGAGTCTTCTCTTAGAGTACAGAATGAGAAGGCTGTCACTTTAGTGGTATGCCATTAGCATCTTGAATATTTCAATGTTAGCACAAAAAAGTTCATAGGGGATAAAATAACAATAATAAAGTCAGGTTTATATAGAATCTTATCCTGAAAACTCTTAAACTGCTTCTAAAGCAGGATCAAATTACTTTCCTGAGCTCCATTTTACTTTCTCTTTTTGTAAAAAGAGAAACACAAAACACTAGTCATTTATAGATATATTGTTTTTTTCACTGGGAGAATTCATTTTTTTTATTTAAATGTAATGATTTTTCTAAAGGGGATGGTTTTTTTGTGATCAACTGAAGGACCTCTATGAATATTGTCTTGATCTGTAGTGATCCTATTATTCTGGAAATGAAATAATTTTTTAAATATGAGAGCAAAGAATTCCTTCATAATTCAGTTAAATTACCTATAAAAGTATAATCTCTAAATCACTGAAAGACTTAATTGTTAAAGAAAACCTTTTCCAGGACTTCAACATTCTTTACTGCAGCTGAATTGTGTGAGCTACTTGATTACAAATTTCAAGTCTGAATCTCTGCTTCTGACCTCTTGTTTTATTTTCTCCTTCAAATCTTGTTCCTTGAGGCTGGTCCCACCCTCTGTGGTTTTATATCCTATTTGTTTGGTTACCCAGACTGAGGCTTCAGACCAAGGAATGGAAGTTGCTGCTTCTTGACAGCCTGTGCTTTATTCTTCCCTCATAAAAAGGATCCTAAGTAAAGAACACCAGCAGTGACTTGAGTAGCTTCTGGGCATTTTTTTGTTCTTGTGATCTAAAGTCCACTTATTGTGTTTTCTGTTATTTGAGGTCATCAAACTTTGATCACTAGGGGAGAGTGTGGGGTTTTGCCTTGATCTTGGAGCTCACACTACAGGCTGATTTTTAAAAACACATATGGAAGCTTTATTTTAAAATTTAAAAAGTCACAATTCATTTGTATCAGTGGAAAATGTTTCAGAATGGTGAAATTCAAAACAGCACTAATTAGAATTCATTAATGAATGGACATAAGAACATGCCAGTAATACCCAAATTCCTCAAATGCCTTTGAGTATTTTATGAAATATAATATTGGCCTCTTTTTCTGCATCTACTTGACCAGATGTGCACATGTTTAT